>CM068829.1:16626050-17226050 GCA_028554795.2 Sinohyriopsis cumingii
AGCAAGAAAGGACGATGAATCCTTTGTTCACGGAGCGAAGAAAATAAAACATCAGCAAGACAAATCTTGGCCTCAGTTTTATGCAGTTCTTATACAGCACCACCAGAAACATGGAGTGTTGATTCGATCAAGGCCACTCTGCAAAATAATATTAAACATTTTGAACCAATTTTTTAATTTTCATTAACAATTTTTCAAATTTGAAATATTTAAAATAATAATAGTGCAATAATATTAAAATACTGCTACATAATTTAATCCATTTGAAGAGAGATTACACTACTTTATTTCCTGATCCAACAGGATCCAACATGTCATCGGATTATTTTCTGATCCAAGAGGATCGAACGAGCCATCGGATCCTATGAAGACCTCTTGACCATTGTAAAATAGCATAAATTGATGTGGCACGGTCATGTCTCAAGATCATCTGGTCTGGCAAAAACAATCTTGAAAGGCACAGTGCGAGGGTGCAGAAGAGACAGACAGAAAAAGAGGTGGGAAAACAACATTAAGGAGTTGAATGGCATAGGATTTGGAGATCCCCAAAGGGCATTAAAGAACAGGGAAAGGTAGAGAGAATTGGTTGTAAAGTCAACTGTGGTGCCCCGATGACCTCTTGGGTTAAAGGTTTGATGATGGTGATGATGATGATGATGATGATGATGATGATTTCCTGATTCTATAACATTTGGTATAGAAATCGCCTTCAATACTTCTCATAGTAATAAAAGAATTATAAATAAGCGAAATATAAAACATATAATAAAACGAAAAGACTGTTAAATTAATTTCAGCTAAAAGTAAATAAGTGCAAATAAATGGGTGCGAACAATTAAGATGTGGATGAAATTTCCAATTATATTGACCCACAATTGAATAGCATGAGGATTATGAATTAGAAATACCTAATGATATTACCCGTATCACTTTAAATGCATACTTGAAGTGGCTTAGATATACAGGCAATTTTCATTATCAAATATCGTCATGGTAACCCTTCTTATCTATTTAAAATATACCTACTTTGTGTCCTTTCGAGTCCTTTCTTACCTGTATTGTTTATAATTGTTCATAATGATTTATAACCTGTCGGAAAACTTTCTTTGCTGCCTCTGTATTTACTATAGGGTTTAATTAAAGTTTATATGAGTCACTAGATTTCTTTAAAATGTTGTAAACTACGATACTATCGATTTTCAGAACCATGTCACTCTGTAGTAGAAAAACACCATCACTACCAATCCGCATGGGCTCGTTTCACGTTTGAATTTAGTATGCATCTGCGAAATGTTATCAAAATGTCTTCGCCTGCGTTATATGATAGCTTTCCTAAACGTAATCGCGCAATTACGTTTTAACAGTGACTGACACCAAGGAATGTATGTTTGTTTTTTCGTCACACGTGCACTTAGTATGCAGATTACTTATGATCAGATGTTTAGATATAACCTTGGCATTTAACCATTTGTTATCTTGCATACAATTAAAAGCCCATCAGTCAGGTTTATCTTTGTCTGGCATCAGCTTCTCATGTTCTGTATTACTGAACATTAACTGCTTCTTAGTTATATTCACGTTCATAAGCAAAAAAATGAACAGCACGTACAATCTTCCCAAGCCTTGTTTCTTACGTTGACTAATTTCCAGCCATGCTGTGGTTGCAGATAAAATTAAACTGTTTCATATGTATGTTAGTGCTGTTTAATTTAAACACATCATCATCAGCCAAATGTAGTTTGCCTTCTGACAACTGTTTTTATATTTGGAAATAAACAGGACATTTGTCTAGTCGTTTGACAATTTCTGGTATATTTTTTTTTTTTTTTTTTGTTAAATTGATGATGCCATCTACACTGCCCAGCGTTTAGATAATCATTCCGAACTCTTCTGTTATGATCTTTTACCGGAGTCAACATCTGCAAAGTTTAAAGTATAATTATTACAAGTTGCTTAATGTATTGTATGTGAAAAACAGAGTCACGGCATGGTGATTGGTATCTCTTTAAGTACGTTGCAAATTGATTAAGTTTATTTAACAAAATTTATTGTTTTAAATTGAATCGCGGGACAGACGTAAGGTGCGGAACAGAAGTAATGTACTGTGGTTGCTATTTGTTTGAATATATATTTCATTTAAGCACGATACATTTTTAACCTTGTTAACCCACTATCTACGCTTAAAATTAAGGTGATAAAGAATGTTCAGCAGTAATTTGTATATGAAATCGTTTCTTGTACAAATACATTGTACTTAAAATTATCCGCATTCATGGTATTGGTCGATAGTTTACTGACGTCGTCTTGTTTTATAGAATTTTTCATCATCAACACTACTAAAAATATTCCAGAAAGGCTTTTATGTGGATAATTGACATTGATTAATAGACACGGATGTTGTCCATTGAGACATTGTATGATTGAAAACCATCAGGTTACAAATGAAGATGAAAGACTTACCATCGATGGTTCAAAGGTTCAATATAACCTCTGTACATACAAAACCATATACAGAATTGTTATGCACATCATTGACGTGGACGTCCTTACTGTGTTGGGAAAAAAACGATCTTTTGTCCAATATCACTCAAGTTTTCATCTTAATTCAATAATTATGTCTTCGTCTCGAGTTCATTGATTTTGTTTTTTATTGTGTCCTGAATACAATACCGGTATGGGTCTAATTTCGGTACTGCTAATAGTGCTTAAGGAGTTACAAGGAATACACATTGAATGAGGAAATAATTGAAATATATTAAACGCTGACTAGTAACAGAAGCATTCGTTTGAGCGGCTGACGTAGCACTGAAGCGATGAAGCCACACACACACACACACACACACACACACACACACACACACACATATATATATATATATATATATATATATATATATATATATATATATATATATATATATATATATATATATATATATATATATATATATATATATATATATATATATATATATATATATATGTATATATATATATGTATATATATATATATATATATATATATATATATATATATATATATATATATATATATATATATATATATATATATATATATATATGTATATATATATATATATATATATATATATATATATATATATATATATATATATATATATATATATATATATATATATATATATATATATACTAGTGTCAAGATTATGCCACAAGTCTGCGGAATGTTGCCCCAGTGAAGACATCGTAGCGATATGACTTGTATCAGTATCTTGACACTAGGTGGACCAGTCCTAACACTAACCTCGTAATGTTGTGCGCCGAAACAAGCAACTGCTAGGACCATTTTGATAAGTTTGTGGCATGACTCGGTCTGGGTTCTAGCCCGCAACCTCCCACATCCGAGGCGGACGCTCTAACCACTTATACCAAATGAGCAGTCAAAGGCATAGTCAGCGACACATTAGGAATTCAACGAAGGTAATGTCATAAGAAAAGTCCAATATATTCACAGATACCAGATTCAAATTTCAAAATCGAAACAAAGAAAAAGACTTATATTGCAAATCTACCGACTACATCAATATAGTATACCTGCACGCTTTCTCGGATTCACACATTGTGTAACGATCAATGAACATGCATCAGACGGGGAAAAAGGACAGAAAGAGATCGTATCAAATGTATGATGAAAATGAGGATGAATTAACACAAAGCGTATTCCTCTTATTTGACATACAGAAGTGTATTCATAAATTTGACACAAGAAAGGATAATTTTCCTAACTCCTGAAATAAAGACTTTTTAACTTCTTTGGTTTCAAATTACGAAGGATTTCTTGTGGAATTTTATATTCTCAGAACAGAACGAAAGAAAGAATGGCTACATAAAGGTTTTATTCCAAAGATATAAATGTTTTGGTTTTTTTTATCGCTACGATAAACAGCTCGGAAGCAATTATGGCGGAACTTCTTGACTGACAGCAAATGTTCGTGCCTGCATTGTTTATCCGTTACTTATTATTGAACACTTGATACAGAGCCATTGAGATTTACAGATCTCATCAAAATATTCGTAATTTCGGTAAAGCTAAATATGTAATAAAAACGTGCGGTTGACTCCAACGTCCAGTTTAAAAACATTAATTCTAATAGAGTAATTTCTAATCTTGTTGTTGCCTAATTATAACAAACTGCACGAGGAAACTCAATTACAACTAGTGTGTGAGGAGTCATAGATCCTCTTTCTCTCTCTCTCTTTCTCTCTTTCTCTCTCTCTGTCTCTCTCAAAACAAAATACCATTAGAACAGATCATAACCTTTCAGAAAATGGTAAAGTATAACCACCACATTTTGATCTTTAATAATAAACAAATGAAAAATAAATAAAGACAAACGTAAGAATACTGAAGAAATGAGAAAGGAATATGTGTTAAAGTTAATATTTCTTTTTGTCTCGGAGTGGAGTCCATTCTATATAAGGATCTACAAAAGTTTATAATTAAGTAACACAGTTGTAGGTATCTTCTTTAGTTTCAAACCTAACTAAACACAATTTCAAATTACGATAACGGATAACGTACCTTTCTTCGCTCTTCAGCGTGCGTAATAACTTACATACTAAAAGTATTGTATATATTTCTTCTTTTCTTCTACAGTGGTAATTATTCACATTCTTATGAGTATATATTTCAGATGATAATATGTGGCCCTTTAAGTAGCCATGTTTATGTCCCTCCCCACCTCCTCAAGTGATGCATGTAGACTTTAATTCTTACAGGTAAGTACAGACCCATCGACCCCGTCTTTCATGAATTGTTTTGCCGTGTCTATTTGTTATCACGCTAATTCCTACTCCAAGTCCATTCAGTCATCGAGAACATAGTAGTCGATTAGTCATTATTATTCTCCATTGCCACTTCTCAAACTAGCATCATGAATTAGTCTATGTTCCCGGTAATATTGTTCTGGATGTAGCTTGGAATTTGTTATGTATATTTAACATGTATTCTTGATTGACATTTGTCCATAAATGAGGGTAGTAGTTTTTGCCTACCTGTTAAATGTATTTTTCTTGGTAAATAACATATTTTATAGTAATTCTTGTCTGTGACTTTAGATTATATTTTAAGATCATTATTACTTGAAGGTAAACTATTTACCTGGTTCAGATTTGGTATCCCCTAGGGAAACTCTGGTGCACCTGGTCTTTAACATGTACATTACTGAAGTTTTAGAAATATACCTGATATTGTTGACAACATAGAATGTTTTAGAAATTAATCTTTGACCATCAGCCTAGTCCTAATGTTGTGACTTATGGGAAACGTAATCAGAAATTATTTATTATTGATTGGAATCATACTTTTACTTCTGTTCAGTTTTAATTTGAGAGAAATTATTTAGTGAATTAATCAATGGAAATTATAACGAGCTAAATAATACTTTCAGACTAAAAAACAATTTTAGTTATAGTGTATTCATTACATAAATATTTTGGAATATATCATTGTGATACATCATGACTGTTAGCACATCAACAATATTCCAATCTGTTAGTATTCATTCCGAATAATTATAAGTTACTGCGTTTGTATGGGAAAATATTAACGAGTTTTCCTGATGTAAATGCTGCACGACCTTGGGAGTGTAGTATATCCATCCGACAAAACGAGTTCATATTTTCCCATACAAATGCAGTAAACATCTTATTATATGCTCATTTTCTTATTCTACCTAATGCCTAATTATATTAACAAAATACACTATAAGAAACCAAGTAACTGAATTTTTCCCGTATTCCAAACTAAATACACAAGCACAGATTCATCATTACACAATAACAACTTTATTACTGCGTACATAACTCCGCCCAGATAAATTTGAACTTTCGCGCGCTCGGCATAACTTTCGAAAGAAAATGGCGTGTCTAGTTAAATTGAAATTTTGAGTCATATTGTGAATGAATGAGCATTGCAACAACGTTTCCATTTAATCCGGAATGAATAGATTTTGGTATTTGTATCGATTCTACAAAATTTCGTGATCATGGACTAGATTTATATGTGACAATTCCACGTGAAAAACTTCGGATTGAAGAAACGTGAGAGATGCATGTTGACATCTGCAAATGTGTTTCTGTTTCTGTCATTAAAAGTTTGAAATCATAATGTGGGAAATATATGAAGTATTTCAATTGCAATTAGCAAAAAGACGCTATGTAATTTAATGCTTATTTCATTTTAAGTGTAATAAGGAGGATGTAATTGCACTTATATTCGATACTGTAGTAAAATTTCGCAATGTGTAATCAAAATTGAGAACCTATGGCATGGCTCATGTAATTCGAATTTGCAGAATTATGAAAGTACATTTTGATTAAATTCAGGATGTAAAACTGTAAGTATGTTTTTTGCCATTCTTATCCCCAGCTAAAAAAGACAGTTTATCCCTTGTCACTTGTATGCTATTTGTAAGGACCCTTTCTGGTGTCAACTGTATAGCTAGCCTAATTCCAAGCCATTGTATCAAAAAAGCTAACGCAAAATGTGCCAAAGCAGCTGGTATATGGCAGTCAACGAAACATCTGCTTTACATCATTCAGAAACAATTTTAATCAACCAAAACGTAAAGCGCCTACTAAGCACTTGTACATGAATTATTTACAAATCAAAAGTGCTGGTGTCTGCGTCTCTTGTTTGTTTGCATTAGAAAGTAGTTTCTTTATGCACGTGAATGCAATATGAAGATGTGCAATATCGTAAAATGCTGAACGATTCTGACAATGTAAAGTTAACGGAGAATAAAATGAGCATGTAATAATATCTACTTTTGGACTTGTTATAGAACTTCATTGACTATTTGGGTACTAATTCAAAATAGTACCTTTTAGCGATATTGAATCAGGTAAGACACAAAAACTTATTTGTTTTTCTTTCGTCCTGACCAAATTGTATGTGTATTATTTCAAACATCCCGTTAAGTATCCTTTGTATTTCATTTATTTTTATGCTATTTAAAGCCTTTGTACTTTGATACGGATTCATTTCGAAGTGTAACATGACCTGATTTCCATTTGATTTTAATCGCTCCATCATATTAGAGATCCAAACCTCCTGAGTTTTCTGATGATTATATATCTCAGTTATAGTACAAAATCATTGAAACAAAACAATGTTGCGCTATGAATAATTATATGTTTGTTGTAGACCTTTCTGATCGAGTCATTGAATCTTTCTGCAACAATTTTCTTTTAATGTTCTCCTATATTTCTGATTTTTCCGGGTTTTTAAGACATATTCATGGAACCTCTAATTTGCCTTTGTCAGGTTTGGTAGTTTTGAATCAAGTAATAAAAACGTATACGATGGCATTCTTTACATTATTAAAATCAGGATCACATTTTTCTTTAGTTCGAATTTGCATTAATCTCTTTATTACAGTTTCTTTTTTACTCGGGAATACTTTTTATCTAACTTTTCATCATCTTGTCATTTCTTCTATAATGATACTAATTTGATTCCATGAAGTTAACTCCATGAAGTTAACGTACTGCATGAACCTTTGAAATTGTATGTTGGTGCGTTCCATTCAGTTAACACAGCATAGGTAACATTCTATAGTTTTCTTATATTTATGCTAAGTATCTTTGGCATGTAAATCAAATGTTGCAAAACTCTCTAATGTCAATGTTCAATACAGATGATGTAAAGTTATTAAGTCGTTAATTATTCTGTTTATTTTGGTCTGTTAAGGTTCAGTTTAAAAATAAAATTGTTCATAGACCGAAATTATTTTCTTGTGCATTTTTAAAATGTTCCCTCTAAAACTTATAATTATCACATTGCAAATGTGTGTATGCCTAGATATCCATTTGTATTAATGATGATGGAAATTTCATTGTCTTTTACAATTTTCTACAATACAGTCACGGATTATATTGTGCAAGCATGTAATTAATAGTCCATCAATAACAGTAAACTCATTACACTTGAAGACAAACAAAAATAATATGGTGAAGAGGAAACCACTCAGAAACACAAGAAGGATCAAATTGTCTCCCCCGTCTCAGTACCTACAATAACATTAAATGTCTCATTATTCGCAAATCTACTTGCCAATATATATTCATCCGCATGGTATCCCACCGCATTACTATCACTTACACTCGCCTTCATACTCATCCACCAATGTATATGGATCAAAAGCATCAGGGAACTGTACACATATACAATCACTAAGACAAGGTAAGCAGGTGATCTGCAATCCACTTGTCAAGTGTTCCACAAATTGTCTAGAATGGAAGACAGATTAAAGAAACTGTACAACATTTAGCTAAAGATGGACGGAATTGAAGTTATATTGTTATACCTGATAATAGTATTAAGAAAGGTGGAAGAGAATATAAATAGGCTACGGTGATTGAGGGCATAAAGCAGGTCAACACAGTAAATAGGCAGTTAAGTCGTCATGTCACAGTTTTTGTGTCTATCAAAGCGGTATAATTTGTTGCTTTCTTTTAACATCACTAAAGAAACTGGGCAAACTGCAAGAAAAATGCTAGAATTATGCGAAAAAAAATCTGAACGTCGAAAGCGTAAAAACATTTAGAAAACTCACACCGAGAAAGCTTCCTCCGATTGTTACAAAGTTTGCATGCATACAGTCCTGATAGAAAAAGTGAGAAGAAATGCCGGTCATCTGAAAAATACTCCTTTCGGACTAAGCAAGCAGTTTCCCGAACAGTTGTATAGAACAAGAAGAAAAAGGGAACAACAACAAGGAGAAGCACACATCCACGGACAAACCAGAGGAGCAACGAATATCACGAGCACCATGATTACATTGAAAATGATCATAGAGATCCGCTCATTCAAAAGGTGCAGTCAGACAAGAAGAGATAAAATACTTATCGGTTAAGATATTGACATAGATTTAGAAGGGGCATACGGAAGAGAAAGGAGAAGCATACAGCGTTTAATGAATTCCTCTCGATATTCAACCTAATATGATTGTTAAAAAAATAGACTAAACAAAATGCTCACATTGATATATATGGTTACCAAGTTTATCATTTCGATAGAATATTTGATAGGAAAATAACAAAACGGGCCAGTAGATGCATTGCATTATATGCAAAGTCTGGTGAAAGGTATCAATATTGTACAGAGTCCAGGTGAGAACATACTCTGTTTAGGATTAGAAAAGGGTTATTTTGGTTTTAACTATGATGTTTATATTTGCCTTGTTTGCATTCCACCAAAACAAACATCGATACCTAATCTTCACTATATCGATGTATTGTTGATGTGCTGTTTGCATATGTCTATCAGAAAAGTTCTGTTCTGGCCTATTCTGATTTTGGCCCGACTAATTTTACAGATTTGTTTTGCATGTTCTTCTTGAGAGAGTTCTATTAAGATTTTAAACCTAATATATTCAGCGTTCCCTCAACTACTAAACTGTCATATCTGTCTATCTATCTATCTATCTATCAATCTATCTATCTATCTGTCTGTCTGTCTGTCTGTCTGTCTGTCTGTCTGTATATCTGTCTGTATATCTATCTATCTATCTATCTATCTATCTATCTGTCTGTCTGTCTGTCTGTCTATCTATATATCTATCTATCTATATATCTGTCTGTCTGTCTGTATATCTCTGTCTGTCTGTATATCTATCTATCTACATATCTATCTATATATCTGTCTGTCTGTCTATCTACCTGTCTATCTATCTGTCTGTCTGTCTGTATATCTATATATCTATCTATACATCCATATATATATATATATATATATATATATATATATATATATATATATATATATATATATATATATATATATATATATATATATATATATATATATATATATATATATATATATATATATATCCTCTTCAATATCTTTCTTTGCTTTGAATGGGTTTGAGATAATTCGCGAATTATCCCCTTAATGTTCTCCCCGTAGAAGGCTTCTTTTATTTATGCATAGTTTGGTCACAAACAACTGCATTTCTGATTTTAAGATCCTCTTTAAAAAAAATAGTCCAAATACATTTTTATGCTAATACATTAATGCTCACTTATAATGTTCACTTACCATAAAGATAAATATCATTCATTCAGACCGAAAGATCCATTTTCACTTGAATAATATTTAGTGACACACCTCAACAATGAAAACAACGTCGTGAATCCATTTCACCTATTCCCTTACTTAATTCAGCGGAATAATAAAGCATACGTTTTCTATCTATTAATTATTTCCGCATAAGGACCTATTGCATGCTCTCTGCTGTAGAATTATAGGATGATAGATTATCTACTGGGCGAAGGCCAAGAGAATCAACAACAAATTAAAATCTTATGCCTGAATACAATAGATCAGATTGATTCATTAATCAACGGGAAAACCTTTCCGCCAACATTCTACAAACGTACAATAAACAATGTTTTATTCAACCGTCATTAGATTCTCTATCGATTATTTGCAGCCCAGAAATAAGGTATTATTTTAAAGACATCAGAGATAAATCGGTGGTGATAGAATGTAGAGAAATGGCTTGTTGGTTGAAAGTAAGACTTGTTTAATCATTTTAAGGCCGATATTCACTTTTTTTATACTTTTCACCCCAAAAATTAATATGCACAAGTACTACATAACTGTCCATTTTAATTATGAGATAAAGATAATCTATTTCATTTCAGAGCCCGTCATTATCATAACATTTTAATTTGAAATATTGGTTATGTATTGAATCAATATTGTTCTTGTTGAGAAACAAATCTGGGAGTTAGAATGAACAACAAAAAGTAAATTCTCTCGTTGCGACAACGTACATCGGTTAGACAAACTTATTCCAACTTCTATGATATAGTAAAGCACATGCTCTCTTAGGACCAACGCATTACTTTTTTTGTATCGATAGTTCTATAAACCGCTTTGTTTTTATAACTTGTATTTATTTCCTTTTATAGGATATGCCAATTAGTGTTGTATTAACGGTAAAGTCATTTTAGGCACATTAGCACTTTGTTTTACATTGTATTTCTCTAATGTTTGATATATTGAACAAAATACTATATATATATATATATATATATATATATATATATATATATATATATATATATATATATATATATATATAAAGAGAGAGAAAGAGAGATAGATAGAAGAGAGTTAGATAGAACACTGTTTCTAAAGGTTGCTTGATTTCGCATATATTACACAGCGGTGATAAGCGGATTACACCCTTTGACTATTCATATATTTTGTTACTTGCCATTTCGAATCACTAACTCCATTTTTTAAAGCTTCACAGATAAAACCTCCATTATTTAAAGTTTACTAATACTCTAGAACGAGTCCAAATGAGTTACTACGAGACGTATCACGATTAATCGCAGGTGCAATATTCTTGCCACAGATAGGCTTATTGGCTGTCACACTTTTGGGCTTTATTGTTGGGTTGGTTATAGGTGGAGATGTGGAATTGTTTCCCTAGTTTATTCTTTTGTATCCTCGATGTGTTTATTCTTATCTTAGCGAATTTGTGGATCTTTAACTAAGAATAAGATGAGCACTGTATCAGGTGAGATGTTTTCTATCAAACTTTCTATGCCAAACATCCTTTAAAAATAAGGGAAAACTCATTACAAAATGTATAGACAGGAAGTAAAGACCGTTATATGGAATGCAGTTTGGTTCAAAAAGAAACTTACATGCAAAACGGTTGGAATTCTCACGAGACTTACTGAACATACGAAAATACTAATAAAGCAGCTTATTAGTCACGTCATAAGCACTCCCTATATCTGTTAGATACGTCTTTACCACTGCTCTCCTAGCAGCCATGCTCTCTCTCTCTCTCTCTCTCTCTCTCTCTCTCTCTCTCTCTCTCAATCGATCGATTGATTTCTAGTTATGTACAAACTGCACGACATGAAAGGTAAAGAATATATAAATATTAGGGCTAACGAGTATTCATTCGTTAGATAAATTATAAATTTATGTCATATGGATTTGACCTTCACTCTCCTGCTACTTTTGTTATTTCTCTGACAGGACCCTCAGATCCGATGGAAATTAATTAAAAATATTTTTTATTTGCTCTGTGAAACGACGGTTTAATTGAGAGTAAAATAAATGCATTTATTCTGTTGTTGTTGTAGGGTTTAACGCCATTTTTCAGCACACGATAGGTTATACATGGCGGCCAGTATTAATGGTGGGGGAAGAACCCGGGAAATCCCCGGAAAGAACCACCGACCCTCGAGAAGCTACTGGCAAGCTTTCTCACATATCCACATTGGCCGAATCCGAGACTCGAACCCATGCAGACAGAGGTGAGATAAAAGTGATCCGTAACGGAGAGCGCTTTAGACCACTCGGCCACTCGGGGCCCCAGCATTTATTCTGAAACTAATTTCAAACTGTATTCGATCCATCGAGTCTGTTATCAGCAATAAGAAGCAATGAAAATAACAGTTTCCATCGTTAAGCATGAATTGCGTGAAACTCGAGAATCATGAGGTACAGCTTTAGTAATGTCAACAGTGAAGACTTTAAGATTGTCTTTGCACACAATATCTGGCTTTATAACATCCATTATTAACAACAACGTTGTAAGCCTGTCAGTAATCTGTAATAGCCCTTCAAAAAATGAAAATACACTCCATCACCACCACCTTTCAGAAATCCAGATCAGCAGAACTTACAGTAGAATATAGTATCCAGAAACATTTTGAACATTCTCACAAGTTACACACTGAATGTAAAGTCAACTGAAGCAATGGAAATTAATTACATATCCCAAACAAAACCTGAAAATGTTACCATCTTTAAAGTAAGACGATATTTAAAAAAGACAATAAGTTTTTAAATTTGAAAATGATGACCACCTTGAAAATATGGGACGGTCTAAATTTTCAGGCATGCAGTCCGTATAAACTGCTATATAATATTTTGCACTTGGTCGCAAACAAAAATGACAGAATTGCCAATATTTTCATTAGCTTTAAAAAACAAAGATAAAATCACAAAATATGCGTTCTATATTTGACTTTTCAACCGTCCCAACCTGTTTGGATTAAATATGATAGAGTTACATACGGCCTTCGTATTGATTATAATGGAAAAAGGCTACGGGCGACATCTAAAAATTCCTTACTGCCATAACTAATTCGAAAATAAGACGCTCTTGTTAATAAGACGATATCGAAAATAAATAAGGCTATGAAATATAACCAAAATAGAAAAAATCGAACGTAAAATATATAATACGAGGAAACGTTGTGGGATAGAGAATTTAAAAAACTAAACATTATAATAATTCAAATGATCTTCCAACAACACCTCGTTTGGGACAATGTTCTTAGCACATCCACCATCCGTTTCTATGGATGAAATATAAAACACATTACATATAAAACAGTCTTAAGCAGTATGAAATTTGTTATGTTTCTTTCTTTCTTATTATTATTTGTTTAAACAAAATAATTTTCTATACTGTAATATATGTGGAGATACGGCGAAATAAGAATGAAAACGTCAAAACATACACGTTATGAGAGTTTATATTATTGACAAAATCAGACAGAAATAAGAAAGTACGCACTAAAACGTCATAGTTATGCGGCGTAATGGTGCACATCACAAAGTGATAAGATTTCTACAATCTAAGCTATGTGCATTGATGATCTTAAATGTCATGGTAAAAGAAATGGTGTGATTCTATCTAAATATAAAACAAAGCTGAATGTATGGAATGTAAATGACTTTAAAGCCGGAGTTTGAAAAAGCTAAAGGGTAAGGAAGATAACATGAAGATTAATTGAAAAATTAAAAACTCTTTAAATTTCGTTCAAGGAACCGTTCCACACACTCAGTGAACTGATCCAAGCAAACACTCAGTGAAGCAATCCACACAAATGTTCATCGAAGCGATCCGTACAAATTGTTCAAGGAAGCGATCGGCACAGTCTCAGTGAGGCTATCCACACAAATACCCAATGAAGCGATCCACACAATTACAAAGGGCTATTTTGACGCTTCCATAAAATCTCTCAACAAAGAGAGATTACATTTCAACCAAAGTCAGTTAATCTAGCACGATTTTGTACACCATGAACATGAACTAAAAACAGGTCAACCTTCCATGCTTTATATATATGCATATTCTGTTCATAGTAACGAGGTAAAATGTTACTAGACTCAAACTCAGTTTTAATACGTCAGTTTTTTTAGATATTTCATAAACGCATTTTAATACTGCATATTGAGGACTGTATGAAAAGCAACAGATTAAAAGGTAATCCCAGAATCAACCAACTCAACATACAGATTTTATGTTGATTTCCAGATCATGAAACAGCTGTTTTGATATAGTATACCATGTACTCTATGACCATGTCGTAACTAATAAATGAACAAAAACAATAACATAGATATTAAACAATTTAATTTGATAGACAGCAATGTTAAAATTCCAGTTCATGCACAACTAAAAATACTAAATTGAACGAGGAAAGATTTAATACATGCATTGTAAGAAAATATAGGATTCAAGAGTATATGCATCGTTCTCTCGCTAACTCACTCTCTCACTTTCTCTCAAGCAAACCACTATTTATTTTTACCAATAATCTACAACATTAAATCGCGACTAAAATAACATCATTACTTAATTAAACTATATAAAAATATTTGGCTTTCTCTGTCGGGGATACTCAATGGCTAGAATATGCGTGTTCAACATTATGATTTCCAATCGGTACTAGGCTGATCTCAGTATTACGGTATATTCTGGGCTGATACTATGCTGATCCCAGCTCAAGTAAAATCTGTGCTAGGCTGATCCCAGTATTCGAGTGTATTCTGGGTTGATCCCAGCTTAAGGTACGCTACGCGTTAAGCTGCTCCAAGCATACTATCATATTTCGGTGGGCTGATCCCATTTTCAAGTGAATCTGTGCAAGGCTGATCTTTGCACTATAGTCTATTCTGGACTGATCCCAGCTCAAGTATAATTGGTTCTAGGCTGGTCACAGCATTACAGTTTATTCTGGGCTGATCCCATCTTAACTAAATCTATGCTATGCTGATACCCGCATTAGACTGTATTCTGCATTCATCCCAGAATAGTTGCATAGAGCTAGACTGATCCCAGCATGACGAAAGTATTCTTATTTGTTTCTATTTAAACTGTAAAAGAAATGTATTGAACAGGCATGACATTTTAGTTATTAGTATAGGATATGATTATCCGATTGAGGAAAAATGCCCAATTGAATTTGATATTAGAATATATCAACTGAGAGTCCCCACGAGGATGCCAGTTTGAATGTGACAATAGTAGTGAATAGGGTATTAACTACTGACAATCCATTTGGACGGAACGGTGTCTAAAACACATGACACTAAATATATATACACGACTGTTCCTGAGCAGAAAGAAGTCGGTTAGTGTGAACTCTGATATAGCGCGTATAACATGACGAATACCATCGTCTACTAGTGATGTAACAAAGAAATCAGGTGATTTCTCTAAACTAAAGTGAAAGCCTAACATTAATAATAAGGTACAGAAGTGGATATTCTAGAAGCTAATACACAATCTGAATGGTACAACGAGGAACTGTCGAAGACACACAGCACGATTCACGGTGATACGGACAATAGTGAAGCCAAAACCTGATGCAAACGCAGATGTCACCTTTATCGAAACTTTGAAACCTCAGTATATGTTGGAACCAGTAGAGCCCATAGCTTGCCTCCATTAAGCAGACAAGGCAAGAGAATTAGAGAATTAATAAATGTGCATTGGCAACTATCAACTTGATGTTACTTACCTCGTTAGCACACTTAATATGGCTTTGATTCCACAAGTCTAAATTATCGAAGAGATACTTGTCAGCACCTTTCAATAGATAACGGTTCTGGGTTTTCTTTAATTTGAAAATGTCACCTAGAAATATATACCGTACAATATGGACCGTGTTTGTAGCTAAACATATCAGTACAAATACTACGATCGAAGCTTCCATATTATTATACGCTTGTCATTCAGGCTGAAAGAATTCATGTTTTTCGGCAAATTATGTGAACTGCAAATAGGCGTTTTGCGCTGAAATAATAGAATCACCAACACGTATCGTATAAAAGAAAGTACCATGTGTAGTTATTTAAGGCACAAGGCAAAATATCGATAAAATTATTGCACTTTGACATATTGCAGCTTATTTTTGTTTGCATAATTACTGCATACATCATATTATGAAGACAGACGTCGAAGTAGTCATTTACAAATTACTAGATAATTATATGTTTTCAAAAATGGAGATTACTAAATTGCACATTATTTGCGTAATAATAGCTCTAATAGCCACCTTTAAAACAGAGTTAGGTTCCTTACTATCTGTCTTCTGCCTTGTATAATGTTACTGTACGATTCAACGTAACGCGATTCATACAGGGCACTAGTAGTGTTTGTTGGAATTCTGATATTTCAACGCTATAAGAAAGTTTCTCCCTTCCTCAAAGTTTCATTTTGTCAAGAATGCATTAAGATCATGAGTGGTATCAAATATTATGTCACTAGTTTAGGCTCGAATAAACAGAACACAAGAAAGAGTGGAAAAAAGCAAGCTTTCAAAAAAATATAATAATTTATTTTCCTGGAATAATTCTGTAAAAATGAAAAAAAAATATGAACTTAGGGGTTTTAGAAACAAATCCAAAATAACCCAAGAATAATCCACGAATACAATTTTTGAAGTCCTAATAACAAAATGTTATTACATATATTTGATTTAATTTATGTTTGATTTAATTTGTGTTTGATTTGATCTGATTGTTTGTGGGGTTTTGGAATCTTTATATGTTCTTTACATGTCAATATAATGTCATTTTGTTTACAAGGAATTTGATATCTTCCAGAAAATTCAGTTTGACCTGAATGTTTATATAAATATATAATAATAGAAGCAGTTGTTTCTATTTTTTATATAGTTCCCGGCCTTGATTGAGGGTCAAGTAAACAACTTTTTCTAGGAGTCAAATGGTTGGGTCTTATCAAGAACATACAGGAGCTATGTGACTTTTACATGTAAACAGTAAACATGATCACGTCATCCTCTATATTGCAATTAGGCATTTCCGAGTTTGCGAAATACTTAGTATTGATAGTGATGTTTAGAGAGAGAGAGAGATCAGAGTCCGGGCATTTAAACACTTGATGTCAAGTTGTTTTCTTCTGTTGTGACCAGTATTGAATTATTGAACTTTTGGAGCTTCTTTAGTTATATGTTAGTTTTTCTTCAGGTTTTTGGGACTCTAGAAGATTAATTCGTTTCTCTGAAAATATTATTGTATTCATAAAGAACTCTTAAACTAGGACTTTTCTTGAAGAAAAAAAAATGTTGGATTTCATGGACCGGAGGATTAATTATTATATTTCTACAAGGAACTGTAGACGTCAACACAGTACAGGCTACAGCATAAGTCATCACCTTCCATCTTTGAGTCTTCGTCGGGACTCGAACTTGGAATCATTAGAACATTTAAATATTAGGACTTCCAAAATTTTATTCGTGGATTATTCTTGTATTATTTTTGGATTGCTTCTGGAAACTGTAAGTTCTCGTATTTTTTTCTTTTTACAGTATTTTTCCAGGATAATAAATTATTTGTTACATTTTTCAAAGCTTGTTGCTTCCACTCTTTCTTATGATATTTTCCTACCCTAAACACGTAACATAAGAATTTTCAAATCATTTCAAGTTAGAGTCCCGACGAAGAATCCAAAATGGAAGATAATTACGTATGACAAGATGGCCGCTATTCCTTAACCGGCTTGAAGCAGCTGTTCCGTTTTTTAGCACCGTTTTCATGATATTTGTGCTTGTTGCCTGTTTTGATCTTCGTTATTGTGTTCATTATGTATTGGCTGTTAAATTCGTATGTGTTTTATCATCTCCTTGTTTTGGAAACGAGAATAATTAGACTTTTTCTCTGTCTTGCTCCACTGTTTTTGAACAAACGGCCATCACGTGATACTCGCCTGTCAACCCGTTTATGCTACGATGGACCCTCATTAATTGATTTAAATGTTCACTCCTTGGCTCTCCACACTACATTGTACTCTAGACTAAACGAACTGGGACTACATTCATCATTACCTAAATGTAAACAGAAACGGAAAAAGAAACGTTGTTTCAAAGGTGGTAGGCGTAGAACAGGAAGAAGAAGTCCAGTTATCTCCCCTATTTCAGCACAACCATTAAAAAAATTTCGACCGTTAATTTAGATAACCTAATTCAAACCCCAATTAATTCGTCAACCTTTGTGTCAACTATCCAAGAAATACCTCTGCGCATTGCATTATTCAATGCCCAGTCAGTAGGACCACCGGCAAATCGCACAGAAATAGTTAATTTTATCAACGACGAAAATGTTGACATATTTTTCTTGACAGAAACATGGCTAAAAACATCAGGCGATGAGCCAAAGTGTGCGGATCTAACACCCACTGGTTACTCCATCAAGTCGTTCCCCCGTAATTCTCGCGGAGGTGGAATTGTTGTCATCGCAAAGAACTCCATGATCAAACGTCTTAACCACTCCACAACATTCAATTTCGACCACACATCGTTTGAACTAGTCCAAACCACACTCATACTGGAGCAAAGGTCAGTCCATTTTTTCTGCCTATACCGCCCTCCTCCTAGTAGAAAAAACAAGCAGGCTGACTCTCTCTCTTTTTGGAGCAGTTTCCGAATCTCCTGGAATATCGAAATTCGATAGGTGGCAACCTGACTATTCTTGGAGATTTCAACTTTTATTTTGACTGTCCCGGAAACTCAAATACATAAAAACTCGTAGATATCATTAATGTTTTCAACCTCAAACAGTCAGTTAACCAACCCACCCATAAACATGGTCACATTTTAGACTGGATCCTTCATAGACCTGATGATAACATTCTACGGTTCTCCCTGGTATCCCATGACCTTGCATCAGATCACCTCTACATTATATGCCATCTTGACGTATCAGTCCCTAACCCTCCACCTTTATCTGCTACTAAGAGAAACCTCCGTATGATAAATATAACCAAATTAATGCACGACATCCAAGCTAACCTAACAACTTGCTTACCTCCTACCGCAGAACAACTCGATCACTGTCTGCGTTCATTACTTGACAAACATGACCCAGCTACCAAGTGCAGAGTATCAATTAAAAAGTGTTCTCCATGGTATAGCAGTGTTAGGGACCAGCTTCGCACTGCTAAAACAGACCGCCGTAAAGCTGAGAGGCTCTGGCTTTCCACCAGACTCACTATTCATAAGCAAATCAATGAAGTCGCTAAGAAGAATGTCACAGATATAGTCCATGCAGCGAAATCAGCCCACTACACTACTAAGATCATGGAAAGTTCCAGCTGCAAAGAGCTCTTTGAGATTGCTAACAAGCTAATGTCAAGGAACAAGTCTACTCAACCTCCAACTACCTTCTCTCCAGTCGACCTTCCGGACATGTTTGCAAATTTCATCCGTGACAAAGTACAAACCATTAGAGATAAGCTTGACACCACAGTTTCAATTGACTCGTCGTCACCATACAGGTGGGATACAGAATTTGAGCGGCAACCATTAGCAGCATTTGAACCCGTCAGTATGGATTTCGTACGTACAATCGTGATGAAGAGTGCACCAAAGTCATATGAACTTGATCCAATTCCAACATCACTGTTGCTTGAGTGCTTAGATCCAGTATTGCCTTCACTAACTGATGTTATTAATACCTCTCTCTCATCTGGGGAATTCCCATCATTTTTCAAAACTGCCATTGTAAAGCCTCTGTTGAAGAAACCAACACAAGACCATAACGATTTAAAGAACTACCGCCCAGTTTCAAATCACCCAATCATTTACAAAATCTTAGAAAAGGTTGTTCTATCCCAGTTGTATCTCACCTAAATTTAAACAGTCTTTTTAGCAATGCATAATCTGCATATCGCCCTTGTCACAGTACTGAAACTACTATTCTAAAAGTAGTTAATGACATTCTCTCTGCGTTGGATAGCGGAAAGATTACAGTCCTCACCCTCCTTGATTTGTCTGCCGCATTTGACACAATAGACCATGATATATTAATTCACCGTCTCCAGCACGTATTTGGCATTCATGATACAGCCTTACTGTGGTTCAAGTCCTATTTGGTCAACAGGACACAAATTGTATCTGCAAATGGAATACACTCCAGCCCAGTTGATCTATGTTGAACACAGGGGTCTGTTCTTGGACCTGTTCTCTTCATTCTGTATACTCAGTCGCTCTCTAGTGTCATAGATCGTCATCCAGTATCTCACCAATTGTACGCTGATGACACCCAACTATACAAATCTAGCCACCCAAGTGAAGTTGAGGCTACCATCCAAGGTGTAGAGAGGTGCATTTCTGATGTGAAATCATGGATGACTTGTAACAAGCTGCAGATGAATGATGATAAAACTGAGGCCAATCTGGTCACAACAAAAAGACTTTCTCAATAAATATCAGCAACGCCAACATTAAATTCACACAATCAGTACGAAACCTAGGGTGTTACTCTGGACAGTACTCTCACATTGCACCAACATGTCATGAACATATGCAAGGCTGCATATCTTCAGCTGACACGCATCAGCTCAGTTCGCAAATATCTTTCAGTTGATGTCACTAAAACACTTGTGTGTTTATTAGTACTTTCAAGACTGGACTATTGTAACTCAATTCTGTCTGGTTCATCTCAATATCTACTCCAGAAACTTCAAAAAGTTCAAAACACAGCTGCTCGGATCATACTTGGAGTACCACGATCAGAGCACACCTCCCTGCTGCTCTGTACCCTACACTGGCTATCCATTCGATCCAGAATCAAGCACAAAATTTGTTCTCTGTGCTACATTTCACTGTCGGACTCTAGTCCATCATACCTATCTGACCTCACCCATGTGTATACACCAGCAAGATACTTACGCTCCTCTTCTGACAATCGTATACTCATTATTCCCACTATGAAAACAAAGTCATATGGACGGCGTTCTTTTGCATACCAGGGCCCAGCAACGTGGAATGAATTGCCCACTGAACTTAGACACAAAGACAGTGATCACATTCAAGAGGGCTCTTAAAACTCACTTATTTCGACAGCAAGAACAAACCTAAAGACCTAATAATGTTTTCTACCTGAAATATTCTCAGCATGTTTTTTATTTTTTAATGTTTTTCTACTTTCATGTTGTTTGCTTTTGTAATAATATTATTATGTTTCTTATCTTAAAGGTGTTTTCTAATGTTGTAAAGCGCTTAGAGCTTCTAAAGATTAGGCGCTATTCGAAGTCCTCATTATTATTATTATTATTATTATTATTATTATTATTATTATTATTATTATTATTAGTATGTTGTGATCTGTAGTGTTGAAGTCTACAGTTCATTGTACAAATAAGAATTGTCATTCCGGTTATGGAAATTTGAATAACGTTTTATAACAAAAACTGTCCTTATTTAGCAATTTCACATGAGCACATGTCTTTTCCAGGAAAAAGAACTAATCCTTTTTGAATCCAAATAATCTGAAAAAACTCCAAACATCACAACATACAACTTCCAGTGTAAGAGAAAGCCCAGCTGCAACTGAGAATAATTCTCCAAAACAAAGGTCATACCGTCTTTCAAAACCTAAAAAGGGGTCACGTGATCAAATTCTAGAAGCTCATAGAAATTAGGTACTTGTTAAAGATAACGTATACCCAGTGTGGCCCAGACGAAAACCAATCATTTTACTCTAAAAAATAAAAAATAAAAACATTGTTTACATCATAAACACGTAGTACTATCATGACCTTGACAACAACCAATAATTTTAAAATAAAATTATAACTTCTTTACGCGGTTGATAATAATTTTGAATCAAGGTCAGGATCTAGATCAACACCTGGCTATTTATAAAACGAACAGTCAAGGTCAAACTATTTTCTGAAAAAGTATCATCTCTAGTGAATAAATGTACTTTAGAATATCATGTAATACAAAAATAAAGAAGATTTAAAACTGACAAACAGTTAAATTGAAATAAATATATATTAAATCAGATATACTTAAATAAAATATACATAACACAAATAAAACCCTTCATAATAAACCACTAAATGTCACTGCTTTTTTAGGACGAAATCCCAATAATTTGTCCAGTGGTATGCACAATTTCATTTATATTGTGTTATTGACCTTTGTCCACAGTTGAAGGTAGAAGTTAAGCTTACCGGACTAATGATTTTTTTTGTGTGCAAACAACATATTTCATAGCTAAAAGTTGTATATGATTGCAGATTACAAACAAAGATAATTATTACCTCTTTACATGTTTATTTAGGTTTGAATTCTAGATGCAGCCTTTTTTCCACTGTAAATAACCTAGTTCAGGACATTTGGTTGTGTCACACGTAAGGTGAGAGTCTGGATATTAAGTTTCAAGTAAGTAGAATTAGTTCTTTATATCATAACATCTGTATTTACAGGAATCAGTTAGAACTGTGTTCAATTAAAGTCTGAGAGTTTTTTTATTTAATATATTCATTGAAAGTTACAAAGTGCTCTCTTTGTTTAGGAATAAATCACTATTTAGAAAGTATTCTTTAAGACTAAATTACTATTTAGTAATTCATTTAGAGACATGTTATATTATATCATTGTGCTATACCAAAACCTGTAAGCACATCAACTCTATTCCAGAATATTGGCATATCAACACTTTCAAATTTTGGAATTCATTCGGAGCATCACTGGAATTCATTCTGGCTGTTCTATACTTTTGATAAAACTTACAAGACTAATTTGAATTTAATTCATAATACTGAAAGCTCTTTTTAAAGTTTCAGTTTGTAGTTTAGGAAAATATATTATTTGCTGAATTTAACAAAACATGCTGGATTTTGCTCTTTCTTTTAAACTTAGTTTTAGACTATAGGGTAGTATAACTGGGAGAGTCCTATAGCGATGTTTATAAACACAACACGATGCTCTGAAAATATCGTGAGCTATTTTATAAAATGCAACGCTAATATTATTTAGCAAGATCTAACTTCTATATTCGGCCTAAATCGTTTCACAAAGAGTACTGTTGTGGCTTATTTATTTAGTATGCCTTTCGTCCCTTTTGACTCTCAATTGATACAGACCGTTTCTTCACAACATTGGATTGCATTGGATGCTATCATTCAACTGAATTCTCTCTTTTGCGCATATAATACATACTCTTTTCTTCAGAGCTTTACATGTGAAAAGTAGAAACTGAATATCTTTACAAGAGTTTGTTGAAGTAAATTTGATGTATGCGACTTTATATGACAAAGTCTAGAAACATTATCTAAAGAAACTTAATGTCAGAGAGAAGATTGTTTAAAAAGGAAAAAATACGTATATTGTTCACATAATGATACTTTTGTATATTATTTTGAGCTTTGCAATAACTTGTTGGATGTTAGTTGATTGTCCCAAATTGACCAAAATAATGTGGATGGTGCGTTTTTACTACCTTAGACAGATAAAACTGCAATCACTAATGCATATACATGTCCGTATATTCATAAAAACAACACTTTATAGCAATCAATCCGTGACAAGTAATGAATATGTTGCTGGCATAATAGAAGTGACATTTTGTAAATTAAATTTGACGAGCATTATTATTGAATACTGTATAACGAATCTGAGTTTTTATTATCATTGTAGCAGTCTAATGTATTCTACTTTTAATTTCCTTATATATGCGTCCACACAAGGGCTACTACAAATCATCTAGTTTTTTATGAGCTTTAAAATATGGCGCTTTTACTTGTATTTTACTTATATGTATATATATATATATATATATATATATATATATATATATATATATATATATATATATATATATATATATATATATATATATATATATATATATATATATATAGATAGATAGATAGATAGATAGATAGATAGATAGATAGATAGATAGATAGATAGATACTCATGTTTTTGTACTAGACTTACAGACATACCTGACCATGTTTAAACTTTTGACTCTAATCCTGGTCCTCTTACTGTCGTTTGTTTGTATATAAAGGTATTGATGAGCAAAATTATTTATTGCAGCTGTTTTACATCTTTGTAGTGGAATCCGTCTTTTAGTTTTTCCAGTTATCCTTTGAGAGAACACCTTGTAATTAAGAGTGCTCATTTACTTTAGGATTAAATTATTATTTTGAGATCATTCTGAATTAATTCAAGGACATTCTGTATTATATAATTACGATATATCAATAATGTTGGCACATTATCACATTCAAGGCTGCATGTACATCAGTACATACAAGATGAGAATTCCCAATATCACTGCAATTCATTCGAAACACTGTACCTCTGGACTACTTGTAATAAAACCTTTAGGACTATTTGGGATTTAATTCACAACATTATGTTCTTGTATATAATTAAAGCACGGATGAAATAAATCCGGGATTACGCATAAATAAAGTAGATACCTTTCTTGCTCAAGGAATCCGAAATGTTTTGATGATTAAACCCACCTCGACCTGAATCACACGAAGAGGATAATTATAAAAGATATCAGCTATTTAAGAGAACGCTTGGTTTGAGATGAAAAAAGTTAAATGCTTTTGATATATTATACACAATTTGGCTGTATTCAAACAAACACAACAATTCTGTTCGATGGAAACCAGCGAAGTTAGACAAGTTTGATAGAAAAGTCGTTGTAGGAAACGACCCTGTCATTCGAAAGATAGCAAGTAAAATATGATCGGTAAAATTTGTTTCCACTTCTAGAAGTTGGTGCAGTTGCCCTTTACAGCTCTCGAATGCAAATTACTTGAGTGTTATGGTAATAGTGCAATTCCTATTGGAAAATATATTGAAGTGTTGCATGGCTAAACAACAAATATTGTATTTTTAAATGTAAAATTAAAATGATAAATCGTTCACGTTTTCTTCCAGTTAGGAATTAGAATAATGAACTAATAGATTTATGATACGTGTTGTACCGTATGGAACTAGTTAGCACCCGATTTATTTTTTAAGTTGTTGACGGAAGTGGAACAAGTCATAACCAGTATCAATGTCCATTTATGACGTCATTTACTGATTGGATACAAACCGCAAAAACGATTACAAACATATAATTTTGTACATTCAATCCGAGGCTGTGGTCGTTAGTTCCGAATGAATCATGAAAGCATAGCGTAGATCTGTATTGTACAAGCAATAAGACTGAAGAGATGAAATTCTAGCAAGCTTTAAATGCTGCTTGTGATACTTGTATCATGGATTAGAAAACCTTGGACTGAAAGTAAAATTTAAACTAAGCCTGATGTCAACAAAATCGCAATTGCGATCCAGTGTCTAGCTTTCTTTGACATCAAATAGATCGAAACCATCAAGTAATATATAGTATAATACATGATTATCCAGCCTAGAAAGGTATCTTTCCGCGCCACATAGACAAATGGTCACCCCTTTCATGTTTATGATTAACCTTTTTCGCTTGAAGCCTTAAACCATTTAATCTGTATTTGAGACGTTAAAACAAAACGTTCTTAATGGCTGACTCATTTAATATACAGTGGGATCTTAAAACCTCCACGTTTGCAAGATGTTTTCTTCATGTTTATGGTCGTTTCTAGTTTTCTGGGGTCGCAGACATTAAAATGTCTTATATAGGAAATGTGCAAGTCATTCGAGTTATACCCATTATAGGAACGATTGATGTTTGAGTTATTGGAGATATTGTTCCACGCTAAATATTTGCTTTCTTTATTACTTGGAAAGCCTTTTCATCTGTATTATATTTCTATGCCTTATACGGTATGATTAGAGCTTCCTAGCGATGGTTATTAAAAATCATTATCAAATGGAAATTAGAATAACACATTATTAACAAAAATCGATCGGCTTGATAGGATTAAATCAATTGATATTTATGAAGAAGGGAAATGTCATCTTGACAATTGCACATGCACGAATGAATGGACGTGAATTCATACTTTAAAAGTCTTTAATATTAACAGCCTTGCATTGCATTTATAATTCTGAATATGCAAGTTATTTATGTTTATTATACTATTACCTCCCGAAAGGAAAGCTTGCCAGTAGTTTCTCGTGGGACGGAAGTTCTTTGCGGTGTTTTCCTGAGGCTCTTCCTCCACTATTAATACTGGCCGCCATGTATAGCCTATCGTGTGCTGAAAAAAATGGCGTTAAACACTGCAACAACAACAACAACCTCCCTAAAATATTATTTATGAAGTATTGTTCAATGTACATTTAACACTTAACTTTAGAAACGTAACATATATAAGTTGCAGTAAGATATCAATTAACAATACTGATTACCTCTGAGACAAGGACATCTTTGGAATATTTATATATATATATATATATATATATATATATATATATATATATATATATATATATATATATAGAGAGAGAGAGAGAGAGAGAGAGAGAGAGAGAGAGAGAGAGAGAGAGAGAATATAAGAAAAGCAATCATGCACATCACACTAAATGTTTATTGATTAAAATGTTACAATAACATGATTATTTTGGAGTACCTCTGTGCTGCAGATGTTCAAGCCTTTAGTGTAACTAAAATTACTTTCTATGAACGTAGGGTAATACATTGGTTTAGATTTTAGTAGGGAATTATTTCATTTTTTACTTACTGTGGGTTATTTACAAAGTTTATCAATCGCTTTTATCACGCTAGGATTTTTAAGGAATATTATACGACGAAATTTACTTTTGGCTTTAAACAATGCTCACCCTCAGCACATAAGAAAATCTATACTGAGGAATAAAATAGTGTGAAATATTAAAGACATTTTGCTATTTACAAAATAAAGGATCTCTACCTCAATCAAAACGAATGCTTTTGGAAATATTGCACCTCACAAGTACTATATATTTTATATATCTTTGTCAGCTGTGTGGAAACACCAACCAAGCACCTCCATAAGTCGGCCAATATTTACAAGTTCATACATATGTGCATCATGCTAAAGCCTTTTCATTTACTATTGGTACTTGTATACGGAGGTATTGTCCATTGTTACCGTCTTTTTCATTTACATTCAATGAACTGCACTATCAGTTCCTTTGATGTGCACACCTCGGAGTGAACAATTACATATCCTTGCAATGAACCCCAACTACCATTGTGGTACACAATTACTGTCACTGCCCGATTCGCAGCGAATAACAGTTCTGTAGTACCACTGCACCTACCACGGCCCGCACATTTGTTCTTTAACCTGTAACTGTTATGTATATTTGATTTAATTTATATTTGATTTGATTTAATTGTTTGTTTGTTAGTTTTAAATTTGTTATTATTCCATTACATGTTATTGTAATATAATTTTATTTACTGGAATTTGACATTTTTCAGAAATTAGTTTGACCTAAATGTTTGTTTCGTAAACACCTAATATTAGAACGTTGTATTTTAATGGTGGCCTAGGTCCTGACCTTGAAACAGAATTAGTAAGAGTTGAAGAAAACAACTTTTTTATTTTGGGATTCATAGGGTGAGATCAAGGTTGTACACATATTCAGTGTTGCCTTTCCATCTCGTTACCCTATTATTTACACCTTTTAGAATGGTTAAAGCGTCCGCCCCTGATGCCGGAGGTCGCGGTTTCTAACCCCGGCCGAGTCATACAAAAGTCTCATAAAAATGGCATTTACAACTTCCTCGCTACTCGCTCAGCATTAATAGATTAGTGTTAAGTCTGGTCGGTCTAGTGTCAGGATAATGTGACTGTGTGGGACATGATGCTACATGTTTGCGGCATGATGTTTCAGTACTAGACATTACTATTAACTGCCACACTGCTAAAATCGTAGCGATATGACTGAAAATTGTGAAAAGTTATGTTAAAATGCCAAATCACACACACACACACACACACACACACACACACAAACACAAACACACACATATTTTCCTATCATTGCCATCGGGATGATTCAGTTGCCCTCTTTAGCCTTCCTATATGTAGTGTCTTGCAATTCACAGTCGATTTGAAGGACCTAAAGGTTGGTACCCTCGCAGTGTTGGGCTTACCTTCCCATGTAACTCTCCTTCCCTGTCCATTGCCTAAAAATGTATCTACTGCGGTACCGTAAATAACTCCCTATTAATGGCAAATACTCACTGCCTTCGAAGTGGTTTCCTTTTGTGTATACCTATTTAAAGATTCTTGTCCGTATAGTTTATCTGATAAGTGCAATCCTACTTTAACTGCCTTTAGAGGCAATTTATATACCAATCAGTACTGTTCTAGCTGTGAAACATCCTCCTTTGATTATAAATAAACCTTATCCTTCTCTGCCATTAATTTTTCTAGATTCTTATATTGCAGTGTTTTACCTTACTCGTGCATTAACAAGATTGTTCGCTGTCTTCGCAGTATCGTGCCCGCCTCCGCAAAACCTTACGCTCACTTTCGTAGCATTATCAAGGCGTTTAACATTCCAAATTTATTGCCATCTTTGTCCTGCAGTTGTCATCTCAAGCCACGTTTGAAACAATTATTATTCCAAATAAACCAATTCCTAGTCTTTATAAATCTCGTTATTCAGACAGCTGAACCATTCCTTTGAGGCCAAAGCAACGGATTAGGCGCTGTTCTCGCAATGTCATTTGCAGTCACAGTCGCTATTTCCATTATATATCCTTAATTGTCTTAAAATTGAGGGCAGTCGTCACAGTCATAATGATCCATAGTCTGAGTGCTGTATTCGCTAGGTCTGTGGTACTTTCCAAGTTACATCCTTTCACAACTTCGTTCTTGTTCCTCTCCCTACCCAGTGTTATTGAATATCTTAAGATATTCATTTGTCATATTTATATCAGCTTCATACGGTGTATTTATGCAGTAACGGCTGCTGCTTTTTCATAGCAATCTCCAGGATCATACTTAATGAGTATTCGATTGTTAACATAGGTTGTATCATCCCATGTTGGCTCCACATACGGATATCGGACTCTCTACACAACCCTCTCAACATCTTCTAATCTCTCAAACAGAACGTTTTGCTTCGGCAGGCTCAGATATCGGTTGTTGCATTGTGCTGAGACAAGATTGTTCCCCATTATGTCAAAGATTTTTTTATATATCTACAGTAAACGTTTAATTCTTTTGTTTAAACCTATTATTCCACACAGTTTAGACTACATGTTTTTCTCTAAGATATGTAGAGCATTCCTGAAAGATCAAGCAACAATGGGTAGATAGCCGAAAGGTTGGGTAAAGGTGAACAAATAAATCTATGACAGTATATTTGGATTTATTAAACCTATCAGTTTAATCAAAATACATCTGTCATTTGAAGCATTGTATACAACAAGAAACAGATACTCCAGGAAACACCCTATTAGACAATATGGCATGACATCAAATTATACAACCTGGTACGGCTGATAAATTTATAGCACAATGGTGGACAGCACAAAAGTAATCAGTGCCAATTAAAGAAAACTTGCAGATCGACCTATTGCATACGTTTGATAGATTTTCATTAAGATGTTTTCAGAGTTCGAAGAAATCTTCCCTTTGAGTAGGAGTGTAACAAACATTCAGTACAGCCTGATTGAAACACTGCTGATTGAAGCGTTTAACGTATAAAACACGTTACACATTAAACGAAAACATAATTCGTAACTAAGTGAGTCACAATGAGCATGGATTATTGTGATCGTGCATAAAATGTATTAAGCCTGAGTTAACGCAATCCACGACAACAGTAAAACTGCAAAGTTATGTGGCACATGGGGCTTATTACAAATGAAATTGATATACTAATATCAGTCAATATCTTTGTCCAACATGCATGCATACCATTGGTTTTGCACTGAAACGTGACTTAATGTAAAGTTGTTTTATATAGTGCGAGTATGTATATAATGGATCCTATTCAAGATCTCAAATATCGTTAAGGCATTAAGATTGTATTTATTTCACTTAACATGCGTTCCTGGCTGATGAGAACCCGACAGAAGGTGAATTTGCATTATTTAATATTCTATTTGTTTTAATGCAATATTGGAACACAGTTGTTATTTTATCAGCCTTATCCAGATAATATTACTTATAAAATTAAGTGATAAATTTTCCCTTTAATCTACTCTGTACAGATGGCTAAAAATAATAAATGGACATACACAGTCCTCAATAATAGATCATGCAATTTTCTTTAATATGTATTTCGTTATGTTTGTATTCTAGGACTAGTCTATCTCTTCGTAAAGGTTGCTCCGTTTGAAAAGAACTTCTTATTTTAGATACGATTTCGGATATTTTACTTGCTTAGTCTATATTTCAAACTGTAGTAGGCTCCGAAAGTATATCCCTTGTAAAGAAAAATATTAAAACGAATATTCATTTCTAGGACTAGAATCCAAGTTCTGTTTTTTAATGCATTTTTTTTATTTCTTTGAATATGTAATTGGTCATTTTGCTGATGGACAACGACGGCCTATTTAGTTTGTAATGTAATATTAACGTCAGCAACATTTGTGACATTACGCTTTTACATTAATTACATAAATAATGAAGTATGATAGCTATAATGGACGGGTATACCATGCATACATTCTATACTTGCATAGAGTAATAGGTAATAATTAAATATAAACGTATATTATTTTGTTTTAATTTGGGATTAAATTCTGATTTGCTGCTAAAAAAAAAATTTCAAAAATCAATATTATTATAGTCATGATGCTTTTTCTTAACAGGTCATGTTAACCCGTTAGAAAATAATAGGAACTGAGCTCAAATCGATAACTGGCCAGAACTTGTTCAATGTCTATATAATTAATTGTATAAGCTCAAATAGTGGTCATAGGAAACGTTATCATTGTACTTGCCATCGCATTAGTTGGTAAATATAGCGATCATGTCCACTGATCAGAATGTAACCACATTATTAAGCCGAGATATGATATAAATCTCTCAAAAAGACCAGAAACCAACATGTTTTAGATCTCTTAAACAGTAAGCCAACAAAACGACAGTACCCGCCACATTCAGAGCAAATATGACGGCTATCCAGCTGATGAACCCAATGCCGAATATCAAAGCTATTCCCATCAACACAGAAAAGTGTATGCCTTTCTACATAGGTCAGCTCCAGTTTATTGGCTGCTATCAGTTTATAACATATACACCTCCACAGAAAAACCGATATATCGAACACGCCGCAATGTTTAATTGCCGAGGTGGGTCCCACCCTTCAGCTAGTCGGACTCATACATGTACCGCAACCACGATGTCTGGTCAGGAGCTGCGGCACTGCTCCCATTTAATCCCGTCTGTGATCGACCTGCATGACCGTGTGCGACTTGAGCAGTCTCTACTTTCACATACGCCTCAGAGCTGCGTAATCTTCAGTGCAACCAATGCTGGTCATGAGCTTAGACGTGTAATTTTCCAGGCGCCTTCCAAATTTGTTGTGCGCTGAAAGCAATACATCGAAATGGTGCACATCGTTCGGGTCAAAAACGAAATCGCCGGTGGACAACTTTCCGCGCCACCGGTAACTGGATATGCCACACGCCGTGTTTTCAATGGATTCCACGTAAGCATCTATAAGAAACTTTACCATCTCCGCCATCAGCAGTCTTCGGGTAATTCGTGGTTTACAGCCATTTGCTAACAAACATACTAGTCACGTACATGAACTAAGCCGTAAACAAAATATGCCTGCTGTGGACGCACAGTTCATTTAAGATGAACTGCAATCAATTCAAGCTGTAAAAGAAAGTTTTCAAGGTTTTTAAGGTTAATGTAACGTCGTCCTCTTAGTAAGAGGGGTGGTTAATTGGAGTTGGCTGGCGTTATCCAGAGGATGACCTCCCTCGATATTATAGTCCGGCGTGAGTGAAAGAAGAATGTAATTTTATCAGAGAACTAAACGAGTATACTGGGAAGAAATAAAACAATACGAGGCCCCATTGAAAAGAAAGAAAAAACAAAAATTTAATCAGAAAAAATTAATAACGGCAGTTCCAATTCAAGTTATAATATATCAATAGAATTTAACAGGTGTGTCTAATTTGGATTTATTTCATCATCATAACGAGAGGTGAAAAGAGCGCAATGTCTACGACCGATTTTCATCACCTTCCTGTCTAGACCGTATCAGTGTTTCCTAGTTCATCCTGTCTAAGCTCTATGCCTTGCCCGTTCATGGACTTCCTGGTCCTTTTATTCTGACCTCGTCCTTCCTTCTTAACCAGTACTTCTGTATTCAGACTGCCTCGTCTTTCTCTCAGAAAGCTTTTCCTTAAAGGACAAACTTAACCCATAATTCTGTACACCCCATTCTCTAGAGGTACATACAATTCACTTACGTTATTGAGCGCATGTTGCTATCCACACACCGCGTAAATTCTGACTTAGTACGGTAGGTTGTTGTTGTTGTTGGGTTTTAAAGCCATTTTGCAGCACACGATTAGCTATACATAGCGGCCAGTATTAATGGTGGAGGAAGAACCCTAGAAAAACCCTAGAAAGAACCACCGACCCACGAGAAGCTGCCGGCAAGCTTTCTCACACACCCACACTGGCTGAAATCGAGACTCGCACCGGAGAAGACAGAGGTGAGATGGCAGTGATCCGTAACGGAGAGCGCTTTAGACCACTCGGCCACTCGGTGCCCCCTTAGTACGGTAGGACATTGACCTCTCTTTGAAGCGGCCAGTCTTAAATTACCACGTTAACGTCAACCAAATATTACAGTATTATTTTATATATGCTACTACATGTTCAATTACTATTGTTTGGAATTCACAAATGTAACTCACGACAATCCTTAACTACAAGATTATCCAAGCATTACAGAATCATATATAATTATGTAATTATCGTTAACTCACGATGATCCGTATCGACCTAACAAACAAATGCAGTTATTTCATATAACCATATGAAATCCTACACATGTGAACATTTGGGTCGCATGTAATCAATTCTGTCAATGAACTAATAACTGTATAATTAAAAGGTAAACTGCATAACAATTCTTGCAACAACACTTTCCATGATATGGAATAAAATAAATTGCATAATAACTCTAGCATCAACACATTTCCATGAATTGAATAAACGATACATAATATGAAAACCTAATCATAACAAACACATTTGCATAAAACAAACAATCAAATAATAGAATATTACGCGAAACTAAACTTGCGTACCTTATCGCTGTTTTCTTTCAGGACTTGTGCGTTCTAGCACTAAACATGTCTTTCAATTGACACGACGACCACCTGGTCCATTCTTTGTTTCACGAGAAAGGCATTAATCTTTTTATGCCTCCCCGCAGTCTTCTAGGAAATTTCCAGACAAGGCATTTCGACTAGGGTTGTCACTTTAAAGTCAGATTGTTCTAAAGTGTTCACCATAATTTATTCTGCCCAATCGTAGGCAGCGGTCCCAAAGAAATAATTCCTTTCAACAGGTTGAGACAGTCCCGAATCTGTGAACGACAGTGCGTGACAATTTCGCTTTGAAAAAATGATAAGTGGACATAGGTTCCTACCAAGCGGTTACGGTTGGTAGCTCAAATATTTACTTTCTAAGGACCGTGTTAAGATACCCCGGTCAATTTCACTGGGCCGGAAATATTTTGCTTTCAAGCTTACACTGACATGGGGAGATGAACGAAGAATGATCGAAGTGACCCTCCACAAAGACTTTTCTGGCTGAAATGAGATAACATTTTAATGCTCAATTCCTTGAACTTTTAAATTTTCTGTAATTCAAAATTCAATTCACAGTTAATATTAAGCTCGCACCTGTCATGCTATCATTGAGACTGCCGCAGAAAGAAGCCAAGGTACACGGACTTAGTGCGAGCGATCGAGACTTGTAAAGATAAAACAATGACGGCGCTGAACGTTGTAGGCCTCACCCATGTAATATTTGGAATGACAAACATACTGGAAACGTGTATGGATGACGGACTGCAGCATACTGTGCACAAGGGGGTGCGGTAAATGGGCGCTACGGATGTCCACCCAACTGGTAACTGGAAAGACCACGATCTGAAGATCGCATTTACTTCTGTGCGGCTACAACAGCTGATCGTTTTTTCCTCTGCAAGTGAGTATCTGCAACAAAGATTTGCCACTTTCCGAGGTATTATAGATCGCTAATTGTGGACTTTGCAGGCTCAAGTCTGTGGAGGCGTTTAGGAAGGAGTCCCCGTGGACGCCATCCATGAACTGAGCTACCACGTCGCAATATATCTCGCCATATTGGGTGAGTTTATTACTTTTACGCCACCCTTGCCTTTTTACCTGTCCTGTCAATGCTTCCACGTTCATAACATGCGATTCATCCAGACCTACACAAATAACTATTGGTCGATGAAGGTATCCTATCAGCACATGGCAAATACAATTGGTGTATTTATAATACTCGTCCACCTAATGATATGCAACTTTGACTACCAGTGCCGCCTTCCAACTTTTCCAAGCTCAAAGAGCCTAATTACAAACGTGCACAGTGACAAAGCAAAGATGTATTAAAGGAAGAGTCATATGGCCTTCTTCCATTGAATTTATAAGAAGTAATGCAAACAAGGGCCTAACTTCCCTTTTACATCTACAACTGTAAAATTACAGACGAAAATGAAGTTTTAAGTGTCGAAAAAGATATATATTTCGTTAATATAAAAACGATATATAATTCGCTAATATAAAAATAATCGATGAACGTTTGGCGCAGGCTAGGCTGAAACAAATCAATATAACAAAAGCAATTTGAGGTTGTTTTATAGTCTTATATAAATCACATGGTTAATGTACAAATTGTGTTACAGTTATGACGTAAATACTGTGATAGAACTGGTGGACCATACAAAAGTAGTAAATATTTATGTTGCAACAGACTGCTTCAGAGACGTCTTGAAGAATGGATGCCACCAAGGTCTATGACACAAGTGATTAACCAAAAGACAGTAGTAAGCTTAGTGCGAAAAATTAAACTGTTTTAAGGATGAACTAACATTATATTTCAATGTTATAGTTTCGTGGGTCATTTTTTAGAAACTTTATTAATTTAGGACTGACAAGAATAAAATCATGTATGCAAAGGCATAAAGTTATGGCGTCACAAAAATAAATTTAATCTCTAGATGGACAAGAACTGCTTTTTAATCATATGGCAATTATCAAGGGATTACTTCATCCACTTCATACAATCAAAATGTTAAGCATCAAAATGAATTAAATTACTCAACTGCCTTATACTGATAATGCGAATGGCATAAACACTTCGCCATATGGCAATAACAAATAGATATAACTGTGTACAATAAAATGGATAGTAAAGTACGTACAAAATATACATAATAGGAATTAAACCGTGAAATGGATAGTCTAAAGAAAAATGTACAAAAGATTGTTCGAAATTCTGCAGCAAACAGTATGTCATGAGTACAATACACATTAGAGCTTTTTACAATATAGAAGATTGTATTGTACAACAAAGATGGAAAAGTTAATGCTAACATTGACAGGAACTAACAGAATAATCTGGAAAAAGCAACAGAAAAATAAAGATAGTATCGTAAACAAAGAGCAAAGATTATATATCATTACGAAACGTTAATAGAGGAGGTCATATAATCGAATAAATAAATAATACATATAAGAAAATGACAACTCAACTTTAGAATTATCAATTTGTTTTATGTAAGAATGCGTGATGTACTCAAAATATGTAGAAAATCTATAGACATGGTAGGATTACAATGGATTCGGTTTTTAATCATTATATATAAGTTCTTTGCATACAAAATCAATATATTGATCATTCAATTATTCATTATTTCTGATCATATAGAGCAAAGACATTGTTTTAATTAGATATGTCAAAAATGTCATAGGAAGTTTAACAGCATGGAATCAGAAACAGAAACAGATATGCACATATAATGGCCGGCATATTCAAATACATAGAATAATATCATTATTACCTAATCACACTACAAGTGTTTCATAATATATATTTTGCAACGTGTGTAAATTTGCCAATTAGTTAGACTGAAAGAAGATGGTGTCATTGAAACGATTCATTTTACATTTTCTGAGCAATGTTCTGAATTTTTCGTTTGGAGACTAAAACATTTTGTATCATGCTTTAATTTAACACGATCACCCACCCCTATATTTCACACATATTTTATATAGCCTATTTTTAACACTAGTCTAGATAAGTACCTTGTTTTCTTTTTTTACATCATCTAATTTCACATAGTCGTCATTTAAATAAAAAAAGTCTTTGTTCTTTGACATACATCAGTCAGCAACTCTAACCACTTTTCCGGTTTATCCTGGATATTTCCATCTTTGATTAACTACTTTCTAGTTGTCTTCTTTTATACTCCTGACTTTAAAATCTTTTCTGAATCACTTTCTAGGCTCTATGTGCACTGTATCAAAACTCACTTTAAACTAATCCAGTAGAATCAATCGTGACGTTTGTTAAGAGTTTGAGTTTAATTAGATTGGTGTTAAATGATCGATGGTTTTCTCCATTATCTTGTAGCTGCAGAAGAAAGCAATTTTATTATGGTCAACAGAGTTCGCAGTTGATTCATAGCTAATATATACAAATCTTGTCTAGTTTGTAATCTTCATTTTCATGAGAACCATTCGCATAAAATAAGTTGAACAGGTAGTTGCTTCTTACAAATGCTACGCCGTTAACTCCAATCATGCATGTAGCTATTGGTGATTTATTGTGATCAAAAGGACAGTAAATTGTTTCCATTTGGATGCGTCTTGTATGTATTAGCAGCAAATTATGAAACTGCTCACAATTTTTTTAATTTTTATTATTATCATTATTATTATTATTATTATTATTATTATTATTATTATTATTATAAATCATTATTATTTATTCATAATGAACTAAAACTATTTCAACTAAAAGTCTTTATAATCCTTTCCATTACAATTAAGAAATAAAATGTTATATTCCAAACAATACGTACACGCTTAGTGTTCACTTTAATTATAATTCCTGTTTAATGTATGAATATTAAACAAAACATCTTTTGGTTATGTTTAATCTAATGAAAACTATAAAAACAATTGCAATAAGGCTAAGATCTTAAAAATATATATTGTAACGTCTGCACAATCCTTACTTATTTAATCGACTTAAGAAACAAACGTATATGATGGGTTTAACATTTTATCAACAAAATATTACGAAATGTACTTGAGCTGTTAACTAATGCTTGTGATATGTTTGAGTTAAAATAAAAACCAATTATGTTAGTATATGGCGAAATTCATTTTCTCGTATAACGATCAAAATTTCACCTTTTACATATTTAATTACCGTTATACTATTCGGGTACCCCTAACTCGGAACAATGCGAAATTAGTAAAGCAATATACATCCGGGGAAAATGTTTTCTCCTGAACCTGATTTTTGTATTTATCTTTGTTCTTTTTCTAATGATCTAATTTATCAAACAAAGCAATATTATGTGTTCCATTTACATGTTGAAGTGAGTTTTGATCACCTCGATATTTACTTTTATTTTGGTTCATGCAACATCATTTCTATCAATTAAAGCAGAATATTTCTATCGACTTGAATCTTGAACGCATCCATGTCATGTGTAATATTGTGATCCCTAAATTATAAAATCTTTATTGAGTCCATTGCGTTTCTATTCTCTAGTTCTTCAATAATACATTGGACCAACCAATAGTTTTCTATCAGAATAATAATTTAAGTCTGCATTAAATTGTTAACTCAGCACGTAATAAGTTGCAAAATGTGGTATATGTAACATTTTAGTATTAGTTGTGACCTATATTGAATTCTGTAATATATAAATCGGAAGTTTTTCATAGATCTGATCATTCCTTTGTTTTGTGTCATTCTTTAATTTTGCTATCTCGTTCAAGCGTCTTTTCTCTGTAAGTATGACAGTGTGATGTGTTTTCTGATGTTTTGGTGAATAATATTGGTGCTAAAATCATTTTCTACCTTTAATATTGTTGTTAGTGCTGCTGATTTACATTTATTTAAATCTTTAATTTACTGTTTTAGTTCTGTTTGTAAAATACTAATGTTTTCTAGAGATGTTTTAATTATTGTCATATCAATCTTCAAAGTACATATGTCGGTGTTTATCCTCAGTTCGAATGACTGTTTATATTGTCTCCCGCTAGGAAAATTATTAGCGCCTTAACGTTTGCAAGGCTTGAGTGTAAGTTGGTAGCGTTATTTAACTTATGGTTGAACAATTTCTCTGCATCTAAACATTAATTCCTGTTATCGTCACCCTGTTTTTGCAGCCCCGATATTATATTAGTACTTACATTAACCTTTTGTTCAATAGCTTTTAATTTAATATCAGTTTTGCTCCCTTTACGTCGTATCAGCTTTCAAACTAATATCCTCCAGAGATCGATGCATTTGTGTGTGAACTCGTTTAGTAAATTCTTTAACTAAGTACACGATATTGTCGTATTTGCATATAGTTCGGTAAGTATGTTTGAATATAGTTCACTAGGAGATCGAAAGTGACATTTACCTTTATTATGTACATGATCAGAATCAAAGTTTTGTAGCCTGAAAAACTCCTATTCGCATATGCTAATTTTGGATAAAAATATAAACGCAGACAAATTCCAAAAATATTTTGACACATATGTAGCATTTAGTTTTGTAGAAACGTTAGATTACATCTGTAGTTAACAATGTATATTTGACGAAAGTCACTTTTTCGACTCTGCCCGGGATCTTCGTTTCCAGGCTCTTTTCATAGCCTTCAACTCGTCCACTGATGGACACCAGGTAAGATGGGAGGCTGTTCAACCTGGCAAGACTGCGTTCGAAGAACAAAGTGACGTCGGTGCTCATCAGAGACATGCTCTTTGCGATTGACGCGGGTCTTGTGGCCCACATTGAGGATGCCCTTCAGAGATTGGGAGACTGTTTTGCTGTCTCCTGCAAGCAGTTCGGGCTCACCATCAGTCTAAACAAGACAAAAATCAGCGTGCAAGATGGCATCATTGCCTCTTCCACCACAATCGATGATGTTACCCTGGAAGCAGTCAATAACTTTACATACTTGGGGTCAACCATCAGCAACACTCTCTCATTCGATGTGGAGCTGTACAGAAGGCTTGTAAAGGCAAATACCATCATGGCACGAGTAAAGAAGATGGTGTGGGAAAACAACGCGCTGACAGAGCACACCAAGATCCAAGTCTACCAGTACTCAGCATCCTCCTATATGGAAGTGAGACTTGGAACACGTATATGAGGCAAGAGCGTCGACTCTACTCCTTTCATATATGATGCCTAAAACGCATTCTGAAAATCAGCTGGCAAGACCGCGTCTCACACAGCGAGACCATGCAGTGTGCAACTATCTCCAGCATATACCCTCTGCTCTGCTGAGAAAACACCGCCTTGGATGGCTGAGACACGTCCGACTCATGGAGGATGGGAGGCTGCCGAAAAGCATCCTATATGGACAGCTGGCCACTGGCACCAGAAGAGTCGGCCGCCCCTCACTCCGTTTCAAGGATGTGTGCAAGAGGGACATGAAGGCACAAAACATTTCACCTGAGGACCGAGGCATCTGGAGATTGACGGTAAGCAATGGTATAGCAATCGCTGAAGCGAGGAGAGGTCGGCTGGTGGCAAAGAAACGTGAGAGAAAGATTATCGCGTCAGCAACTACGGCAATTCAGACTTCCCAGTACGTCTGCACCAACAGACAATGCCAAATCCCCAGAGACAGACGACACTCTAAGGGCTGTACTCGCATGGTCTCTCGAGACTGATCCGCCAAGTAACAGAACGACCAACATAATTGTCGTTCCACTATATTATATATATGTTCCATATTTCACATTTGCGAAGATTATTTTTATATGCAACAAAGTATATTGTATTCGAAGCTATTTTTTGTATATAAAGTCTTTCACATATCTGGGAAATCTAGAATAAACCTACTCTGGGTACAATGTCGTTATTTATACATGTATAACATTTTTTTCATATTTAAGAAATATCGGGTAGAATATGTACACTAATCTATATTTATTTGTTGGAGCCAAGGTTTCACATTTATAAGTTTTACATGTTTTATTCTTCTAATTTATTACATTTGATAGAATGTTTACACTTAACGGTCCTCGACGAATAGATTTATTTCGCGATATGATTAATTTTTAGACGGGTCTGTTTGGAAATTGTGTGGATGAATTATAGGAGAATAGCAGAAATAAAAACTAGACAAGTACCACGTTTAAGTGTGAAGTTTGGATTCCACCGCTTTAACTTCCTTGTATATGCAGTTCGAATAAGAATTCGACATATCTTCTGTTGGCGTTAAAGAGTTTACACGGTGAATCTCAGACTGACATTCTTCGATAAAATAAAATGTGAAAAAGACTTGGGTTTTCTGTTTACATTCTAAGTTTTTATTACATATTCTAACTTTCTGAGAAGACATATCGATGGCTTGATTAACATTATATGATTTAATCTTGCACAAAAACTACACACCTCGCTAAAGTTACAGCTTGAAACATGTATTCAGTCGGATCAGCATATATACGGGTGTTAACAGACAAGTCATTATTTCAGCTATACTCTAAATTGAAGGCTTGGCTTTACTTGCTTAGTGGGCTTAACTCCAAAAGAGGTTTTAGTCATAAAAGTTTTTGTCTTGACCTGGATGTGGGGACCTCTTTCTTTAACTTGGCCTGTTGTAAGCATCCAGTTTAACATACACCACATTGCTTTGTTCGTTCTAATACTAATATCAGATAATGTCATGCGGGCAATCTACTGTTTATTTGATTTCATGCAAGATTGTCACATACGTTTGCATTATTTACTAGAAGGTGACATTTACTCTATCATTTAAATGAGAACGAAGTATTAGTATTAAGTAAACCTGTTATGCACGGCCTATAATCTTCTACACTCATACAATTCTTGAAACCATAAGCCGTAAACATTGACCAATGCATGTCCACTCATAGGATATAGTATTTATAAGGCTTAAAAGGTAATCATATTACCAAAATATATGGACTGAAGAAGGGAACAAGATTATACAAGCCTATAATATTTTTACTGGTGATTAAGCACTCAAACTGGTCTCCCATATAGGCAAATTCTCACAAACATAATATGCACTATCTCTGATCTGACTAGATGTCTAATCGCCATTTATAAACATGGTTCAAATTACATCTGAGAAGCGAGCCAAATTTATCTTTGTCTCATAACAAGTTTTAAATAAAATAAATCCAACGGCACAGTGCACGCCTGTGTTTCATCCTTCTTAATATAAAGTACTCTAGGAATAAATGTTTCCTTTCCGATCAAAAATGTTATGATGTTTATTTCTTATTTTAATGTCAATGAGAAAAATTTGATATAAATACAGTTAATTTTTGGAGATTGTAACTTAAAGATAAAGAATATATCACTTTTCTGATTAGATAATGATAGATGCCTATATTAAATACTTTTTAAGGATTAATATCGTTTTTTTAAAGAAGTTTAGCACATCATGTAATAATACATCCTGTCAACTATGGTCTCTTTCGAAGTTAACCAGTTACAGTAAAAATACGTCCCGAGTCCGTCTGAATACACCAATTCTATTCTAATATATGTCAAGGGTTATATTTAGTTGCGACACTGCTCCATCTGATATAAATGTTACGAATGAAATTGCTAATATAATAATATTTCATTAAGAAGAACCAATATGTTGGATGAATGCGGTAATGTATTTTTGCCGTTGATACCAATGTATAATGTTGGATAGACGGCTATCCCCTAGGTCAAAAAGAAACAGATAACACGTGATTGAATTGAGAAGAAAAGTAAGCCGACCTTCATTATTTCCCTACAGATATAAATAACTCCTAGGCTAGCAAATCGTAATTACATTCTACTGGGTTCTCTTTCTTTTCGATAGTATCGACCCATCACACCTCGTGCCACCCCACAAAACTTATAAAAGCCTATTCCGAATTTTCTCGATAAAAACAACTTTTCAAGTCACTGTTATGATGACAAGGTGTTTGTATGCTCTCAATAAATCTCACAAGCATTTATCGAATCGCAGTAATAACAAATCTTTAATCATAGTTTGGGGTTAGATTAATTATTCTTAATTTCAGCTTATTTACTATGACTGTGACTAAGAAGCGAAGACAGAAACCTGCATTTTTCGTTATTATTTTCAGAAGGATGTGGGGGGGGATGTGAAGCGAATACAGTTTAAGTGATGCACGAAAATATATATATTGTCATTAGTTCAGCCAGACCCAAAGCATACATATATAAACAATTACTATCATCAAATAGAAATATAATTTAACGTAAAGTATTATCAGAAATGGTTTATGACAATTATTATTATTTACCAATATATGCAAAATACATCCAGCGTATTTAGCTGAACCTCTCTTGAAAAGAAGACTTTCATACGGTGTAGAATAAACAAGAGGGTAGATATTCATACAAGAAACAGTTTAACTAGATACAGGTGAAGATGTCAATTTTTAGTTCAAAGTCTGTATAAATTATTAGTAAGTCATTGTTTTGAATCATCAAGTAAGGTTGTCTGGTCTCCTTCATCTTGATTTAACAAGACATGCTTAAAGCCCACGCATGCTAATACATCTGGAACAAACAACCCCAGTTAGTTTGATTGGAGATATTTTAATCTCTGTTCAACACATCATTGATAATTTTAGCATATTTCACATCAACGGAATTCAGAGATATACATCAATGCTTAATAAGCTATTTATACGTTTGGGTCAACAAATATATTCTTCCAAATTCACCGTATACCGAAACATATTGCGAACATTGTTTTACACCAGGTAGTTATTTCAAAGGTGCACATATGTTGTTTCAGTAAAATGTAATTTGGAAATAACAGTCTTTTAAATAAATTCAGACAAAATCGTAATATGTTGAAAAGTCCATACATCCATATCGTCTATGTATTACCTTTCACTTCCAAAGGAAGTAATATGTTCTGTCAATCATCAAGGACATTTATGTCCGTCATATGTTCCTACTGATAATAAATAATAAATAACATACACAAAAACACATCTTATTCAAAACTAAATAAACCGAATCAAGTTTCAGCCAAATTATATCGTCTTTATTTTTCAATGCTCGTAATGATTGAACTTACTTTGAATAAAGGCGAAGAAATTTCCAGAATCCTTTTTCATATGGGTTTTTGTTCATTCTTTCTTTCAAAGCCTGTTGAGTATGATAATTTCTTTCAAAGCCTGTGGGTTGTTTTTACCATTCGTCAGTCCATACTAGAAAGGTTTATTTTCGAAACATTGTAATTCTGGAGAATCAATATGCATTCATTCTTCAAATAACCAGATCTAGACCACTCATGAAACATTTTTTAAAGATATCGCCTCCGCTACACATTATATATCTTTCGAACGAAATATGCTCGTAGTGCTGTCACTCGGTCTATATGTAAGCCTATTACTCGGCTTCATATGTAAGTGTATCTGTGTATTAGACTGTAGCTTCGTGGTTTGTGACATTGCTCTTTACTTGGTCTTAATGACTGATCATGTGTGACTTTTTGCGTCTGTACGGCTGGTATATTATTATATCATGACCGGGATAACCGCCAGAAAATTTTACAAGCTATCTCCTCCACTTCAGAGCAAAGTTTTGCTTCATGTTTAATTATTTTGTACTCAGTTTGAATGAGACTGCATTTACCCTCGGATCAAATGTTTCTGAAATTTTATTTCTTCGAAATGACTATGTTGCGCACTTAAAATTATGTTTGTGTGACGGATTTGCTCCATATATCGAATCCGAGATAAACTGCAATAAAACATGATTTCCCATATGAAAATTATCATTCAATAGATTGTTGTAACCGATTTGAATGTTTATTTTACAAACAATTGCAGGCTATAAAGGGTGATACAAATATAGCAACTGTTACATGGAGTACTACATGCAGTGCTAGAAATATTCACAAAGAAACGTAACGTGCACTAAAGCGTCCACTTCGACGAAACCTGCGAGACAGATGATTATCTGATCCTCGTGTCATGTTGCTTCCTTTTGCAAAGCATCGGGATCCTTTCGTTGCATGTGTTTCTGGAGATAATCTTTAGTATTCAAAACATGTGCATAGACTCTGCATTTAACAAGGATAGACGTGTATCATTCCACGTGATGATTAATATAACTACGTATGTGAAAGCTTTCCCACAATATTTACAATTATGTTAGTCTGTGCTGTGACTGCTCAGGTTGCAGCCGAATCGAAAGATCTTATCACAAAATTTGCAAATATGTTATGTTGTCTCCGTCTGCTTAGAAATGTGGTCTAAGACATTCTGTTTTCATTTCCTCTCACATTTAATACCGCATACATCATACTGAAATTGAAAGTCTTGATTGCTTTCTCTTACTGTGATGTTCTGTGTTTCTTTCGCCATCAAATGCCTTCCCACATGTATAACAAAAAATAAGGTCTGAATCCATTGTGTAATCTGGTGTTGTTCCATGTTTCACCAACGGAACGACCCAAGGCCACACTCCGTGATAGTGTATGAGCATTTCCTTTCATGTCAGTACGCTGGTGGACTTCATTTCCTTTGCGCAGAATTTATTTAAAAACATGGTGATATTTGTGTAATTGACTGAGAGTTTAACAAGCAAAACCTTAGCATTTAAATATTTCAAGTTTATCTTAAAAATGTACGTGCTTAGAGCAAGTCATATACTAGACGGATATAATGCAAACCGCTCTTTATTTCAGCCTAACGCTATTAGTAGATTATTGTAATCGCATAACTTGATATGTTTGTGTGCGGGCTATACTATTTTAAGAGCTTTTTGTCGGAATATCATTTTAAACAGTGCAGACATAGGTAGCATTGATAGGAATATATACTTATCTAAGCATTCTTAGCAAGCGACATCAAAATTGTACATCCGCGAGGCGAGTGAGTGTCAGAAATACGATTACATTTGAAATTAAATAATCTTTTATCAATTTCTTAGGATAAATGTTAGGGTTATCTCGGGTAAAATTGGCACTGTGCGTGAATGTTTGCAGAACGCAAACATTCTTTGACAATAAAATGCACAAGTGTATATTCCTTGCAATTTGCATTGTACTTTAGTTACATTCCTATATAAGTTGCGTGGAAAATACGAAACCAAACGTAAAAGATTTGCTCTGAAGTGGACAAGATGGATACTGAAAATACGAAGCGGCTATCCCAGTATTACAAAGTGTGGAATACCAATATTATTGAAAACATGATTGACTCTCTGTCAACTGAGAGTTATTTGATCACAACTTTTCAAACGTCAACATCAAATCATTATTTCCTTTTCCAAAACAATCAAAAAGGAAACAATCTGATTGACTATCTAGTTAGATTTTATTTAATTTGTAATCTTAATTTTAAAAATATTTATTTCATGACAGAAATGTTTTCTTCTCCATTTATTTAAAAAGAAATTCAACGGTCAAATTTGAAGATATCAAACATTTTACCGCCCTATATAAGGAGTCTCAGTCACATGAGAAATGAAAATCATTCAAATTGTGGCCAGAAATGATAATTAAACAAACTTTATACACTCTAGATGATTGCACTTTAGATCCGGTTGTAGCCTATAGCAACAGATCAAAATAAAAAACGCAATGGAAAACGTTCAAATAAAGTTAATGCAGAACTATAATACCCATATAAATAAGAATTATATTTTCGCAACTTAAAGACCTCTGCCATTAAGTGTGCTTACCTGAATAAGTATTCTCTTCTAGAATGTACTCACGAAGGGAATTAACTTACATAATAATTGCCCTCATCAAGCTGGTACGTAGGACGGGAATTAACTTATTTAATAATTACAATTATCAAAGAGATAAGCATGAAGGTAATTAACCTAGTGAATAATTGCCCTAGCAAGTACTTATGTACGAAGGAAATTGCCTCACTAAATAATTAACGTGGTCAAGCAAGGACGTACAGAGGGAATTAAACTATTGAATAATTACCCTCATCAAGCATGCACGCACGAAGGGAATTAACTTATTTAATAATTACCCTCATGAAGTGTGTACGTACGAATGGAATTGGCTTACTACGAAGAGCTGATTACTGCGGTCTCTAATGTTATGTCCCGATTTACATGGAAATGAAGACTGTTTTATCGTTTTTACAAATATCTCGAGTTACAAAACATTTTAAATGGGTTTTCTAAATCTTATTTATGAAAAGTTAAATGTGGTTGACCACTGCATTCTCGGGACTAGGCATCCATGCCTCTTACGAATATTGTTCAGTACAAATTCAACAACCTCATGCCTATTTTTAAATTTAATTGGCACACGTCTTGATTAATATGACGCTGATGCTTATGAATAAGAACGAAAAACCCATGGCTTCTGTACATGTAAATATTTAGCAGTTCCTCTGCTTGAATGAGATTTTATTATTTCTATACACGGAGTTTCCTCTCGATACAGAAAAAAAGGACAAATGTGTTGATGGCATGCCAAGTACTATAAAAGTACTTAAGATTCTACGGAAATAATGCGTAGAGCATCAAACATCAAAGAATCATTTCGTCACCATTTCCTTACCTTGGACTACGTGCTGCTTTCTCATTAACAATGAACCATTTAATTTTTCATAAGAGTTACAGTCTGCGTAGCAAGTAATCCAGTCACGCAAGATTTCGATATAAACGACTATGTTACACTGCCAATGACACCAAATAATGCTGCTGCTATTTTTAACTAACTCTGCCCAATATTGTACAATATTTAGCTACATCTTAAGGATCTATTAGTTAATTTGCTGATGACCTATCATAAATTTGCAATATTCCTATCCTAGTTTTAAACTCTTTAATGTTTCTAATGTTAAACAATGAAGTTTTTTGCTATCAAACAAATAGCTGTGTGAAAAAATGTCATCAGCGATTGTTATACATTTTTCGTTGAACAGCTCATTTTAACTTTCCCTAATGTTAATATTTTCTTAAAATCTAAGAATTATTTTCTTGATATTTTTCTTATTTGTTTTTAAAATCCTTAGTCTGTTAAATGTCCATCTCATTTGCTTTTGGTAATTTGCAAATGTTCTTACAAGTTCTACTTTATCTGAGTCTTATTTGTATGCCATCTGTCCCTTTATCAGACATTTCAACGTCTGAATGGATTGATTCAGTTAACAGAAACTAGTTCCACTGCAAATACATAACCCTTTAATTCATTTTCATCTTGCAGCGTTGATAATCTAGAAGGTGTATCATCGGCAAGTCTTTCGTAGTATTAATTTATTGTAGTTTACGCTTTAATTACGTACCGACTAAATGTTCGTTTCACGTTAATTACTTGCATTTCTTTTTTCCTCAGGAACATTTATGGACAAGCTTATTGTTTGAAACTGTTTTGTTGTTCGTTGCAAAGAAGGCTGTTGAAATACTGTAGGATTATAATAAGGAATATAATACATCTTTCCCTCTTTTCACATACCGCGTGAAAATCACTTCCACATCTTTCCGTGCGAACATTATATCTGGCTTGAAAAAAACACAGGAGAGAAGTTTACAAATGAGCAAGCGATGAAACAAGACTTTACAACTAAGAGAACTGCATTAAGTCCCAAGAGCTAAAATAAATTATATATTATCATTTGTGGTGTAATTGTTATCGTAGGAATATGTTTATATATTCAGAGTTATCTTTATTTAAAAAGAACAGGAACTAATTACACTAGGTAAGGAAGAACGAAAATGAATCCATTTTCAGAAATATTGTAGCAGAAATATTAACAGACCTACACTAAAGATATAAAAAAATCATTTAATTGATAATGTTAGGGGTAAGCGAAAAGAACAAAAATATTAGTAATATTTACCTTTTTAAGTTACATTCAGGTCTTACAATTATAACGTAATTACCTTTTAAAATATACCAGGAAGCTAATACGTTGTTTTTGGTAGACAACTGTACACACTGAGATGATGTACAAATGCAACTAACTTATTAAAGTTAGCATTCAGAGGCAGGCATTATGGAATGGCTTTGTGGGTGATAATGCCAAAATATCATCCTAAACTATTAATTGTCCTCGCGAAAATGTTAAACCATTTCGTTGTCTTTATTCAATATATAGAAAGTCAATGAAATTAAGGTTTGATGAAAAGAATATAGTAACTGTGGTAACGAGGGATGAAATAGTTGCTTTTAAAAATTAATATAAAAAGAAATAAACTTTTAAAAAGATAGAACATCTGTTTGATTGGCCGAAGTGAAAAAAGGAGTGGCCGAATGAGAATATACAGAAAGAAAGCGTGTCCATTAACTTCGTCTATCATTATATAAAGTAAGAGCAACCGTATATATCGTAGTCTCGTCGCATTAAATTCATCTCTTTGAGATTAAATTTTGGCTAATAAACAGTCTTTGTATATAGATACGTTCAGATGCTGTTTAATTTGAAAATCTTTAATAAGCTTGCAAAACTTTGTTCACTTATTTCAGCTCAAATATTACACAAACTACTTCAAAATCCACAAAACGCTTGTATTTGAATAACATTAAATTCATCATTGAAACAACCATTAGGTATTCTCGTTGGCCTGAAAACACGTGCAAAATTATGGTTTTTATAGTGTCTTGTATTATAAAAGTGATAAATTACCTTATAGCATTGTAAAGTCAATTAAAAGTGGTTTTGTGAAACTTAAAGAATTAATACCATCTAGTATAACTCTCGTTGTAAATGAAATATCCATTAGTGTTTAAAATATTTCCTTTCGCCGGTACATATTTTTTCGATTTCTTTCTTACAATTTTCCATCTTTTTTAAATACCGCATTATTGATACATTTTTGTTCAAAGATAATATCTGATCAATTGTATCAAACGTTTATTAGTTTTAAAATATTTGACAGGTTCATTGATCAAATTAAACTGCTCTATGTATCATTTTAGTTTTAATCATTTTATTGCAAGCTATTTCAAATGACTAAAGTGACAAGTAGATCACAATGTGTTGTTAAGCGTGCACAAAAATGTATTCACTTTATATTCTATGTAGGTGTCATTAGGAATAATGTTGTCGTATGCTAAAGGATATGTTCTTTAAAATAGATGCGCAAATGCGCCGATATTCCTAAATCAACTTGTAGAATTCCGCCAAATAAAATATCAATCCGAAACGTTACATTTTCTTTGATTACCTTTATTATTTGATTGTTTGCCCATTTAAAGTTTGAAGTATTATTGTTTTTGAAACTGACCTTACTTGTTACATTGCCAATGCATACAATTTATTCATATTTCTGTAACTGGCTTTGCTTGATACATGGCCAGTGCATACAAATTATTAATATTATTTAGGTAACTTATAAATGATATAGACCTTGATGTATCGTATTCTCCATTAGTTTTCTTTAAATTGATGTTCCTTCTTTTTTGGCAATTATTAGGTTCTGGTAAATACTCATGAGTTTCTTTTAGTATATAGTTGTGATTCCACATCGAAGTTTAATACTTTTTTGTCTTTTGGCATACCATTTATTAATAGAAATTAACTGAATTTGTTATATCTTTAGTGTACGTCTTTGTTAAAAACATCTGAAAATGGGTTCATTTATCTTCGTCGTTTTCTACCTTAATTAGTTCCTCTTCTTTGTAAATAAGAACACTCTGAATATAAACACATATTTCTAATATATTACAATATATGAGCAAATAAAATTCTACTTTAGCCATTCTCAATCTAGCATACTAGCACAGTTGCAATACATGACGATATGTGTCTAGACTGTAATTATTTCGATATACAGAACGGTATTCTTCACCAGAAATATCACAAAGCATCTATTGTTCTTTGTTTTAGCTACTTTGTTTCAGAAACTTTTCTGCACAAATCAATCACCGAATGGAAATAGTTCTGTACATTTGTGAAAATATTCATTTTCAATTTGTTCGTCTTTGTTCAAAGATTTAAAACTAATTTTGATGAATTCTTTATTCTGAAATAATGACAATTGCCTTTATCGAGTTTCAAATATGAATAAAATATCTAAATAAGTGTCTCTTTCTATGAAAAACACTGGTCTTGTCAATTTGTCTACGAGTTCATAAACATTAACAAAACTGTTTTGAATTCAATTTCAGTTTGTGATTGTTTTTATCATGTAAATTTATTGTACGTTTCTTAACCCAATGATTATACTGTTTAAGTGCTATTGTTGTAGTCTATAATCTTTGGGTGGATTTATAATTAATTATATTGCCTTCGGAAACATTGCTTGCTACTGTTTTGTACACTAAACCAGCTTTTAAATCTTTTCGTTAAGATCAAGGCTGGTATATGCATGATTATGAATTGCATATTGTTGGTCTAAATTTGCCGACATCCAGGGTCAAATATTTTAGTTTTGCAAACAAGCATGTTGCACTGATATACACTTTCTGATTACGTCTTTATATATAGTATGTAGATATTGACAAATGTGTGGTACGTTGTTACTAATTACGTTCTTGTAGAATACGGATGTATCTGCATGAAGCCTGGTTGGGATTGGATTTAGCGAAGACACTGTAAACAAGGAAATGAAATCTTTCCTAAATGGAATGAAACAGAACATGTCACTTCATCGATAAATCAAACAAGACTCAACATATGGAACTTGTAAGCAAATACCTTTGATATATGGATCTGATACCATGTATGATCAATGTATATCATTTATATACAGCTATGAACAATGTATGATTGTATCACCATGTGTGATTAAAGTATAGACTTTTGTACAAAAATATGAATAATGTATCTTTCATTCATATGGTGGGTGTATGTATTATTGACTTTCATTCATCTTAATTTTGAATAATAATGATTTAAATCTTGAACACTATGTATTTCCTTTTCAACAGTTCTAGTCGAGTGATCCAAAAAGTCACCACGAAGAATCCTTCGAGAGCATCCTTATTCTCTGTAGTCCAGTTGGTCACGAAGTTTTGGCCCTCATTGTTTGTATACTAGTACCTAGCATCCCCATTCACCCTAACACACATCCCAAAGAGTTACATGACTCCCTATCAAAAACAGCTAAAATTACAATGACTGCGCAGGGTAGTATACGAGTTACCGTTAATAAAGACACAATCATATCATTATCCTTTCGCGCATTTGAATTGGCTTTCGTTACACATTACATAATTTCATCAGAACTATGATAAGAGATTATTATAATAATAACCACGTCCGTACATGACTGTGTCCAACAACAATGATCGCATTGAATTATAAGAACTTGAACTAGTATGCATGCAAGGTATAATTAAACTCAATTTGTATGTTCATTAAAAATCTGGCTAACTTAATGCTCTGCGACAGAGGTTTGCAAACTTTAGAAAAAGCTCCGAACTTCCGATATATAAAAAGATTCCATCACATAAAGTTGTGTGCAAGAAAGAATGCAATTTCATAGTTTACATAAATCTACAGTTGAAGCTTGTTCCAGTAAAGTGGACAGCTTGCAGACAAAACTCTTTGTTTTGTCATAATTACAGTCCATTTTTACTCTGCATGTACTCTGGGTATGGACAAATCAACGGCCAGAGAACTTCAGGTAATTGGGTTTCTCAATGCAAGCACTTTGCTCTTGCAGCATTAGGTAAACCGAACTCATTAATATCGCTAAAGTCGAACATAAACCACATTCAGGTAACCTTGTACGCAGTACCGAGCCTCGAGTACACCTTCGTTGATATAAAATAAACAAACATTTTGCTACACACACTTCCTGGACAATCTAATTAAAGGACAGTGTGACGAAGCTAGGTATTTGTAATTTTGATAGTTATCAGTTGTGATACTATTAAACCAAGATTAAAATAAAACCGGGATTCCATTTGGCAGAGTGGCCTACGGCGCTCGCTTTTACAGATCTCTGACATCTCACCTCTGTCAGTATGGGCTTGAGACTTGGCTCAGCCGATGTGGATACATACAAAGCGTGCCAGTATTTACCCGTGGGTCGTTCTTTCTTCCAGGGTTCTTTCCTCTCGAAATATACAGGCCTAAATGTAAGCCCACACAACCAACCAACCAGAGTAAAGCCATTGGGAGTTGCAATTTATTTACTTCTTGTCTGACTGTTTTAGCTACATTATAGGGCTGCGGGATCAATACAATACAAGATTAATGTCTTCAGAATGTGTTTCTTAAGTCTTGGAGCGAAATTGTCAAGAGATCTCGGCAATCCTCGCTGCCTCAAGGTTTTCTAAGCCTCGACCAAATAAACCTTCTATGTGAAGTCACTATCAATATGTTCTCTATTTACTGTGATAATCTTTCGTATATATTAGCGTGTTCACTCTATCTTGACATTGTCCCTCAAACGATTAAAATAAAAAAGCTGCTTTCGAGTGTCTATAAGCATAATTATTTGACAATTTTAAACCAAATACGTTTTACAAAAGTATGGAGATATTAAATAATTACTTAATATTCAGAATTCTTACTTTCATGTTACCGTATTTATTAACAAAGAAATAAAATGAAAAGGCAACACTTCAATTGCTAGTTAGGGAACCGTACCTGATACTTGTGCGTAGGAATTTCATTACGCTAACCTATAAGCTAAAACGCCTCTAAAACATTAGGAATATCCAATCACGTCCTAAACCGACACTTACGTTTTCTACACTCACATCATTTCAAAACAGCACCGTTTATCATGAAGCTATCAGATTGGGGGGGGGGGGGTAAGATAACAGGTTTCGTGGGGGAAAAAAGTACAGTTTGTAGCAGTGGGAGAAGAAACTTTTAGAATAGAACGTATTTATAAATTAATGACACCAGAGCGGCGTGACTGTGATTACCTACTAAAAACATGACGGGGATATTTTGGAATATGCTAATTTGCTACACGATTTATCTTGATAGTGAGATTTTTATCGAAACTTTCCGAATTCTCTTTGCAGACATGTGTATATTTAAGTATATATTCCCATTCATTTACAATTAGAAATATTTGCAAACAGCTATTTTCTACGCATGGGGATAGTTGAAACCATCACACTGATGCAACTGTGCTGTTTTAAAATCGATATGTTTGCTCCTGTTTAATATACTATTTCATTTAATCTCGATTAATACCTCAATTTGCATACAGCTTTATTCAAATTTCAGGAGCGTTCAGTGCATTGATTTATAGTCTTGAAGTTATAACCAGGTATCATGTCGTTTGCGAAATCGTTTTAAACCTACGAATCAGAGCATAAATCGTTGCTTGATATATCAGGAATAAATTGAAAACAGACACCAATGAATGCAAAATAAATTAGTTGATAAAATGACATTAATATTTATTGTTTACCTTCTCATTTCCTTCGTACGAAAATTTTAGTTTCATTATAATACATCCAATCACACACTAATATAACATTTATACAAATCCACTGACGGTAGATTGAATATGTTTTTATTTGGCTCAAAAAATAAAAGCATTCATTTATGCAACATGTCACCAATACATCAACACATTACTCCTTTCAATATGGAGACCCCGGGTGACCCCTAGTTGCCGAGTGGTTAAAGGCGCTAGCCTTTACAGATTACTGACATAGTACCTCTGTAGCTGGTGTGACGCGGTTTCGAGTCTCGGCTAGGTCAACAAGGGTAAATACAAAACCTAGTCATTTGCTTCCCGTCGGTCGGCGAGTCTTCCCGGGTTTTTCTGGGCTCTTCCTTCACCAAATTTACTGGACTCCATTTGTAGCTTATAAAGTTCTGAAAATGGTATAAATCCGATAACAATAAAAACCAAAACATTTCCAACTGATCGAATCGAAAGTTTAGGTCATGTAACGTGGCACACAAGTTAAATGTTTCGCAGAACAAGCTAACTTCTTTCTAGATCAGACTATCCCCACAAAATTGAATATTCCAAAATAGAATATACCTAGTATATATGAACACTGAACAGCCAGAGCCAATGTTCCTTAAAACAGGAGTCAAAACGTCTTTCTAGAACTGAGATAAAACTAACGTCTATAGTAGCTTGTAAATCGAGTCCAAATGCCAACAACATAGACCCTGACATGCCATGCATAAAGCGCCGACAGAACTTGGTCAATGTTGTTTGTATACTATTTACTCCTAACAAGCTATACAGACCTCGATCTGGGTCTATTTAGCTTGACGTTCTACTGCGCTTATATACCTTGATGCTCAAAGACACCGACCTAATTGGTTAATCGTCTTAACTTTGTCTGGAAATGACAACAACTGCACCAAACGATATATTCTTCTGGGGAAAAATAAAATATAGTTCTCTTCCGTCAGGTGACAATTTTGACATGGGTTCTTTCTCTGTGGGTCGGAGTGTTTGTGTAGAGTGAAGTGGAAATATTGTCAATCCACTAGGGACAACGTGTTTCTATTTAACGAGTGACATGAAATATATCCTTGTAGCTACTTGAAAATAAACAGTTGATTTTCTTTTCATGATATAAATTTAAAGTCCAAAAACTTTGATTTACATTATTTTTCCCCTTCTGGCCCTCTATTAATGTTAAAATAATTGACGGATAAGTAATATTATTACACCAATAAAAAGAATCCCAAATTGTTATAACAATATAGAACGGTAACCGTTAGAATCTTTTGTGTTTTAAATCGTGTTAGTTCAGTTAGCTGTTGTTTTCATACAAGACATGAAGCGTAATTTGTTGATTAGCTGCAACCGTTGGAACTTGTCCAGCTATATAAATACCCAGTATGTTCAAAGAAATGCAGCCCATTGTAAAGCACTCATCTCTCTTTTCATTCCTTAAAACTCTGTATGGATCTTGCACGCCACCAACAAAACGGGCATGGTTTCAATTTTAACGTATAGGAGTAAATGCATTCATCTCTCTAAAGAAGAGAATGCAGACAATTGCTGTCCTCTCAACTGAAAACCATCCGTCCAAATGAAATAATACAAATATTCGGTAAGAAAAACATTCAGTCTGGGAATCCAAAGCGTGATACGAATGCAAAACAGCACCGACGTATTTCTTCCATCCTCATAAACAATTTTTCGCATCCAGAAATAGTCCCTTAAGACAAATATCCAACAGCTGGGATGCTATTTCTTCTGTTGTACCCAATACTGCATCTGTAGTGAATATCCATGGTGGAATCAACGTTCATTTTCGTGGAAACGTAAACATTCCCACTACAATCCACGTATTTAGCGTATCATCCATTCATCTGAATAAGCGAATTATACGACATCACATAAGAATGTCCATTAGAGACCCAGGGTTGGAAAATGTTGTCAGCTGTGTAATAAACAGAATCTTAAATGGCCAATGCTTTAATATTAAAATTAAGAAACTCGGTGAAGAACTTGTAACTTTTCATGCCAAGGTTATCAAAATCTGGAAATCATTCAACACCTTTCCTCCATTTACATTTGTAATTTCCGCCAATATGTCTTGTACAAAATACTTGTTTCAGCTGTGAAGAATAAAATGGGCTGACATTTATTGTTTCGTGATGGATATTTTCTTATATCTAAAATACTAGCAGCACTTCAGCAGTATTAAACATAATAATGCGCTGAAAACATCAGGAGCTCTGCTATAGTACAAATTGCTGTATTAGCTATAGTAGCAAACAATACTATTAGTAACAGTTGTTGTGTTGTTGTTGTTGTTGTGAATTGTTCAGTAATTGATTTAAGATTGTTTTACAACCATGAGAACAAAACAATAAATAAAGTTTCAATGAACAATACACGTCATCATCTATCCTATATCATGTTAGAGTGAGAAACTATCTGCAAGAGATCTCTATTAATACCAGGAATCAAAACAATTATTACAAAACGTAATGGTTCCAGAAATCAAAACAGTAATTACAAAACTTATTTCAAAACTTAATGATCATAGAAATCAAAACAGTTATTACAACACCTAATGATCCCAGAAATCAAAATAGTTATTACAACTCTTAATGATCCCAGAAATCAAAGCAATTATTACAAATCTTAATGATCCCATAAATCAAAGCAATTATTACAACAATTAATGATCCCATAAATCAAAACAATTATTACAAAACTTAATGATACCAGAAATCAAAGCAATTATTACAGAAACTAATGATACAAGGAACGCTTATAGAATAAATACCCAGGTGTACATTACATTCCATTTCAGTATTGTCCAAAATACGTCTCTGATAATTAAATGTGGTTATGATATTGACGTCATGTAATTCAGAGGGACACAAATGTATCTAGCAGAACAATCCCTTGGGCTCTTGTTTCTTTTGTTTTTAGCGTGATTTGCCGAGCGGAGGCGTATAAATAGAACGTCCAATCGACCATCGATCACACAGTATTTATCAGCGAAGAGTTCCAGAGTTGACTATCTTCAGATCACTTGCCTGCGGTTGTTGAAGGTCTAGCTGAGGACAAGAAAACGCTGTGTGAATCTGTTTATGTTTAATTCCGAACCTGCTTGAAATAGTGTTCATATTGGACTAGCATGATGCGCTTTCTGATTTGTGTGTGCACATTTTTTACTGTCCTCGAACTCTCCGCTGCATACTGGATCGGTATGTAACCTTACATTCCTTTCTTCTGGTTGTCTAATATTTGATGTATAATACATATACGAATGGTGGTAGTCACGTAACGTTCAATAAGAATTAATTGTAGATGTGTGTATATATACTTTTTCTGACCTTTTTTAACACCGATAAATGTTGTATTTGCCCCAAATTCATCTGAAGTGTACATTGAGCGGAAATATAAACTTGGCCATATTTTGAGCAAGAGATTATGATTAGCACATTATATATATATATATATATATATATATATATATATATATATATATATATATATATATATATATATATATATATATATATATATATATATATATATATATATATATATATATATATATATTCGATAGATAACGTAGTCATAAACGCTTTAATTTTATTCCGATATCTATATAAAATTAATATTTGAAATTAAATAAACTACGCCTGGGTTTATTTTCTACATGAAAACAAAATCATTTAGAACAACATCATGTTCGCTCCAAGACCAAATAAAGAACACATTGCGCGTCCAATGTACATGGAGGTGTTGGAAAGGCGATTTTGCACCAGTTTCTGATAACACTTCGCAGAAACGCGGACAAGTAGTCACTGATGGGTCTGAGCGAAGTTTCTTGACTGAAATAAATTTCGCTAACTGTTAAGAAATAAATTTAAACCTATAATTGTCCTCTCAATCTCTTATTTGCATTTACCACATGCGTTATTCTTGGCACAAGAAGATGAAAATGTCCCATGGGCTATACGGATGCGAATTAATATCGAGTCCTAATCCATCCATACAGCTAGGAGTTAAAGAGCAGAGAGGCATCTATTAATCAACAAGACATAATCAGAACTAATAAAAAGATACGGTGGAAGAATATCGAACTAACAGTACATGCAACTTGAGAGGAAAAGCACAGACAGGGATGGAAACAATAATTTTGTGATGATTATTTGTCTTTGGGGAGAGAAATAAAACGCATTAATGTCAAGCATATAACCTGATATTTTGCAAATTATTTCCATAAAAATGAGATAAAGAGTTAGTGTAAGCTGTTGGTTACTAGGAAACAGTTTTAAAATGGGATGTCAGTTATCACTCTGACACATGCAATTGATTTTATTGATATTTAAAACCATTACCCTTCCACACCTCATTGATATTGGTGAACCTCTAAATTCATATGATAAAGTTGACATTCACCTCTAGATTAGAGCTGAATTTTTTTATAAAAAAAATCTATATCTAAAGTTAAAAAACAGTGCCATTAAACAATTTTGGTTTTAAAAAAAATGTTTAAAGAGCAAGTAAAAGTAATGTAAAAATTACTTAGTTCTGTGGCGCTGTGAAAGTGTATTGATACTGAACTGTCGTCAGATAGTGATATGGCTGTTTAAGCCCAGTCATATATCCTGAAACACTGACATGAAATTTTAAGTGAATGAATCACATTGTTTTATGTCTTGGCCAAACTCGGCTTCAAAACATTTACTTTCATCGCACCGTATCAACCTTTATTCAATATGCTTCTATTTATAATTTTGTTTCCTAAACCTTGATCCTTGACATATTTTTCACGTTATTTCTGACTTTCACAACTTACGACATCTATGACACTGAGCACGATATCTGATCTCTGCCTAATAGAGCTTTTGACTCGATGATTTGAATAACATGTTATCCAGAGTAACGGATCAGTCAAGATTTTAGTATTGTCTCCCTCATGCTTACACGGTTTTCTGCATGCTTCCCTTGGAGTTATTATTATTATTATTATTATTATTAGCATTTTGAACACGCCTCGGATAGCATCATATGGCATATACCAACTAAGATAAATAATTATCCTAGCAGGTATTTCCATCTTAAGCAAAATATCTTGGTCTCAATGCATACTTTAGTTCGGTCTTACAATAACAAAAAAAAAACCACCTTCCATTAAACGCAGAAGCAATGTAACACTATTGCGTTTTTGAAGCAAGTTTGGTGTGAGAACTTTAAGGTAATGGAATACACGTATATTATTATTGTATTAAAAGAATTGTAATGTTCGGGTTTTGTCATTTTGTCCACTTAGTCTTTGCATATAAGAGAGCGCGTTTAATTTAGCTTAATGACTTCACATATTCTTTCAGTGTTTGCTGTATAATACCTTAATGAAACCGTACATGACCCACTGACTGCGGATGCCAGAACATTTTTAGCTTTTATCTTCAACATTGTCGTTCAAATTATCTAATCGTTACCTGCGTATTTATCATATAGTTGTGGTGAGTACAAATGTGTAGCAATTGTAGAGATGTTTAAGTGACTAACATAAGGTAATTCCTCTAAACAATGACCTGAGATGACAAATCTTCCGTTAGTGAAACTAATATTCCACTTTGAGTTCTGCTTCAACCAAAGTTCTATTTAGGTTCTTCGTATGCTTCATGGACCATGACCAGTTCATTTAGAACATGCAGGTCTTAGTGTGGCTTGATAATAAATTTATGTTTACTTTATGTAACTGCGATGATAAAAGATTAAATTAGTTTGAAGATTTGATAATATTGGTAGTGTTCAAAATGAACACCCACATAAATTAGAAACAACACGTTTTATCAAAGTACCTATTTTATTATATTTTTAAACCAATGATGAAAGTAGATATCAGCGCATGAAATTGAAGTTCCATGTATCATGGTATGAGGCATTCTATGACTAATTGTTATAATGAGAAATGTGGCTGCTTAAACCACTGTGCGGTAAATTCCTAACAACTAAAACAAAACTTGTTAACTAATCAGAGTTTCATAGGCCGCTTTGGCTTTTTACTATAAAATAGATGAACCATATCAATACTGGTTTATATCTTAATAAATTGCTAAGCATATTGTAAGTAGAATCGAAATCAGATAAGTACGTGTAAAAATATTGATCCCAGTGTAATTAGATTTTATCTTCATAATACAGCCAGACAATAAAGATTTCTTTCTGAAATTAGATAACAAAATTACTGCAAACTGATAACCTCCCACCACCACCCTGAAAAAGCCCCCTAGGATACAAGCCTCCTCCTGACAGGGGTAAGACAAAAGCGATTAGGAAGAAGGAAAAAGCCCCTTGGTCTTGTTATTTAAAGTATTATGCATTTTTGTTTTTCATGTTTGTGTAAATATTTAAGTATATGATTCAGATTTTATTAATGCATATATGGTTTCTATATTATTTACTATGATGCACAATGGCTTACATAGCACCATTTAATAACTTCTTAAAGTGTATAATGTAATTTTGCTTCTTGTGTAATGACTACGAAACAATTAAATAAAATATTTTATATATTTTCATTTGATACAATACAGACAAATTTTCATAAGGATTAAAAAAATTAAAAAAATTATTGAGCCCTTCTGTGTATCTCACATTAAGGTAACAAATCGTTACTACAGAGAATAATCCAATATGCAAAACATATTCAAGCACATTCATATTATCATTTCAATACATAATTAAAGAAACGCTCCGGTGGCCTAGTGGTTAGAGCGTGCGCCTTGGATGCGGGAGGTGGTGGGTTCGATCCCCGGTCGAGTCATACCAGAGATTTACAAAAATGGTACTAACAGCTGTCTCACTTGGGGTTCAGCATTACGAGGTTAGTGTAAGGACTGGTCAGCCTAGTGTCAGGATAATGTGACTGAGTGGGACATCATGCTACATGTCTGCAGCATGATGCCCCAGTGCTAGACATCACTATAAACTGCCACATTGCAGACATTGTAGCGAAATGACTGAAATGTGTTTAAAGCTACGTTAAAAATCAAAATCACATCACATCACACATCACATAATTAAAGCCAAAATATTCTACAAATTAACAGTTTTAAAGAGCAAGTCATTAATACAAAACCATATGGTTTGAACAAATATAGTTGTATTTAGAGAAAACAATCAAGTATATTTCATCATTTTAATGTTTTATTTCACATTCAGATGCTGTTCTGATTCATTGCACCTTTTGCTCAAACAAAGATAGTTACCCAATTCAACATGGATAACTAAACAGTAACTGTTTCAGCGTGTCTATATGTAGATTTATAGAATTAAAAATATAAAGCATGGGATAACAACTATATTACGTAGAAAAATAAACACTGTAAATAACAAAGATCAAGGGACTTTTGTCTTTTCCTCTTGTTGGTTTTGTCCTACCCCTTTCATGGGGCTTCTGTCCTTACCCCAGTAAACTAATAGTGATGTCGTGTAAAAAAAAACACCAAAGTACCTAAGTAAAAAGTTCTTTCAATCAAATGTATGCATTCTAACGTTGATTTACTTTCTCAATCTATGTCCATCGTAGTCTGCATTGGCCAAATTATTGAAGAGTTCTTTTATATATATCAGTGAGAGACATTTGCTCAGTGTTACGTGGCAAAACGGGCAATTACAATATAGCCTGCAATAAACAAGGGTTTATTATGTTGGCACTAAATACATTTCTACTGCGGTTGGTGGGATTTTAATGTAACTTTAACAACTTTAGTCATATTGCTAGAATGTCTGCATTGTGGCATCATGTCCCATCCAGTCATATACAAACACTAACCTCGTAATCCTGAGCGCCAAGCGCAAGGCAGCTGCTAGTACCATTTCAATACGTCTTCGGTATGACTCGGCCGGTGTTCGAACCCGTGACCTCCCAATACCACTTAGGCCATCGGAGCGATCGCGGTTACTATGAATTATTGCTTTGACATATTGTGCAAAGTAAGTATATCATGATCATTTCGAATTAACCAGTGAACAAGCATGCTCTGTTTATATTGTTCGTTTATACCAACCCACTCACGTTTATTTACATGTGTATCATTTCAAATATTTTCCGTTCCTGATACTCGGAAAAAATAGTGTTACAGTAAACCAATTAAAGACACTGTTAAAGCGGATTACTATCCTAATCAAATTTAAGGCTAGTGAATAGAATTTCTTAGACAAATCTAAAAAGAAATGGCTTGCAGACATTACAAAAGTACTGATACGGTGCGACCGTCGGGCCAATTTGTATGTTATTGAACATACTATTAAATTACCATCGCGCAAACAGGACATTTGACGCAAATGAATGTCTGGCCAGTAAATATGTCACAATGGAACTTAATAGGCACTGTTCAATAATTGAATATGTTGCCCAGACCACTACATGTTGATTTGAATCTGCAATTTGCCAGCTATAAATATTTAAACTACTTCAACAAACTCAAGCCACACGCGAATGTTTCTCACAGAACAACTAATCTTAGTCTATTTAATTCAATGAGTCACTTTGGCCATGCAATTTATTCTTATCTTCGCTTCGTGTTAGTTTAGTCAAAACAAGCGGCTCTGACTGACTTACAACAAGAAGAATACATCGAACACAATTCGATGATGAAATGTATATTTCATACATACACACACATTTGCAGATTGGCATCCATATATCCATCCACACGCACGCACGCACGCACGCACACACACACACACACACATACATACATACATACATACATACATGCATGCATGCATACTTACTTTCTTACTTACTTACATACGCCGTAGTTGCTTAGTGGAATACGTTGAATTCGTTATCGAAAGGGTGCGGGATTAGATTCCCAACATCGGATCAGCCCTGGTCATCTAACGAGATAGTAATTTAGACTCTTCATATGAAATTTAACGCCTGATATCACAACAAATAACATCAGCAGTGCCGATATACTACTCCGATAGAAAATCAATTAGAAACTCTGCAGAGATAGTAGCATTAGTATTGTAGACATAAAGAAGTGTAAACATCACACATGAAGCATAGACTCATTTCCATACATACTTAAAACAAGCCTTTTGCACAGAGGGTAAAACATGGTTTAACGTCCATATAAAGAAACATGCATCTAAATACATACATGCAATACATTGAATATACCATGGTTTAGCCATTTGCTATGCGTATGTTTTGGGAAAAAGTTTAATGAAATAAACAAGATAAAAACAGTCAAGAAACAGGTAGTAATGTATTTCACATTTTGAATCACTGTTAGAATAATTCACGAGAAAAAGGCAATAGAAATTAAATCACCACAACAATCTTTGCCCCTATTGCGCAGAATATAAAGTAATTCGTGTATCCAATATTATCCTCTAATATTTGTTTTAGAATCAGAACAATGATCAAAGCAAAGTACCGAGATGATCTCGTAAATTGATGAAAACCAAACTGTACTGTTTGATGTGAAACATTATTGCCTGAAAATGATTGGTAATTATACAAGAGAATCAAGGGAAAAAAATTCACACATCAAAGATAACGATTACAGTTTCCATACATTGGATGTTAATGCAAGTAATTTCAAATAGTTTAAGGAAGTAGGATTCAAAACTATTCAGACACAATATTACGAGATAAAGTCATAGTTCCAATAATTGTCGAACAAAAGAATTGGCTTTCATGTTTGGTAGAGCTTGCAGTTCATATCCATTCTGGAAGATCATGGCTGAAATTAGTGTGAGGGTTTATCGCACTTTCATCAAACAATATAGCCGAAATATCTCTTAGAGTTTCTTTACAATGTCTCCGATAGTAATAAAACTTACCCATTGCAGTCTCTTTACTGTCACAACTGAGTTAGCATTAACTTAATTGAATCTATTCTTAAAGAACTACCACATGAATGTTCACTGAGAATGAAAACCACCATTGTAAGGAAACTGTACAAAAGGCAATCAGCTCCAACGCTTGAGACCACATATGTTACGATAACTGAAAAATGAACAAGATTGATTCTAAATCTAACGTGTCTAATAAAATGAATGGAAAATTACCTTCAAATAAACTTATTATTTTAGTCAGTTTTTGTTTTCAAAACATTTATCCAGAATTATGCATTTCTCGCGTAATCATTATCTTTTTCGCATTTTGCGAGTTTTGCCAACTCTGAATTGAATTTTTCCATCCTTCCTGATTACAATAAGACGTTTAAATGTCGGCGTATTAAATATTGTCATAGACAATGTTTGAAGGCTTCAGAATCACGGTACATGAGATATTAATTGGACTATCCTTCTTCCCTGTACACTTTTCTTTGCTTTGACTTATTTGGCCTTTACAATTTCTTTTCGTAATGCCATAGATTAGACGTGTAACTTGATTTATGACAATTGTTGTCTTAAATAGCACTATTCATTGTAATAAGCATTTCTCTCTAGCACATAAGGATACCATCACAATCAACAGTACAGCTTAATTTCACTTTCAAATCTGTTTTTGTTACAAATATTTTATCATGATGTATTCATATAAGTCGTAAAGCATTTTTTCATACAAGCATACTGTGTAATAGATGTTCAGTTTTGGTTCGTTAGACTATTATACATATTACATAAGACGTTACACTATGATTCGATCTACACATTCCTTGGGCTAGTATAGTGGCATATCCAACTACCTTGGTGTGCAGATGAACGCAGTATTTAAATATTTATTTTCAGTGATATCACCATGCGTAACATGTGAATAACCTGTATCTAAACAAAATGTCAGGAAGTTGATATAGCCGTGAACATGATGTATTTCAAGGATAACCGAATTCAGTGTAAGCTTTGCATAATGTCAAGAAATAATCACCTTCGCATTTTAAACAATACAAGCAAAACTGGTAACATGACTGGCTCTTCGATGTAAAAGAAAATTATTTTTTTTAAAACAACTCGTGGGGCTCATTAAAGGTGTATTGTCAAACTCGTGAATTTTGTTTCAGTATGGTTTCATCGATCTGTAGTTATAAAAGCAAGCAACTGAACACCGTCATTTCTTCAGATTCATAAACGGTGTTATTAGACATGGATCATAAAGTCAAAGTTAGCAGGGATTAGGGTTGACTATATATTTGACACAAATTGTACAATATTTAAAACTTGACATTTTTAGTACAATGCCTTTGTGTACTGTTTTGAACACATTACATAATTATATGTTGATTCATTTCGAAAACAATCTGCATATATACACACTGTTTAATGTAAATTTACTCGTCTATCACACATCTATTGTAAATGCTACTTCAGTAGCAGTTAATTTTTTCTAATTGTCCAGTGATTCTGAGCGAAAGTTGATTAGGTGCGTTAAAATTGCATATAGTAAAGATTTTATCCGGGAAAAATTCATAATTAATTCTGTAGTTGTTAACATAATATACGTTCAATGAATACAAATTTAAACAAGCCTGAATATAACTTTTGTTTATAAAAACCTTTGTACCGTATACTTTCTCTATTTTTACGTCTTCCATATTGTGAACGAAATGATCAACTAAAATTACTTCACTGACTTCAAATATTTCTCCAATAAAGTTTGGAATATAGCCCCTTGCAAAATTTAACTTGTTTTCCTATTTCAAATTAGGAGATCCAAATGTATCATTTGTTAGTGAATGGAATAAATTGTTATATGTTTTGATTTCCATTCTTCCTCACTTTCTAATTTTTTTTTATGAGTTGGGGACGGTGGTTGGATGGGTGTGGTTTGCGTCACTCATTTGCCTTTGGTAAAAAGTCACAGTATTTGATATAGTTACGTTTATTGAAAATTTAAACATTGTTGTCCATAATGCTTGAACAAAGCTTTCCACTACACGTGCCTTTTGGTCTTAAGAAGCTGCTAAGTATTAAAAGTTTTCTTTTCCCAGCAAATCCATAACGTTTCGGTCGCAAACTTATTTACCTCAACAAACTGTACCCTTGCTCGTTTTTAGCACAACTGTCTCTGTCATAATTTACTTGTATCCATTTTTATCCTGTCAATATGCACACATATCAGCAAGGACTGCTTGCTCCTAGGCATTCGCGTAACAAAGAAACCTGTTTTGCATGGAATCCTTTTTCTTACTAGCTTCCGCAATGTGTAGTAGACAATACAAATTACCTGTTCCTTCAATTCTGGTTAATCGGCTTTCTATTTGTTGTGGACCCAAGTAAAGATCTTTATTTCCTTCCTTTAAAGGGCCTCAAACTTTTATCAATGTAAGCTTTAGAAAAATATATAGAGAATACTTTGTGCTTGATACAAGAGCTTAAATTTTCTAAAATTCAATACCTTTGCAATATTTAAAATATATTCATGATTTAACATTTATGTAAACTTTGCCATTCCTATGGTCGATTCTAAAAGATCTACTTCATACACTGAGTCAACAGTTGTTGTTTATTCTCTATAAATCATTGATGTCTTTATGTTGACTCATCATGCACTACATACTTAGCTGAAGAAAAAAAAATGTTTTCATAAACAGGTGCGTGATATACTTATTCTTCCTCATCCCTACTGTTTAAATCATATTGCCCAATAGGATCGACGATGTATTCTCATCATTATATGTAATATATACATGTAAATTAATATCTTTCCATTGGCATTTTTGTTTATTTTTTGTTTATATTTCAAATTAGAACATCGACATTTTTGAGAGAGTCATTTTCTAACTATCTTTCACAGTCGTTGTATTTTCTTCAAAGATTGTAAACAAATACACATTATATATTGATACAGACATTATTTATTTCGTGTTAAGCTCATTGAATATTTACGTCCAGTTTTTGAAGAGTGCCGAATTGCAATCAATGCAGATTTGTGTCTTTATTTACGATCTGTAATATAAATAATTCAGTGTTTTGCTTTACACAGTCTGTCCCTTCGCTAAGAGTACTGTCAGCTTGATTAGTCTAAGAATGGTAATTATTTTAAAAATGCCCCGGGTAGTATAGGTTGGTCAAGTAATTATAATAATTTTCAGAAAATATTACGAGTATTGCTAATTGAGTGGTTATCTTAGATTTGTTTTCGTTTATGAATACATCCCTGTATTGGATTTTTAAAAAAAAAAAACAGTTATTCAAGTTTTAGAATCACACGTATATATATATATATATATATATATATATATATATATATATATATATATATATATATATATATATATATATATATATATATATATATATATATATATATATATACTCTCTCTCTCTATCTGTTTCTGTCTCTCTGTGTCTGTCTCTCTCTCTCTCTCTCTCTCTCTCTCTCTCTATCTATCTATCTATATATATATATATATATATATATATATATATATATATATATATATATATATATATATATATATATATATATATATATATATATATATATATATATAAAGAGAGACAGAGAAAGAGATAGTTGATAAAACTTTTATATTTTTATGAAAAAACAACTGTGAATGCAATACACACTTATTTTTATAGTTCTGCCGTATATTTTTATTAATTGCATCTTGCATGACCCGAAGTCGATTAATGTCTCTCAAGTTCGATGGACACTGATACTAGCCTTAAAATTATTTGTGCTTCTGCGTGGAATTTGAATCAAAGATAATTTGAAAATGTTGATTTCTGCAAATTCTGCTAGCATGTATAGCGTTATAAATAAAGTTATGAGATTTATCAAAGACAATACTTCACTAGAAGTTCAGTATTACTTGGATACCTGGCAATGCACAGTTTATTTAGACCACCGAGTGATTGGATAGACAGGTCTTCGTATACATTACCGTCTTATTGTTGTCAATGTGCCCATGACTTGGAAAACCCTTCTCTTGAAGGTTTATATTTGGCTCTGTAAAAGTATATAACGGTGAAATCTCGTCTGCGAAACATGCATGCTTGCAAATAAATGGAATACATAATGCAATCATAGATCTATCAACATTTTCATCGTATTTCGTTGCATTTAAGTAAATACTGTATGCATTTCTTTGCTTCTCTGGTGTCACCCATGTTGCTACAATGACCATCAATCGTTCAGCCGCAATCGTTCAATCGTTCCGCGACAGTGCAATTAACCTAAGTGTTAAGATAAACTGTGCGCACTGTGATTCATACGTTTTCAGAATGTCACTGTCAGAAATGTATTTAAAACATGACCAACAAAACGGCATCACATTTCATTTCTTCTTGGTGCAGAAGAGGGTAGTTCATAAATTTAATGGTATGGTTGGATGGTTGCATACTTATTATGTTTCTGTGATATATATAGTTTCATTAAATCTGAATTGACTTGACAAGAGACAGTCAAACTGACTCATAATGACACTTTTACATTATCACCAAAGACGTCAAAAGTATGTCAACTGCTCTCATCTTAACTTTATCTCGAATTATTGACGTTTTAGTCCCTTCTGGAATGTACGTCAGATTACTTTCCGCAATATGAGCTATTTAGTTTCTCGCACGAGATGTAATTAGAGCCCCACTGCCGTACGCTTTAATGCGACATTATATAGGTACATGATGAGTGGGAATCGAAACCACGCATGCAATCATCATGATTCAGTAGCGCATGAGACGTCTGGTGGGAATAATACCATCATCTTGACGCCCCTCCGGTTGTGTATGTACAGGCTCTTCGGGGTATTTGATTACTAGACTAGCGGAAATCGGCCCGCACACCCATCTTGATGTCCAAGAAAGTCAGACAGAGAGAGGACTTGCAAAGGGCTCCTTACATAAACCTGAACGCTCCTGAACGCCCCGTTGGTATTTATGACACAATTTTCGCCAATTTCGGGCTATTTATAATTGCCGTTTTAGTGTTAGCCACCTTCGTCATTAGAGTCAAGCCGTTTAGATGTTAATTTTCCTATATCCACAAACATTTAGAATCTACAAGTTCCAAAAAGGTTAAATTGCGGGGTCAGGTGACTATGTTATAATTTCAAGATCGTTGGTTAAGATTAAAGAAAACTTTGACATGTGTTCGAATAGATCGTACTGGATAATTCTATTTAGGATTATCGAGACATGTTTTCTTGCCAAATAGAAAACCTAGATCAGGGAATTAGGAGTATTTGATAGCCCTTGAAAGCTGTTTTTATTTCTCCTGAGGACTGTCGTGCAGGATATGTGGAGGCGGCTCGTATTCTCTTCAGAGACGCTGTTTCAAGGGGCCTGGATCCACAATGTTAGCCCATATACATGGCCTAAGAGATTGCGGGCATGAAACGGTAGCTTTTCTTAGTGCATGATATTTGATTAGTTCCATGCCTGTCATAGCTACTTCAGTTACTGGACACCTCAAAACCATTTCACCCTTCTTCTTGTAGTTGGTAGTAAGTTTCTTAACCTGCGCTCTGGTTGTATAGCTCATTTGTTATCCACTAAAACATCGAAGTCTTCTTAAAAGGTAGTACCATCTACTGGGTCCGTTCATAGGTCCTCGAGACCGAAATCTTGAGAAAATCCTCTGGCGAGTTAGTTAATTTCACCTCGTCTGGCCGCTTCCTTTGTTGCCGCCTTTAGTGAAGAGGTCTTTATTGGAGATCGGGTTCCATTTCTCGCTGTGATCTCTTGTAGGTGTTGTTCTTCCAAAGTGGCCATAACCTTCTGCCTTGTCCCTTGTTGGTTTTCGTTTCTTTTCGGATTAGAGGTTGTATATTTGGTTTCGTTTTTTGCGTACAACGATTCCCTAGGGTGATTTATTTATATTGTGCAATATTTCGAAATAGTGAGTTCGGTTCATCCTTTGCTTCACGTCCTAAGTGCTTTCAGTGGGTAAATCGAATGCTTCCAGTGCACAGACAATATATGACGACTTCGTCTGTGTATAAATGCCTCACCGTAAGATTAAATCTTCACATTATGGAACGTCTTGTCAGTGAGGAGTCTACTTCTTGCACATATTCAGTCGTAGAGCTGACCTGAGTGACCCGAATGATCACAGAATGATCAGAGTTATCGGAGTGGTCGGACTGACCCGAGTGACCAGAGTGATCAGCTGTAGAGCTGAAAAGAGCGATCAATTATCGGAGTGATCGGAGTCTACCCAACAAATCGACCATAGCAGCTGTGAAGCTGAACCGTTGTAGCTGTACATCAGAATATACAGTGTTGCTGGTCGAGTAGCAGGTGATCGAGCGTCGCTGACCGAGACTGGTGGGCGCTAGTTGCTTGATTGACCAACCTGGAATACTGACGGCTTGATTGGCCAGTGTGACTGGTAGCCGAGTGTGCTGTTGACGGAGTGTATAACTCCGTACATGTAATCTATAAACAGTGGGTTCATTTCCAGGGTTTGTAAAACCCAGTGTGCTTTTGTGACTGTAAAGATAATTTGTATATCTGTCTCTTTTTGTTTACATAATTTCACTATCTGAGTAAATATATTTTACTCTATGAGTAAAATATTACATTTCTTTAATATTTGAGTAAAACACATCATTATTTCGTTGTGAAATTATTATGAATTATTCACCCCTTGTGCTTGTACTGTGCAAAGTCATTTATTCGCATTTTCATTATTATATTAAGTCCGTGAATTTTATGTTAATTGATCCAATATTTGGATCATACACACGCACATATTAATAAAAAGTTATTGTTCATTCAAGTCGTTCGTTATTAAACATTGTATTTGTATCACCATCAAAAGTGTTTTGTTTTGAATCTGAAATCCTACCCAGTTATCTTGTTACATTAAGATAGTAAACGCTGGTTCAGAAACCAAGAAAGAGAGAGACAGAGTGGGGAAGTAAGTCCTCTTAAACACTATGCGTTCAATGACTATATCTTGAAAAGTAAACAAAGACAATTTAAATGAAAAGGCTTTTGATGTATTTCACTCAGTATATAAAAACGTGGCAATATGTTGGTCAGTGAACTATGGATCCATGGATAGATATCGGGACAATACTGACTATATAGCGCTGATTTGAAGTCCTTATATGTGTAGAGAATAAACCTGTTAAGTAAAACTTAGTTAGCCTAGATACCTACATTTCTTTGAGAAGCCCAATTTATTTCGGATGTGTTTCCATCTTGATAATGAATGTTTGCCGAAGACCACTAAAAGCTTTTTAAAGACAAGCTGAGTAATCATTGATTATCTTCTGTTTAATATGTTTTCTCTCCTCGAGGCATTCACCATGCACTGTAATATCCATTACTTTAACATTGTAATAAACGTCCAAATTGAAATTAACATCGGATTTAGATTCTTTCGCTGCAATTTTAGCCGTATATATATGTGCAATTTCATTTATTCGTATTTTCATATATATATATATATATATATATATATATATATATATATATATATATATATATATATATATATATATATATATATATATATATATATATATATGTGTGTGTGTGTGTGTGTGTGTGTGTGTGTGTGTGTGTGTGTGTGTAATTTTATCTTGTAGATCAACAGATTGTAATTATATCATTACCAGGGAAAATATCATTAGTTTAGCGAAACATCTGGAAGACGAAAATCATTCCCAAAAAAGTATCTAATTGTTATAGTTTAGAAGAGGTAACTGAAATTTAATAACTTTTATGTACTACTTATCTCCTCCGACGATTTACATGTTGAAGACCTATTTAGGCTCTCTGGAAACTCCATAAAGATTCATGTTGCAATTAAATGCGTTGTAAAGGTAACATAGCTTCAACTATTAGTCTGATAAGATATGTGAAACCTTAAAAACCAACAAAGATGACTGCATGACATTAATATTGTAAAGTTGTTTAATATTGTCGGCCTCTAATTGTAGGCTTACGTTCAAGTACGATTTGGGATAAGCATCATCTGAACAGCGTCTGGTTTTACATTAGTGAGACAAGGCAGCTGCCTAGGGCGTCAAAAGCAGGGAACGGCAAATTTTAAAGTATCAGAATCTTGTTTTATTACAAATTTTGTTTTTGTTTAAACACAAGAAATCTATATTACATTTTGCCATTATTTATAATATTAAAGGTCTTTAAAGCTGTTGGAGCGCAAGATGCTGGTGTTGTGTGGAAGCAATTATGACCAGTGACTACGAGCGGCAAAATCATATCTCGTCACTAACTATGAACGATTGTTGTGTGTGTATTATGGTACGTTGATGTCATTTGGTCTGCTGAGATGCATACAAACATGCTCTCCAATATTGACTTGTCTGTCTTAGATGGTCTCTTGACGTGTATATAAAATGGATCTCTGAGGTTCGGATGTTGGCTTTATACGATCACGATGTGTATCCAAACATGCCCTCTTTGTTACGATATTGCTGTTATATGATTTTGTTAGGTGTATACAAGGGTGCCCTCTGTTGTAAGATATTGCTAGTATATGGTTCGTTGAGGTGTGTGTAAAATACGCTGTCTGTGGTTAACATGTTCGTGGTATCTGTTATAGATATTAAGAGAAACCAGAGGAAAGCACCGATCTACAATGGGCGGCCATATACCTTTGGACATGCCACAAACTAGTATGGAACAGTTGTTTCAGTATAGTGTATTTTCCATCATATTTAAAAGACAATCAAAACCTTCGCATGTAATCTCGAAGATACTTTTGTGCCAAAGAAAATCATTATACAAACTTAGATTGCATATGACTTGACTTCTTTCCATCATAGGTCTTTTCCGACACCTGACATCGGCAGAGTTGCTGCAAAGTAAAACATGGGGCTTTGGACTTACAGTACATATAGGGTTTGAAAGCGATCGCAATAAAACGTACAAGCACTTTACATAGCATAAACCAGATTTTTGTCTTATAATATCACTTTGCGAATCAGAGATTAAGAAGAAGACAAAGTGCAAACTCTTTATAAATTATTTCTTTAGCGTTACGAAGAACGACAAGTGTCTCTTATCTCTGTTGTCTAGACTGCAGAGCGAGTAGCCGATATATTTACAATCTAAATCCTGGTTTCATGCTTAACTCCAATTGCTCGGTGTTGTTTAGTGCATATTGAAGTTCTGCTCAAACAATTCAGTTTCGGAGGATCTAAGAATATTATGAGTCTGTATAAATTGTAATCAGACTAAGAACAAAATAACCAAAACAAAAACAATCAGTCTTTCGTTTGTCCCCCCGAAATAAGTAGATATATAAATAAATAAACAAACAAACAAACAAATAAACTAATAGAAACAAGCGTAAATTAACAATTTAAATACGAAAGTAAACTGTTTGAAGCTACACACTTTAAGTTGATATATAGGGAAAATGGATTAACAAGATCTTATTGCCTATTTGGGTCTGGGCTGAGCACACACATTCCAAATTGAATTGGAAGATCCAGCCAGTTATTATCAATAATTACAATCGGACATTATTGAAGTGACAGGATTGATTCTATGCAGTTTATTTAGACACAGTATTTAGGAGAAGAAAGAATAATTTGACGTTTCTTTGTAATTACACTTCCCGAAAAATGTCATGGAAAAGCAATTATATCGATAATGATCGCACTAGGTTATATAGCGCTGAGACCTTATTTAGTACTTTTAGAGAATTAGTTCCTTGATTTATTACTATAGTTTTGGTATTTAAATTTCCTATATGTACTCCTGACAGAGTTGGTTAAGATTTAAATTATATATAAATTAAAGCATGTTAATATGACAAATATCTCATATTTATCAAATTCGCACACACACACACAGATATATAGATATATATATATATATATATATATATATATATATATATATATATATATATATATATATATATATATGTGTGTGTGTGTGTGTGTGTGTGTGTGTGTGTGTGTGTATTTAAACTTGGGAGTAGATTATTAGTCCGAAAAGAATGAGTTCATCATTAAATATTAATTTTGTTTTCCTACCAAAGGCTTAATGATAGATGAATACACTTAAAGAAACAAAATAAATGAATTTATGTTGTACTTAAAAAAAATTAAAGCCGTAGATTCATCAACTCACGGTAACAATATCAATGCGCGCATAGCACAACCTAGCGACATTGGAACTTCGTCGCGCGCTCAATATTAGTTTTAAAATAAATCTCCTTTGGTTATATTAATTTTGATATATTGAGTCATATTTTAAATGAATGCACCAAGAGAAATCTTTCCAAGGTGGTCTAAAATTACTGGAGGTTGTGTTGTTTTTGGTTTGTTTTTTTGTTTTGTTTTTTTTTTTGTTTTTTTTTTTTTTTGGTTGTTTTTGTCTGTTGATCCAACTGAATTCTGTTTTCTACATATAATGAACTGGATTTATTGTGTCAATTCAGTGGAGAATGTGATTTCAGTTAGAGATGTACTCGAAATTACAGTACAGTTTCGATGTGCATTGATGTTCCAGGACATTGTTCATGTCATTAAGATTTGCAGAATAAAGTATACATTTTGAGCAAATTCAATATACATAAGTGTAAGTGTATGTATTACCATTTTTATAACCAGCAAACGAATATATATGTATATGCCCTTTCACTTGCATGCTCGCTATTGCAAGGACCCCAGCTATGACCTTTATACCTTATATCAAAATAAATAAACGGGCAAAATAGCAAAGCAACTATTGTGTAACAGTCCATTTAGCCGGCGCAAGTAATATATTTTCTTTGACTTGGCTTATTGGCTCTGAGATTCTTAGTTTCCTACCAAAACCTTCAGCTGCATTTTGTTTTAATTTACTATTTTGGCTGACTTATACAATTTTACGTTTCTCATAGATATGTGGCAGCCCATAGACTCAGCATGTTTTCTGTGCTGTTTTAAATGACCCTAAATAGCACTGGTCAGAGTCGGAACATTTCTATTTGCGAAATGTTATGAATTTTTCTCCTAAAATGTTGTTTCAATGATCAGAATGGCATTTTCAATTACGGCGTCCCTCATATTTGTTGTTGAACGTTGCGAATATCGCGTTTATTAGTTTGTTTGTTCGAAAGATACAGTTGTCACGAAGTGAACTCGTCCACATAGTTAACGTTATCATCTCAGCAGTCAAACGGAAGAAACAGCTACTTTATTTCATCCAAAAACAAATTTAATAAACCAAAAGCTAAAACCAGTTTTAAATGAGCGTCCATTGTTTGTTTACAAAATATTTCCTAATACACTATACTATTTTCGACAAATTTGTCGTGTATTATAAAGCCGTGGAATATGGAAAAATATTACACGATTCTGGCAATGTAAAGTCAACGGAGAAGAAATATGGGCATATAATGATGTCACATTGTATTGCAAGATATCAAAAGACTAACAGATCCTATGTACTTTTCATATTAGGTTTTCAATTTAAAAAGCTGAACGTATGTTGCATAATATGTTTCTAAAGTTCAAGAATCTGCAAAGACGCAAAATGAAAAATTAATTTTAGGTGAACAAGTTAATGACTCAGATCAAACCTATATGATGAAAATTGAACACTATATTTAAGATGTAGTATTATTTTACTAAACTATGCACGAATAAAAGGTTCACCACGAACAACGGAGTAATCATGCTTATAACGGTATTAACTGTAGTTTTCTTTATACCTTTCTATTTAAAGTTTCTTTAACCCTCGCCTTATATTAGCTTTTCTCTAATTTTGAGAATTGTGAGGATCTTTTTTTTTTATTTTCTATAAAGTTATTATCAGTCTTTGATAAGTGTCTAATTACTTATATTGTCAGAATGTTCTAAACATTCTCATAATTTAGCTTTTTTTTGCCGCATATATTTATCTACTGCTTTCTTGTTAAAATCCGCTATTTATTAGTCTCATAGTTCAACAGCTGATTTCATTATTATTAATTGAAGTCTATAAATACTCAGCATTAACAATCTCTCTCTCTCTCTCTCTCTCTCTCTCTCTCTCTCTCTCCTTGCGGAATAATTATGAAATATGTTGCCCTGTGATTAAAGAATATAAGACCGAGCTAAACATGAAGTACGCATATGGTACATATAGCAATGTGACTGACTGGAACCATTGTAATTGACAATGACTTTAAGCAGAGGGAAGTAAACAGAATGAAAGAAACATAAGAAAAGGTGATCTAAAATATTCAGCCTTTTCCTGATATTGTCAACACAGGATACATTAGGCTGGTGACTGCATATTACCAATTAATGAGTTAGACACATTACTGATACAAGTAAACAATGACTACATGATATCAAATGCAATAAGCCATTTTACAGCTTTTTACATGTACGATATTGTTAAATTCGTTTGAAAGATCGGTTTGCATAATCGTATTCACACATAATAATACTAAGGAAAACAAATTTAAAACAAAATCCAGATAAATAAATGTGCTTCTTATGTTTTTTTTCCCAATTGCTGCAGGGATAAGTGTTACTATCAAAGATGTTTTAAATTGTAATAATTTTTTTTGCATAATTAAAACAGTAAATTACACTTAGTATCGGAAAAAATCAAAGTCTTCAGTTTAATCTTTAAAATGATTTAGGATCTCATCAATGTTATTTTTCGCATTTTCAATTTTATTTTTTTACTGTCGCTCTTTATTCCATTTTTTGATGGAATGTTATCATCTTTTGACCTGTCTTCACTCTCTTTCACGTATAAAAAGTGATTACATTGCATCTGTTATTCTTGATAAATTAAGTCAAAAGATGCATCTTATACCAGGTTTATCTTCACTAACCCCTTCGAGCTAGTAAAGTTAATCCGTATGTTGTAAAACTATATTTATATTTTTCAGGATGTGTCTTACTTCAAATGAATTATTGTGTGGTTTTTGTCATGGTGGTCTCTGTTCTCTCCTACATTCATTGCAGTGTGTTTATTGTCATTTAGCCAATTGGAAAATGTTTATTAGTCTACATTTTCTTATTCTCTCTCCATCTCTTTGTGTACTCCCTTCAATAATGTTGTCAACCATGCTAAACTCAGTTACTTTTTCAATTCTGCATTTTGTACAGTTTTCTATCATTTGCACTACTTCCTTTTCAATGAACATGGTACAACTTAAGTTATGCATCTGTTATCTTGCAACAAAGTTAAGTCACTACTCAAGTTATGTTGCTGTTATCTTGCAACACAGAATCAAGTCACTACTCAAGCTGTACAACTATTATGTTGCAACATAACATAAATTCAAACAATAAAAGGAATACTTAACGGAATGAGTATGGGCACCGTCTAGTTATTCTGGATGCACTCTTACAATCATAATGTTATGTGTACTTTTAAGGAGCAAATTAAATGAAATTAGCCATGAGAAAAGCAAACAAGAAACGAATACTACTTAAGAAATAACTACACAAAATAGGAAAGATCATCTTAGAGATAAACTTGGAAAGTTATTTGGAAACCAATGTTCACACGAACATACACACACACACCCCACTCACCCACCCCAAAAGAAACCAAATAAGAAAGATTTGAGGAAGAGAAATCAACTTTATCGGAATGATATGTTTGAATTCAAACTAAAACAAGTCCAAATTAAACGTTTATCCTTCGGTTAATGGAATAAGTCATTTAGGTGTTGCCTTAATGTAAACTAATTGGGGCTGAATTAAACGGTCTGCTAAAGGAACCAGTTAAATAAGTTATTGTGTCGAAACGTTAAGCCAGAAATGAATTGATTTTCACCATAATTACCACAGTAATAACTGCGTTTCCTAGTAAAATGGATTTGAAAATAAATCCTTAAATATAGTCCAGTTTCATTAAGCTTGTTGGCACCTGACTAGCACAGGGACTATTCGCTGCTAAAATAATACAGTAAGTAAAGGGCAACAAATAATGTCCAAACCATAAAAGTAAATCAATGTATGTTAGTGGAATTTACGATAATTGCATTCAAAATTGAATGCAAACCCCGAATAATTTAAATGTAAAGAGCTTACAAAATGACATATAAAGATCAAAGACAGGCGAATGTAAATAGCTCATTCTAAACCGTAATTTTATCAACCTATGTTGTACATATAAATGGCTGAAACTATATTAATTATTCCATCTGATCCTGATATTACATACAATACTTTAATCTGATGAGTCAAATAGTTTTACTTGGCATAACAGTATGTAAATAACAAGATATAACATCGCAGACAATTAGAAAGAAATATCAAGTATTATGTAGCATTTTACATTGGAAAGAGATTATGATAGCAACTGCTTCCGATGAATAACGATAGTGGCGGCTAATTATGACTTGTAGCAATGACAATAGTTCAGTGGAGTTCGTCTCACAATATTACGAGGTGCAGTTGGAGCTTTAAGAGATAACATGGTTTGGCAAACGGTATTAAAACATAACACAACACCTGTTATTGCTATTGGTAAATTAAACAATAATGATGATATATTGAGAAAAACAAATAACTGGCAGTGATATTAATCACGATGAATTCAAATAGTAGTCGATGAGTATAACATGTACAAGGAAATGTCAAATTCAGTATCGTTACAACAACCGCTAATACAAATAAATAAGACTTTTAGAAGAGAGATAAACGTTAAGAAAAAGATAATTATAGAGACATTTATGGCAAGGTCTATACCAGATCTTTCAAAATAAAGAAATCAGTGGGTCACAATGACGCTGAAAACTCTCTAAGCATTAGGTTATGAGTCTCATATATTTGAATATGCGTTTCTTATATAGCAACACGCGTTACAGAACAAACAAACTATGATTAGGAAATCAACTTGATAATAAATATGGTTATGTGTATTTTTCACTGTAACGAATATATTGTGTTGACAAAAATTCAATATTGCAAATGTCCTGGAACAATATGTTCTAATACATTATAGATAACAAAGACACAAAGCTGTCTTAATTCCTTATGGTGTCTGTAAGATAGACATTGTTATGAAGAGCGAACAGAAAGGAATGACAGGACATAATAACAATGACAAAAACACTTATATCGAGTGTCAAAACATAACTTTAAAATACTTATTAGTCTAGCAATAACAAAATTGGTCGTCTTTAATAGTCACCGATCAAGACATGTACCTTCTCCATCAAACATTATTTTAATGGATTCTGTTTCAGTTTACTTAGGTCTCAACCAAAATTAAGTAGGAACCCATCGATATAGAAATACTATCTCCAGTCTTTAGAAAGTATTCCAAAAAGAAACAGGAACTCCATTAACAACACAACTATACATTCTGCAATGTATCGGATTGTGAACAATTAATAGCTTTAACATTAAGTATCCTTTGTAATTATACTGTTCTTAAGAACTTCATACCATAGTACTTTCAAGTACCACTTACAGTGATCAAACACATTTGTTTTGAACCTATTATAGACTGGGTATAAATATTCTTAATTTAACAAATATTCTACCATTATGTACAACAGTTTGATACAAAATGGTTACTCAGAGATTAAATTATGTAAGTAGAAATTAGATAGGTAGTTACGTGTAATGGTTGTATCTACTAATATACAAAACTTGTTATGATTGGTGAATGTGCTAACATGGACCATGTTATAAAGAAGCAACAACTCTAAGTAGGTTTTAATTGCATTACTGTCTGAATAATAGTACATAATTAAAATTCAATCCTAAAAGACGTTATAGAAATGTCTAGGCTCTTAGTGGTCGTTCGGTGCAAATGAAAGCGTCTTCGTCTTTTGGTCTTTACTTCTATGTTCAAAGATGTTATACATCTCAAGTCTTGAGTTCTTTTTAGCAACATTCTCGTTGATACCTTTATTCATTTTTGATATCTTAACACACTATTTAATCTTTGTCATAAATGAATATTGTGTTGGACCTTATCCTAAAAATATTGAATTGGAATACCACATAATGTTTCCTTTGATATTTCGGGTTCCTTTTAATTAATTCGAGGAACACCAAATATATTATTATCCTCGCTATCTGTATTTTAATATTGATTATTATTTTTCAAATTTTCATATATATTGTCGCAGTCGATTTAAATGCATGCTGAATATGTATGTGTCGTTAATAATTTCATTTTATTACCGAATCAATATTTCAGTTTATTGTTGCTGCACAAATAATGCACTAGCCACATATAGTTCTAACACACATATATTTGTGGATACTATGATCAGTTTTATTCTTCAAGTGACAAAATCCGTATCTTTGCTAGTAATCTTCTTAAAGTCGCTCTTCTATTTCTGAACTTCTTTTCATCATCGCATACTTTTATCTTTCTTCTTTAACGACAATTTTTCATTTGTTCACCATTCATAATGTAATTCGCAATCTACGATGTTTTAACTCTCGTTCTAGCTATTATGTAGTTAATTCAATGTAGGACTTTATCTATGGTTCTTGATTAAACAATGCAACTCTTTGTATTTCCTTTTCTTTCAAACCTAACGGAACGTATCGCTTTAAATAACGGTGTTGTGCTACATCTATATTTTATTTTGTAAAGTACGTAAAAGCTTATGTACTGATAGTGTTACTGTCTTACCATCACCTATTAATGTCTTCTATGAAGTTGATAAGCCTGGTTCTTGTGAAATTAGTGTGTCTGGTACAAACGGGTACATTCTTCTATAATTTTTATTTGCTTTTCGTTAAACCACTTAAAGTTTTACGTAGTATACATTGCTTATTTCCCGGTCATTTACATTATTAGAATTAGATACAAAACGAATGGCTTTGACTTCTTATATCATGATATACATGTCAGTATCTTCATCACAGCATATTCATCACAGTAGTAGTAATGATTTCCTTTAGTATTTATATTTGGTATGATATTGGTACACTCTCTAAGCAAACGACTTTATCATCTGGAATATACCATGGCATGTAAGAAATTCTAATTTTTTTCATTCGTGTTAAACTATATCCAGGTACACGTTAATCCTTTATTGTATATAGCTGGTAGTGTTGTAAACATATTCTCCTGAATTCTTCACGTATGTCACACAAGTGTGCCGTATCTTTCTGTACATAAAGGTCATGTAATTAAATCTCCTAATGTGTTCAGTTTAACATAACGTAAGCCAAGTTTCGCATACTGATTATCGCCAAATCATGTTTTCATAAGACTGTAGCATAAGGTTTTAATTGGTCAAATTATATTGTCTAGCTTTCACTTTGATTCCTGAAAGAGTTTAGTGGAACCTTAAAGTTTCAATATGCTGACTTCAATGATGTCGAATGGAAAATGTGTACATGAAAGGTTAAGTAGAAGATACTTATATACGACTAGTGCCGTTACCTTGGAAATCCACTATGATTTTTGTATCTCAGTCTAGTCATCTCCGACCAGTCGTCTCAGTCAAGGTGTCCACGCGCTCAGAACTACTTTATTTTAATTATAACAAAAAACTTGTCTTCTGCCGTGCCTGACGTAGTTGTTCTAAAATAAAACAACAACAACAACAAATATATAACAAAACCATAGTAACTTAAGGTAAATCCATCTTTGAGAACACACCATACAAAAACATTTCGAGAGAGACACACACGCATACGGTGTCGAACTTTTTGTTATTATGCTAGTTCGTTCCACACAGCATGGTCAATTTTATTCTATATTCAGGCCTAGCTCAAGAAAGTTTCAGGTCAGCGTCATTAAATGTATCTAAAGCTACGTATCTAGTTTTAAATATATCGTGTGAAACAAGTTATATACTGTCAGCTACATTTAATGACGCTGACCTGAAAAATGACTGCTACAGGTAGGATAAAATGCTGCGCGAAATGAACTATGACAGAAAACACTGATCCATACACATAGGATTAGACTTATAGACTTCATAGCCTCCCAACTCTCTTAAGAACTACATAAAACTTAGTTACAGACAGAAATGTGTTATGTCAAACATACTTTATTCTAATTGTGTTAGCATATCCATTGTGCCCCATGTGAATCAAAAATATACCATTAATATTTAATTACAAATAATCAGCCAGAAGGAATCATTTATTCGTCAACACATTAATCCATAAGCAAATTTCACGCCAGCACTTGCCATATTTCCAATACTGAAAAATAAATTTTCAAAGAATCCGTGAACTTGAAAGTTTGGCATATGGTTATCCGTTAAGATCCATATTTGTAGCGTTTTTTATACACGGTGGTGATTTTAAAATCAATAATAAGGACAACAAAAGTATATCACAAAGAGTTCCACCTCCTCCAAAGAAAAGGAGAGTTATATATGATGACACAGATCACTAATTACCCGTGAATAATCCAACCACGGACACTCATGCTTTATGTAACTGTTTGTTTTTATAATAGCCTATAAGCTATGACAGTGGTGTGATCCAGTTTCGTTTCATTTTTTACATAATTATTTTCTAAATTGGAACTGATGAAAATGAAACATTTTCTGGTAATAAATATTAACTATTTATTGTTAATTTCATATAACATCCATATATTAAATATGATAATACTTCAATACTATGCAACGTTTTATGTTGTTATTTTGTTGTTGTTGTTGCTCATGCATAAAAACTGTACTTCGGATCACACGGTCACGCCACAGCCCTCATTATCATATTTGTATTATTGCACCGCATGTAAACATTTGCTCGTGAACTATGTTGCACAAGTGAGAAGTTCTTTTTACTTTAAAGGAAATTATTGGGTGAGAAAAAGATTCTACGTTGGGGTTTGGACCGAGACAAGAAAATCGCAGTCGCGGGTTTACATTATATGCCCCCCACCCCTCGGCAATCCTCGCGGGGAGACAAATAATGTAACCCCTTGACTGAGATTTCCTTCTCTCGGTCCAAACCCCAACATAGATTATATGTATCTCAGCTGAATGCATTTTTATACGTTATTACGAAAACTCGGTTTTTAGTTGCTGAGTTTAGTTTAGTCCATTGTTATCATCTGAAATACCATGTACATGGTTGCTATGAAGAGTCGATTCGGAGACAGCGCCCTTCAGTAGTGTCAAATCCGTTTTAACGCTTATTTACCGATTTTTATGTGCGAAAAAATCCGATGCTGTTGTTTGTTTGCTTTTTTGTTACAGACTGAAATATATCAACTAAGTTAATCTTCCTTTTTATATGTGAATTTCAAATGTAACTTGAACTTAAATGAGACCGGGTCAGTCTACATCTGCAAAAAGAAGCTAATACCCGTTTCTAAACTTTAACAGTACCTATACTTCTTGCTCTTGATAAGGTCTATATTACAGGCGGAAATTTAATCAATGAAAAACAACAGTTTGATAACAGGTGAAGTATAACAATATGCTAATCCTTTCTATGATCGATATTCCTTCATCGGTTATACAATTATATATCAAACAAACATGTACAACTGTGTAATTTTCTTCATCGCAAAATAGTGCCTATGGCCAGTAAAAGAGTCCTTACCCTTTTTCAGAAAATACTGTTAAAGCTGTTCACGAATGACAAAAATGAATTGTATTTGCAAACAGGATTACTTTCCATGTGTGAAAGGTTTATACAAAATCCACTTGTACTTGCCACCAAAGGGATTATTCATGCGTGTCAGTGACATTTTTTCAGTGCATAATATTCCGTATTATTGTCTAAAGTACGAATGTCTGTGGACCAAATGGTATAGATTTTCTTTAAATTTAAGTTATTCTTTCACAAAGTTTTCCATGATACTTAATTGTAGAAGACGGGGCATCATTATTACTAAAAGCTTTAACCATTTCTTCACAGTATGGCTACCATATCTACCTCACATGTACTAAACTACATTGCCAATAGCACTTGAAAGGTCCTCAGCCAGTCTCAGGGGCTCACGTCTGGCTGCATTGACCAATGATCGGCGCTGCCTCCAATGCAGCCATACTTAGCCCAATATGTATGGTATTAGACATATAATAAAGCAAATCCCAAAACACCAATTTAACAACATTATGGTATTGATTGTCCATGATGTAATCCGATCGAGTAATTAAATGTAACCCAAACACATCTGCTCGCCTTGATTGTTTGTTTTGCATGAAAGTTTACAAGAAATATGCAACTCGCCCTTTACTCTTTGTTTATTGAACCGTACATGAACATGGCCTGCTTTATATGATAAGGAAGAGGGTAATTTGTTCATAAAAGCAGTTCGTGTAAACAAGAATCCACCGAAACAAATGTCATAAAAATTATTATATTGTATTTGAGAATAAACACAGATCTGGTATTATTGCACACCACATACGATGACTAATTGCTACCGGTTAGTAGCAGCATGGAGATAGAAAGAGAACACTTTTCGATGGGCTCTTAAGTAAGCATGGGAAGTGTCGTAACAAGCAATAACAATTCTGAAGGTTCTTCACCTAGAAATAGAGTTGCATGAAAGAGTTCTCCTCTTCCTCCTCATTCTCGTCATCAGACGGGGTAGCAACTGGATCAGTTGTAGGGTCTAGCAAATCAATAAATTCATCTAATAAGGACTTTGACTTAGTTTATAAGTTTATTTATCAATGTCCTTGTTTGCATGTCAGAGACTGAACCATCTTTCATCTTCAAATACATAATCATCTTTCTTCTTAAAAACATTAATCCATCCAAAGTCCAGGTATCTTGTATCTTGCCTACTTGTCTTAATTATCTTGTCTTCTTTGCACTTTGTGGATGGGTGTATCCGTGTGAGTTGGTCTGAGTGTGTATGTTTATGTGTGTAAACGTTTCATTCATGCAAAGTTTGCTAGAAAAAATGTAGATATTTCATTTAGACCTGGATTTCATAATTTCCGAATATTTACGATAGTTTGCAAATTTAAACAGACTCGTTATATTAAATTCTTGCACGGAACCAAATTGATAGTTTCTATTTACATAATATTAATATCTACAACCAGATAACTGGCGAGTTTCAACACACATAGGTCCGCACTTTGTGTCTCCTTTCTTCATATTTCTTTTCGTTCTCTTCTTTTCCTAAGACTTTCACTTTTTCATTCCTTTGCTCAGATTTAGATGCATAATATTGCTGTCGTTTAAGGACTCTGTAGATTGTTATATTATTCTTACATGAATAATGCTGCCTTTCATCAGTTGGACTCTTAAGAAATTTAATTTTCCATTTTTTTATATTTTTTTTACTGCAAACCTCTGATCAAACTAATTCCTTGTTATAACCAATGTTAGACCAGAATTAGTTTGGAAAAACTTCAGTAGCAAATGAATTTGTATATTAAATTATCATCGCATCCTGCGTCTGTGCACTCTTAACACCGTCGGGGATGACAGAGAAGATCTATTTATTACTGTTTCAGATTTGCCAAGCTGAATTCACAGGATAGCCGTCTGCAACTTTTATATCGTTTCTCTAATAAAGCAAGCCACATAGGTCTTCACATCACAGCCAAAGCTATTTATAATTCCTCAAAGGTGTTAAACTAAGGAGAAAATAATATGAATACACCATTTGTGTCATGGGGTTCTATTTAGGGAGACAAAACGTTTTCGAATAAAACAAGTTATAATGTACAATCGTTGTTTCGTCTTGTACGATTTGCATGGAGAGCTACGCATTTCAGCAAATGGCCACAACTACTTGTGCTCAGGGTGACACTGATGAGAGCAATGTTATGTTATAGCATTAGATATGCATGATATCCGTATGTGTGGGTGGGTGTGTATCAGATACATCAGTGACAGAATTCCATGTCAAATATGCAAGAGCGATTGAGATCGTCCTAAATGCTAACATAACTCAGGCGAAACGCAAGCTCTTAAAATCCACCTCATCTTAATGCATCACACGAAAATAAATGTAAACACTAGATAAAGGTAGCCCATGAAGGTGTGTTAACGAAAAAGAGACTATTGTACTCACAATAATTTTCGCTCACATCAAAAATATGTTTATATTGACCACCATACAATAAAATTCTAAGACCTATTGTAAACAAAACAATTTATTATTTTAACGTTTGTACTATCCTGGAGAACTCCATAATTTGCGTATATAGATGATTGTTTAAATTTGACGCTCAGTGAGAATGCGAAAAGGAAATGCAATCCTAATGGAGAAAGATTACATTATATTCATAATAGGTAATTGTGATAAGAAAAACAACACAACAAAACAGTAAGTATATAAAGTATTGTTTATGACTGTACAAATTATCCATCCATTCATCATTCCATTCGTTACTCTATCATTAACTCTTCAGGTATGTTATCATATCCTTCCATCTGTTTACAAACATTAATATATATATGTATGTATGCATGTATGCATGTGTGTAGAAAGGTAGGTAGGTACGTAGGTAGGTAGGTAAGTAGGCAGGTAGGTCGATAGGTAGATAGGTAATTCAATGTATGCAATTTGGCATTCACAATAAGGTTGTAATGCATTACCTATCCAAAGAGATTTTCTTCTCTGTGTATTTTGCTGGATTTTCATCATTCGTAGCATCGTGTCCGTTCATACACTCAAACTTAAATTTAAGCTGTGCCTTTAAGACACTTATGGCATCCTGGTTTTTTTTATAGTAAACATTTGTCCAATACATTTACATGTGGTTTTTGTTCATCATTTTCAGATACCTAGCAGTTACATACGAATGTATCCAATTATAATTTTATCCCATATTAATCTCAAATGCATTCTATTTACACAGTTCTCAGAAACCTTCAGCCCTATTTATTCAGCTATTATTATAATCACGTTGATTGGGCACTGCCATTTATATCCTATTGATCAGGCAGTCTGGTCTTACAGCAAGAGAAACAAATTTACCTGGAAATCCTCATGTAGAACACGTGATAAATTCATGGTTTCCTTTAATATCTTGACTTAATGTCATCGCCTATGTAGATCCCACCCAATACAGAATGTATATATTCAGTAATGCAAATTACATCCTAACTAGTATTGGTACTGATAACTTTCACCGAATATAGTTACGGTAGCTCAACCGTGTATGTATGTATGTATGTATATATATATATATATATATATATATATATATATATATATATATATATATATATATATATATATATATATATATATATATATATATATATATTAGTATTTGAGCATTTATTTATTTTTTAAATTCTTTTATTTTTGTTGAAAAAGTTCTGTATTTTCCGTTAAGGAGTGAGTGCCTATGAGTAATATTCCTGTCCGACAGTTCCTTCAGTTGTTGTATATATATATATATATATATATATATATATATATATATATATATATATATATATATATATATATATATATATATATATATATATATATATATATATATATATATATATATATATATATATATATATATATATATATATATAATGTGTGTGTGTGTGTGTGTGTGGAAAGAAACGGCCTACAAATGTAAGTGTTAGTAAGATTGTGTATTGATTAGCAAGCATGGGTATTTATTTTTAATTATTGACTCTGGCCAGAAAGAACATGTGTTTGTCAATAGGTGTGGCACTGGTCAGTAGGACAGTGTTGGTCTGCAGGTGTGAGTATTGGTGAAAAGAGGTGGGTGGTGTTAAATTATTTCCATGTTCGATTTTACTAGACTCCAGACTTTAGTACTTCCCTATTTATATGCAGACAAAATCCCTCTTATGTAGTGGGGGAAAGAGGGAAATGGGCCAAGCTCCCTCAACCGGCCAACTAAACAAACGATTGCGAGTTTCAGTCAGAACGTTTCCTATAGCAATTTACCTTTACCTTCTCACTGACCCTGCGTCGACATTGTGCATGGCGTGTAGCTAAATTAGTCATTTTAGAAAGAACCTAATGGTCATGTAATATCCCCATATAAAGACTTGTATGATATGGTACATGCAGTTTTCAATTTATTACACATAGCTGGTAATGATCAATATGGATTACTATTCGCTTGCTTCACCAGCTTTCACGCGCATATGGCTTGGAATGCCTGACATAAATCAAGCACTGCTGATGAATCACTACCCTGGAAAATATCAATATCTGACAGATTTTGCTTTAGATTTATTTCATTAATTAACATCTGATATCAAGACGTATTGATGTCTAAACAGACTAATAATCGTGCCCACCTATTTCATTTGTACGGATTTAATTATACCTTACATCGCCCAGTGGATCATTTTCACTAATAGGAATAATTAGCATTTATGCCGTTCTTTCCCAGCGGTAACGTATCATTTTACTGATATAAGACAGACAACCTAATTTTGGGCCTGACCCCATGCATTAAACCCAATCGGAATACTGTATCTTCAACATTCAAAGTCTGAAATATGTTTCTTTTGCTGTTTTTTGTTGTTTTTAATGGTACTTTAACACGTTTATTAGCAATATCATGCCAAGGAAATGGGAGTTAAGTGCCTTACCAACAAACACACCGTTCTGGCAGTAGAGAATATCAAATCCAATATCCTTGGATTGCGAGTCCTATGCTCACCCATCTGAACATCAGAGGTTCCTCTGAAATCAAAAATCAATTTCATACATGCGAATAAGTCTCAGTGTTCTGAACTATTTATTCCTAAAACTTGTTTTAAAGAAAGTACTTGCAAAGATGAAATTAATGTACCTGACTATTCGTCACCTTTCCTCATCGAGATTATAACCTTTGTAGATTGGGCCGCTGTCTACGTCAAAAAAGAAAAAAAAACACTACATTCCTGCTATTTTAAGTTTGATCTAATTTACTAGTGTTTGTGTGTGGTAATAAGCTTTAGAAGGGCAATCTGGACCACCATATAGTGAATCAGATGCTTGGGATCATATTAAATTAAGCATCTAGAGAGTTCTGAATACTAGTAACGTCCATTTGTATTGTACAATATATTAAAAGCATTACAACTCTATCAGTCTTCTTATCTGCACTATGTACTCATTACCATTCATGGTAAGATACTAAAATTAGAAATGTCATCAGACAAAGAAAGCGTATTTACAGTCAACCAAAGCGTACATACGACCACAACAATCCTTATTATATTAACAAAGCGTATTGACGGTAGAGCTACATATAAACAAGACCTCGAGGTTGGTTATTATATTGTCACAGTATATTTATAATAGAGCTACACGTACTCAAGGCCTCGAGGTTGGTTATTATATTGTCACAGTGTATTTACTACAGAGCTACACGTACACAAGGCCTCGATGTTGGTTATTATATTGTCAAAGTTTCTGTACGATAGAGCTACACGTACACAAGGCCGAGATGTTGGTTATTATATTGTCAAAGTGTCTGTACGATAGAGCTACACGTACACAAGGCCTCGAGGTTGGTTATTATATTGTCACAGTGTATTTGCGATAGAGCTACGCGTACACAAATCCTCGAGGTTGGTTATTATATTGTCACAGGGTATTTGCGATAAATATTTCCATGTTCAACCTTTGAGAGAAAATAATTAACAATCCTCTGAAAATCCTAAGGATTGGTGGAAACCTTATTAAAGACTTACAGGAAAGTCTACAGAGAAATCTTGTGAATTACTGATCATGATCGGCGCTATGGTAACTGATAATATAAAGAAATCTCAGATATTTTAGGATTATTCTCTGATTAGTCTAGCATTCAATGCCCTGGGAAAAAACAAATATGATATTGATTGGATATTTGGTCGGTGGAAAAGAATGAGTATGTTGTATATATTTCTATTCTTTAATATCACTGACCATTTCGGAAAACTAATGTGCATGAATAATAATTATGCATCATTTTAAAAGAAAACAGAATTTGGAAGTCTGAATGTATTGACGTTATAAGTATAACTTTATTCTTATTTCAGGGCATTTACAAGAATGAATTTGACCCTTTAATGTTGACAATGAGTCTTGCACCCTCGATGATTAAATACAATTTGATCCTCTTTGGGCAGAACAACCTGGTTTACGAACGTCATATCTTCCTTCTACAATTCAGTTATGTGGTACCTTGCCAGAATAAAGAAAAAGTAATGATCAGTTCAATTTCAAAGTGCACATGACTCGGGATGAACATGGAACTTAGTCATGTAGCTATGCTGGTTGTTCAAATATAGAATGAGATCACTATTACCATAAAATTAAGATGCTATTTTTCCACACCTTCATTTATTCTGATAAAATTAATACGGTATACTTGAATTGTGTATATTTGTATATGTTAATGGTCTACCCACTTTAAGGTAGCATGCAAATCTTGATTTTATTAGTAGCTATTTGTAATAGTGGATATAACGTTTTAAAAGATTTCGGATTTCTACCGAATTCTTACATATTGCATTGTTTTGTTATTACTTCAAGTGATGTTTTATTGAAGGAAATTTTCTTTAAACTAACAATTGGTGAAAAAAGAATGCATTAGTGATAATGGTTCTAGAGGGGTTCCGTCTCTGGGTCAACACTGATATTTCTATAGTTAGTCCTACTTAGGTTCAGATAATTTAACTGAGTCTTTTTCATGTGCTAGAGTACATTGTGAGCTAGAACGGTACTCAGAATAATATATAAGCATGTCTGTTATCAACGGAAATATTCATTTCATTTCCCTTTTTATCTCCCTATCCTATTCTTTTAGCTATGTAATTAGAAAAAGAAACAAAATGTTCTTCGTTTTGGATAAAAATGCCGGTACTCACATCCTACATCTGTCATAGCTGAAGAGTATAACATAAGCAAGGCCTACATTTATGATAGCTCACAAGTACGAGATAATCACATCCTACATCCATCAGAGCTCAAGACAACAACATACAAGCATACACATACATTCATTTCTGTAGCATGTAAAACGGCCTCTGTAAATTTTACATCATTTACGAGTTCAGTGATGTGCTAAATCATTCATGTTATAATGAATCAAAGCATAGTGAGACATTTATCGATACTCTCAGGGATTAGCTTTAACTTCCTAATGTACAAAACCACACTACATTTATTTCAAGCTGTAGGCATCGGGCTTATCCTTCAACAATCACAAGACATGATTTGACGACCACATGCTCCTCCATCTTACGTCAATACCTTCCTTCCAGCAAAGCAGAATATCAGTTGAACAAGTTCCGGAAAAGACTCAGACTGAGATGCAATTAAATACCGCTGTTCAATATATTTGGATCCTGAAGGATATAAGCTAGACACCTAAGCGTATTAATTAGTTCATGCCGTAACCCTACAAAGTATTATTTTGTGAAATGCTTAAGTTCTTTTTAAGTTTGCGAACTTTGGAATCATCAATCCTCACGTATCTAAACAAAAATATAATTGCAGTTTAATATTAGCATTATCATTGTAAAACATCGTTATGAGCTTTAAAAGACAGTTCAAGCTAGTTGCACTGAACTGTTCAGAACGGAATATTTAGCACCTATAAGACGAATACTCTATTATCGATTTTTAACACTAGTGCCGTACTAAGAGTAAATGACACCCTGGGCGAGTATGAAAGCCCAAAGAGGTTTTGGCGCACCAGGACATATGACTCCGTTATTTTTTGTCGCCCCTAGACCTCTGGCACTTGGGGCGACCACCCCGTCCGCGCCCTCTCGCCTGTTAGCACACTACTTTTTAACACCTTGAACCATATTATATTATGGTTGTATGTTGGAAAACCATGCTTACAGTCTCTGATAATAAACTCATATATAAGGTAATTTTAACTAGCTAGTATACCAGCAAAAAAACTTGATAAATTATTTTTCTTTCAAAAATTAAATCCTATGCAAAGTACATAACTGTACAGCGCCACCTTCTAGCAATGTGAAAAGTTTTGCAATTGCTTCTCTCTTTTTCATATCATCACGTATCATTTTCGCAAGAAGCTGGTACAATAATATTCATGCTATCATGAACATAAGCTAATTATACATATTTTGCTCTTGCTTATACGGTATGCATTGCGGTAGTATTGTGTGTAGAATGAACTTAATAATTTGGAAATGAGAAGTCTTAGAACACGGAAATAAAGCCAACTGTAGAGCGCCACCTAAAGTGTATGCCAACGTAGCCGTGTGGGCGTATATACCTCACCGTTACTGAGTATAGTTGTAATTACCAATACAGTATTGCCTGCCATATTTTTTAGCAAAATAACAACCTAGCGCAACATTGCTGGATCATAATAAGCCGAATATTATTTTATAAACAGTTACGTTTAGGTAACGCCACACCCTATTGTCCATTTTTACTGATAAGTCACGATTTTGCGATACTAAAACATGCACAACATTGAAAACTTCAATGCAAGCTATATCTTTGCCAGGCACAAAATTGATTTTGTATTCATGCCTCTAAAATTACAGCTGTACTGAGATTGATGTGTGAGCCTGAACTCTTCATGCTTCATTTTAAATTACGATGTGTGGAAATGCCACTAGGAACCTTTCCTTCCTTACAAAATCAGCATTTTCTGTTCTTGTCATAAAATCTTCAGACTCACTTGTGTGTTTAGGAATTTGCAAATAATTTTAGAACAATACTTTACGTTTCCACATCAAGCCTTAGGCATTTCGCATCTAAAACGGAACTAAAGCAAAACAGAATGTTTCACATTAAATTCAGTTATAGCATATTATTTTTGCAATTCAAAGGGAAATTTTTGTCGCTTGCACGTCTTGCAATAATTAGTAGCGATCATCAAGCGTACGTCTGATTTAATCTCTTTCAAAGGGTAAACACTTGAATGGTTTGTGGGTAAAACACAATTGCCTTATATTTCACTCAAATATGGTATGATATCGTGAAAAACTCGGTCATATCTTTTTGGCGATATACCTAGTGAGTGCCCCTCTGTTGAACCTTGAAGAGTCGAATATTACTTTATAAACATCTCATAGTTATCATACATTTTCAAAAAAATAACTACTTTTCATGTCTATTCAACACTCGTCAAAGGTATCATTAGCTGTTCGATGCAGTCATCGACACATGTTTCACTGACATCCCTTCACATTTTCAGAAATGATGAGAAAGCAGGGATGTATGAACGTTTGCGTGTGATTGTTTTAAGGGGACCGGGTGCGCTCGCTAATAGTAGCCCACGAGAGAATATGGATTTTTCAATCTAATTCCAACTGACAAGATAATTGCCAGTAATTGCTGCCATATTTTCAGCACGAATCAACATATCATTATCGGCATTAGAGATACCTTTTGATTGCATGCTGACGACATTTTATGTGGAAATTGTTTGGTACCAAATGAATAGGAAGGAAATTATTGTCAATAACTAGATAACAGTGATGAATAAAATGCTGACGATTCACAAGAACACAAGAAATCTATAGATTATGGTGGCATGTTTTTTAATTGTGCAGGATTGCATCAACAAAATAATGAATGAGCTTTCCTGTTCTGATTTTTAATTAGATATGCCTTTTCAATACACCGTTTAAGTCCTGTTGGAATCAAAATGTGCATTCTCTACCACAGCATAAATAAGAACCTTAAGGAATTAGAATTGTTTAATATGAAAAGAAATTATATAAATAACTGAGTGGTATTAAGATATATCTTTCTTTCAGAATCCATAAATACAGGAATATTTAGCCCATTATCATTGCTGTCTTTTTATTATCGTTATTATAGACAAATCTGTATCAATTGTATGTAAGCAGAAAGAGGGTAATATATGTACGGTGAGTATAAACAACCGTTCTATGCTATTCTGGGGAGGGGTTTTTGTCTCTTGAATTTTTTGTTGGGGTTGTTTCGACAAGGTGGATACATTTTCAGTTTGGTGAGTTTTGTAGTCTTATTTAGAATAAAGAAGTAGTCCCAGTTGGTAGTCTTATTTTAAACAGGGAAGGAGTCTCATCGCAGGTGTTGAACGTGGCTATTTAAATTGGCGGATTTGAGCAACCACACGGTTCAAGAAAAACTATTCAGCATATTTTGGAGCGACTGCGTAGTAGCTCTTTCTTGATTTGGTGTACAGTTTGCATCTCTGTAATTCCTCTGTGGGAAACAAAGAAGAAAAACGTTATTCATAACATTTTAAGGAGAACAAAATTGAAGGCAGTTGAGTATAACTTAGCCCGACTCAACAATAATACATCTGCCCAACGGTTACCGATGCAACCAGTCTGCGAGACAATGCCTTTTACTTGGCATTAATTATGCAAAGAAAAGGAAATACCTTCGAATACAGATCATTACTGTTTTACGATATCACTAATCGTGTCTAAATTAATTTTTGTTGACTTTATGTTGCTCGATTTGATTCGACAGTTATAAACAACTTTTGAATGTATTTATCCACATATGCATTTTGTTGGAGGATAGTGTGAATCGAAAGAGACCTAGTGTTGTGCCTAAACAAAATAACATTCATTCATATGTGACACTAAATTTCTCTCTATTATACTTCTTGCTCAAAGTTAAGCTAATGACCTAACATTATTTCTTTTTCGCCTTAATTATCAAATGATAAAAATGAGAAGCCCCGATGCTAGTCTACACATCTGCGAATTGCTTTCGTAATTGTATATCGAGCCAGATAACTTGAAGCTCCTGAGTGTTCTGTCTTGCCAAAATCTCAAAAGGAACCATCTGCTTGCACAAGCTTTAGCCATAATGATGACACTTATTTCATACACATCTATGTTGGCAGAAAAGTTTCCAAGACTACACCATCTGCTCCCTTTGTCTTCCAAACAAAACTAATGGTATCGATATCAGGAATGAACTCCTTGGAATCGCAAATGTCGGTATTTTACAAATTACTAGCGAGATTTGTTTTAGTAAACTATACCAGCCATTTTGTACAGTGTATTGTTCGCTGTGTTATCAAGCTTCATCCATTTTGCCTTGATACTTAGTTGTTAAAGTGATATGACAATTTGTGTTGAAGCTCTGTGACTATTAATCTTTCAACACGTCATACAAATGTATCAGGAAGCCAATGCCAGTCTTGTTCTATTGTGAGTAACCAGAAAAGAGATCTATAATTAGCGGTATTATTTTATGCTATTTTTTTATAACTTTGACATTGATTGTGGTGACAGTGATTTAAAGCTGACAAAATCAAAGGCCTTAAATTCGTATGACACTTTTACTTTTACTCAAAGAAAAATACGTAAGCATTCAATGAACACACGGTATTGTTATATTACTGTCTATTCGGATAGCCTTTCTAATTTTGAAATTTGTAGATGATGACATTTTGCATACAACAAGATAAGCACGTTTATGCAAAACGTAATGCATGCCAGAAGTGTATCACCTGTGCATAAAGTCACGGATTCTAAATTCTACCTTTACATAACATCTATCCCTACTTAATGAGAATCAGTTGACATCATTATTAGAGTTAATTTAATAAAGAAATTTAAAGTGCATACATGGACAAATTATACATATTTTCTGCTTTTTGACAATTTGAAAACATGTTTAATAGATGCTTCGTCACATTCAGTATTTATTAATTGAATTAAAGTATCCTTCCTAATTTCCAGATATCATTTGATCTTGACACTTGCCAGGTATTTGCATTCCCCAGAAATATCTGCGAACAAATATTGAATATTAGTTTTGACTTTACGCGCTAAGAAAGTTGCAAATTGAATCTGTGTGCAAAACATCTTCGTCATTGTCACTTTATAATACTATTCATGGATTTACCTCAACAACAAAAAACTTTAAAAGTAGTTTTACTTTCATACAAAACCTTTTCAAACTCTAAGGTGTGATCACCAACGCTACGTACTATATATATTACATCAATATTGTATTCCTATATGTAACCAATTAGGATCATAACACTACGATAACAACATGAAAACTAAGGAACATTTCAACGCAAGATTATATTTCATCATTTTATTTTTTTGCTACTTTGCATTTTACTTTTGATCCATTTATTTATTACTATGGAGTAAGATCTTGTTGAGCACTCTTGAGCACTAAAACATTATATTTAATACAGTTTTCATCTTTCTGGTGGCAATTATTTAGTTTCGTCGTATGACAGTTTCGTGAAATTGTATTGAATCATTTATGTCGCAATGAAAATTATATATAGTTTTAATTTTGAATTTCAAGTTTGGATTATGTTCGTGATTCAGAGATACGATGCAAGTAGTTCACTTATATTGTGTGAAGTACGCACGTCCGCACTTACTTCACGATTGAGCAAGAAGGACTAAAGACGTACTCTAGCAATCAAGTGATATTTAGGTAATATCATTAACTGACTTCTTTACCTGCATTCTATTTATATTATTCTGGATCACACTGTTGGTGAACTACCTCTGTTAACCGCTTATATGCATTCCATTACGGGACAAAACACTACAGCGTCCTTTAGTAGCTTATCATGCGACTCGTCTAGTTCGTCGATTTCTTCTTTCTTTTATTTTTCACACCATTTTTCTATTACGCATTGCAATATTCAACGTATTTAGTCCATATTAGGTATACTGTATGAATAATTTTCGGAATTTTATATACTGTCCTTCACTCAAACTTAGGTCAATCCATTAATTCATTTTTTTATGATGACCATTACCGCCGAATTTACCATAGCCAAGTTAAGTAATATCGTGCAGACGATACCCATATATGTGAAAGAATCGCTTTGTTTCCAAGGGCGAAAGAATCTTGAACTAAATGGTTTCTAATGCTTGTAGACTTAACTTTCACTTAGACAAAAACAAATAATTGTAGGTTTATTACGCAGAAATCCAAACGCAAACAATGTGTATATTTCAGTAATACACCATGATGTTCATGCGGGAATTAGATATAACTGAAATAAGCATCTATAACTTCAATATGCTAAATCCACCCTCAGGTCAATAAAGGAAATTACTACGTGATGCATTAATCAGTTCACACATTTTGCGGAAAGTTCTTCAGCGTTTACAGCTCTATTTTTGCAACGTACAAAGAAAGTGAACTCTCAGCAGGGTTAGTGTTCGTTTCTTACAACAAGATATTGAATACAGCTACCGTATATATGATGTAGTCAACTACAGAAAACAAATTAGTAAATCGTTTCCAACGTGTAACAGAATGAACTGTGCCTCGGTCGAGTAAGGAGAAGACACACAACGAGTCAATGTGAACAAGATATGTTTTGTATATGGTAAGTTAGTAAATACGTAAGTCAGGTACCATCGCACGCACTCCTATTTCAATCACATACGAATCAATAGGACTTAACCTACGCATGCACACATGTACTACGTTTCTAATGACGCGCTGAAACCCACGAGGCATAATAAAAAGCCCTATCGACTTGCCTTTGACTGAAATGCAATAGTTATGTTAACTAATGAATGATTATCAATTATCCTACTGGAACAGTAGAGATACAGCTGTTCAAATTACGAAATTATAAATATTTTTGTTTGACAAACTCAACCATTTAAACAAAAACATCAATAGATGTGAACAAATGCTGGCATAAATCATGAGGAAATATATATTAATTAGTTTAACAACATATATGACAAAATGTATCGTCAACAACGGATATGACAAAATGTATCGTCATCAACATATATGACAAAGTGAATCGTCATCAACAGATATGACAAAGTGTAACGTCATCAACAGAAATGACAAAGTGTAAAATTCATCAACAAATATGACAATCTGTATAGACACAGACATATATGACAAAATGCATAGTTCTTCAACACATATGGCACAATTTTTAATTCGTCAACATATATGTCAAAATGTATATGATACCATCGATAGATATGACAAAATGTGTATATTATCGTCGACAGATATAACAAAATGTATATATTATCACCGACCGACATGACAAAATGTATACTGGATCAACATATATAGCCAAAATATTGAAATAAACAAAAATAGAAAACAACTAATACAAAATGAAAATTAAATATACATAACACAGTTCATAGATATACTTGCTAAAAGGATTAAAATAGGAAACTGTTGTCAAGGTTGCTTTGTATCTATCTAATTGCCCTTTAATGAGTGAATATAATATTAAAGCAATCAATTAGACCTTTTGTGTTTATGTAGGAAGTTTTTTCTTACATGTACTAAACATCATTTTCAACTAATCAGCGAAAAATGATTAAGTACCGCTAAAGTTTGAACAGACGTAAACCAAAATTAAAATATGCTATTTTAATTAGCTTGGTAAACAAGTAGCCAACGGTAGTCTTAAAGTCATCAGATGCTATTTTAATTAGCTTGGTAAAGAAGTAGTCAACGGTAGTCTTAAAGTCATCAGATGCTAATGTAGTCTGTCGAAAAATAAAAAAAGACAATATTTGTTTTCATTTACATATGTATTATTGCAGTTGTGCAGCTGTTTATCGCGCGCCAGCTTAAGAATAGATTCTTCTGGCGAACAATAAAATCCGAAAAGTAACCAAATATTTGGACCAGGTTTTTTTGTGTGGCCCTACTTATTTGAAAGATAACTGGCCTCTAGCCTTCATTCCGTGATACAAGGCATTCTTTGATATACATACATGACGACTATCATCTTCTGAGCGATAATGCATCCACTACCGACTGGAATTGTTTGAAATGTTACAATATTGACAAATATGCACAAATTATCAATGACTTCATATTACTGTTATATGACTAACGTATGCCGAGCACCACTGTCAATGTTAAACCATCACAACCTCCATAAGGCATAATGGCAATCATCAAGTCAATACGCAAGCGTGGAGAGCCTATAGAAAAACAAGGCAATCCAGTTTACTCACCACATTATGTTCCCTGGGGAAAAAAACAATCCATATGATTCATGAGGCTTTTTGTTGTTTTTGTTGTTGGGTTTAATGCCATTTTTCAGCACACGATAGGCTATGCATGGCGGCCAGTATTAATGGTGGAGGAAGAACCCGGGAAAACCCCCGGAAGAACCACCGACCCACGAAAAGCTACTGGTAAGCTTTCTCACATACTCACATTGGCCGAATCTTAGAATCGAACCCACGGAGACAGAGGTGAGATGGCAGTGATCAGTAACGGAGAGCGCTTTAGACCACTCGGCCACTTGGGGCCCCGATTCGAGAGGCCACACAGCTACATATTCACAAATTTGCAAAATCTCAGATAAAGGACAACATATGATACAAACTGGTGTTTAGCCCTTCCGGTTTTCATCAGCCCCCAGGGTTTTCATTAATCTTTCAGGTTTTCATTAGTACTTTTTTTCATTATTCCTCGGGGTTATTATCAGTTCTTTAGGTTTTCGTCAGCACTTATTGTTTCCTCAGTCATCAGGAGTTTCATTAGCCCTAAAGGTTTTCATCAGCTATTTAGGTTATCATCAGTAATTGTTGTTTTCATTAGCTCTTAGGGTTTTCGTCAGCCCGCACAGTAAAACATTGATTCCTCTAAGTGAAATTACTTTTATGTCAAAATGATTATAATTCGTATCGTCTATAGTCTGTAGAATTCTTCTGAAAATCTTACATCTTGCCTGAATGAGATTTGTAACTAGCGTCATGTGTTACTTTCTGTGCAAACATTCTACATCTGTGCTATTTGCTGTAAATATTGATACGGGTTGACCTTTTGTAGCCGAAGAAATTAATAAGGGACAAACATATACCGATATCCGAACTGAAAATTGAATTACTGTCAAGCAATTACGACCAGCTCATTAGATCCGAGGAAAGAAATGCCATTTTTTGATCTATTAGTCTTCTGTTTGAAGGCATTTATTTTCTCAGTTATGAATACCTAACTGTTGCAATGTTCAGCTTGTGGCATTGTTGAGTATTTTTGTACCATTAGTCTTCCCATGGTATATATAAATAACTGTACTTATAAAAAGAACATTTGAGAAATGAGGACAGCTCTGGTTGCATAATGGTGAGAACGTCCGCCTTGGATGCGGGAGGTCTCCTGCCGTGTCATACCAAAGACATAAAAATGGTACTAACAGCTGCCTCGCTAGGTGCTCAGCATTAAGTGGTTAGTGTTAGGACTAGTCGGCGTGGTGGGAGGATAACGTGACTGGGTGGAACATCGTGCTATATATCTGCGGCACGATACCTAAGTGCTAGACATCAGTATAAACTGGCACATTGTAGACATTCTAGCGATAAACCAAATCACAAGCACACAAGAATGAAGAAAACACAGAAAATAAAAAAGTTTATATAGAATTTTAAGCACTTTGTACATCGGCCGTTTACAGTAAAAACTATCCAATGCACACAGACTTTACGAGAAAAAGCATTAATTTGATAACAATAATAATAACAATAATTATAATAATAATAATATCAGTGGTGGTCGCAATCAATTGGCAAAGTGGCAAATACATAAGGCTAGAAAAATGTCTTTTTGGTCGGCCGACGTCCCTGTTTTTCGTTGCCGATCGTGCCACTTTCCCCCACCCCACCCGTAAAAAAATTAAAAATACAACTTTTCAACAAAAATATCCCGAAATTGATTTGTACATCTAACTGAGCTGATTTAGCCCAGTGCTCGAGGCGCTTAGTACATTATATATATATATATATATATATATATATATATATATATATATATATATATATATATATATATATATATATATATATATATATATATATATATATATATATATATATATATATATATATATATATATATATATATATATATATATACATTCATACATACATACATACATACATACGGACAGACAGACAGACAGATAGACAGACATACGAGACCTTACTTGATCATAGCAATTAAAATAAACAATGATAATTGCAATCAATGCATTTTCTGTTCATACCCCATCCTATTTAATGGATGAAACATATTCCCTTTATCATGAATTACTGAACTCAGTTTGAGGCAAATATATATTCAGTTAGACTCAATGACATCGGCATCTTTTCAACATTTTTTTTTATATTTATACACACCTAGACACGGTTGCTTCCAATAAGTGGCATGTGATGTCTCAACAAACCATACTTTTTCTTTGAGTCACGCTCCTGATTTCCGATAGAAGTGTCAAAATACAGCATGTAGTTTCCTTAGCCAAATATAAAATGGCTATAATTCAACAGGAACTATCAAAATAAATACAATCGCCTATTACATCCCCTGAACACCAGCGCAGATCAAACCCTGAATAAAACCAGTACACGACGGAGACAAATCAGACATTGCCATGTATAGCTTTCCCAAACATAAATACTAGAATGTCAAAATCTTAATACATCTGATGTTTGATATGTACTCTTCATGATACAAATTTCATCCGATAAATGGTATATGGCCTCTGAAAAATCATTGTTCAGTTTTCGAATTGTCAAGAGAGATCATATCTGAAGAAATAATAGCATCTAGCATTTGATTTAGAAACGTCAAATCCAATTATAATGTTTTTCAACACATTGAACATGATTCGGCTTTTTACGATGAATTTAGTGAAGCATTAGCTTTTTTGCTCTCAAGGGCTGCATCGTCCACAAATCAAACGTTGGCAATAAAAATCAATAGATATAGGTATCGTTAATATTCAAAGATACATACATACATACATACGAGACTACTTCCTGTCGATTAAATTATATATATATATATATATATATATATATATATATATATATATATATATATATATATATATATATATATATATATATATATATATATATATATATATATATATATACATACATACATACATATATATATATACATACATATATATATACATACATATATATATATACATATATATATATATATATATATATATATATATATATATATATATATATATATATATATATATATATATATATATATATATATATATATGTATATATATATATATATACATACATACATACATACATACATACATATATATATATATATATATATATATATATATATATATATATATATATATATATATATATATATACATACGAGACTTTACTTCCTGTCGATTAAATTATATATATATATATATATATATATATATATATATATATATATATATATATATATATATATATATATATATATATATATATATATATATATATATATATATACATAAGTTTGAAATATAAAGCTTATTTATTGAAACGACAGCAATAGGAGCGAGCTCCTTGCGAGCTGCAACAAATAAGTGGTATCTGCCGTACATTGGGGGTGGGGATGAGCGTGTTGTCACGAGGAGTAAGTTTAATTTTGTAAATTTCGATTCTGGGCCAAGTTTTGTATATAATAATAAGGACAATTTTCTTTTCCATTTCCAACGTTAATACTGGATATATTTCATGCTCTGGAACCAAAAACAGCATATTTAAACTCGTGGCCACTCGTTCAAATAGCACGCAATGGTATCACACGATGAAATATATGCGGTATTAAATATGCGGTATTAGCATAGTGAACGATATATATATATATATATATATATATATATATATATATATATATATATATATATATATATATATATATATATATATATATATATATATATATATATATATATATATATATATATATATATATATATATATATATATATATATATATATATATATATATATATATATATATATATATATATATATGTGTGTGTGTGTGTGTGTGTGTATATATATCTATATGTATAATTTGTCATTTCTCACATTCGCATAACTCTATGTATATCTTCTCACAATCACATAATTGTATGCATAATTTGTCATTTCTCACATTCGCATAACTCTATGTATATTTTCACACATTCACATAATTTTATGTATAATTTCTCATTTTTCACATGCGCATAACTGTATGTTTAATTACTGACATTATCATAGCTTTATGAAATGTTTTCATTTATCAAATTTACATTTGTTGCTGTGTGTATAATTTCTCTCATTCACATAACTTTATATATAATTTCTCATTTCTCACAATTACATAGCTTTATGTATACTTTCTCATTTCTCACATTCGCATATTTTTAGGTATAATTCCTCATTTCCCACATTCGCGTAATTTTGTGTATAATTTCTCATTTCTCACATTCGCATAGCTTTATGTATAAGTTTTAATTCCTCAAATTTACATCGGATTTCTCACATGTACATAGCTTTGTGTATAATTTCTCACATTTGGATCGCTTCATGCAGAATTCCTGAAATGCATTAGTGGTGATTGAAGTAGTAGTAACGACAACAGTTGCTGCTATCATCATTATCATCGTCTTTATCGTCATTTGTTTTAATATTTCAGACACGGATGCCTATGAAGATTATCCTTCTGAAGAAAGTGCATTAAATGTTTTCAGTGAAGTTAAACGGTATGTATATTAAAAAGACTTTAAAAAAAGATATCTAAATATGCATCAACTATATTTGAAAAATAGTAAAACCAGATCAAAATTAATTATTACTCGCATTAATTAAAATATATAGAATGCATGGTGGTAGGCTATAACTAATTGCCGGTTGTCAGCGCCATTCTTTAAAACGTGACCAGTCCTCAAATCCGCCTACCATCATGAAACATATAAACGCGCTTTTATCCTACTATAGTCAAGATGTTAGTGTACTTTATATTAACTCTTTTTACACAGTCATGCATACAGTAAATTTATATTGCTCAATGCACAACAATTGTACTAGTTAATATTTTATTTTCGAAGCTTTATGTTCAGTTACGTGTTCATTTTGTGTATTTCTTCATTTATTTGAGAAGAGAATGAAGTGAAATGAATTTTATTTCAGATGAAGTTCTCCTGTAATTCAATACTATGGAAGTTCTATAGCATTGAAATGAAATATTGAAAAAAACAACTTCTCTAATTTATGAAGGTTTTATTATCATTACAGTGATATTAACGCAGCGCTAACATTATATTATTAGCTCCATGCATACACTGCAGGATATTAAAGACTGCGGAAATGACCTTAGTTACACTAAAAAAAAATCATTTAATCTGCATAGTTTGCTTTCACTGAGAAAAGTTTATATTCGCCAATCCTCTGTGTTTCGAAAATGTTTGATAATCAAAAGGTTTCGATCTCGCCAACAGTTATAATTTCACTGACCAATTACATGGCTTTTTATGTGACAGGTTTTGCCTGAGCTGTGGGTGTTCCCGCTGGTAATGCAATCAAACAAGCTTGACTAGTCATTTCAACATTATTACTAAGTGTTACGTTCTTTCACTCCTTGAAATATTTACTTGTTTTCACTTTGCAAACCCCGAAGAATTCTCACATTCATTAGCGTATGATTTTGGATACAACTTTTCATTGCGAATTCAATGAAATGCCTGAGATAAGTGTGACAAAGGCTCCGAAGAAGCAGAAAATGTCCATCCAAGTTTGGAAAGGTTTCATATCTGCATTATTGAAATTAACAGTATAGACAATAATAATGGTTAATTCAGTCGATTTGAATATTGATTTACTTTTATTTAAGGGTGTTAAATTTAACAAATATATTTCAAGATATATTTGCCTTGGGCGTTCCATTTTGGCCAATCCAGTTTTGTTCAATCGGCCATGTAGAGTAACAACTCTCTGGAACACGATAATAAGTAATGAAAGCGATTGTTTTCTTCTCTAAATATTTATGATGTTGATTAGGCCTCCACCTATTATCCGACACTTTGTTCAATCGACCTGATGACATGACTGCATATCTGTATAATATTAAGTAATATTGATGTATTGCTTCTTTTTATGTTTTTTTGAATGATCATTTGTGTTGTGTCATATCAAGAAATTTTCAGCCTATAAGTTCTATCTGAGTTTATTTGTTAAAATATTAACCATATCTTGCTGAAAGATTGTTTGACCTAGTAAATACTCTTCTGATTCGGGTCGAAACCAAGGCGGAATTCCGCAAGGGCCTATATTAGGCCCGCCTCTGTTATTACTATTTATCAATGACTTATCTTTGTATGCAGTAAACTCTTCGCTGACCATTTCCCAGCACACACAATTTTTGATTCTCGAACCTTCATTGAACGCAAAATTCAAATCGAAGTGAACAAAAAGAAAAAAATAAGAATGTATATCTAAACCTCTACATTAAAATGTATGACTATATGAGCAACACAAGGCCCATCAACGTAAATGAAATTCTCACTCTTGGTGGAGTATACTATTCTACTTTTGAAAGGAAAACATTTTTGGTGTTTACATTGATTAACAGCTCAGCTGTAATTCACATATTAGTCAAGTAAGTGCAATGATCATGAAAAGAATTACTAGTAAAAATCTGTATTTTTTTATCACAATGCTTAGTTAGGTCGGAGATAACACCACTCATTTGCAATAAAGGTGACGCTTTATACTGTATACATTATAGACGTGGAGACAAAGCAGCAGAAGGGAAAAAAACAACACAAACGACCTAACTAAGCAAAATTTATCAAATCATTGTCCCATTTCTAGATGTTCCTACGATAAGGAAAACCAGATTCTGATTTTAAAAACTATTAAATACGTTGTAACTGTATCAGCACCTACCTTTCCCATGTCGAAATATAATTCAAATTCCATTGTATAATTAAAGGTTCATTAAAAATAATTGGTGTTGTATCCTCACGTCCCCACGTCTATAATGTATACAATATAAAAGCGTCGCCTTTATTGCAAATGAGTGGTGTTATATCCGACCTAACTAAGCTAAATTTATCAAATCATGACCCCATTTCTAGATGTTCCTACGATAACGAACACCAGATTATGATTTTAAAAACTATTACATACGTTGTAACTGGATCAGCACCTACCTTTCCCATGTCGAAATATAAGTCAAATTCTATTGTTTAATTAAAGGTTAATTAAAAATAGTTTCAATATTATATCAAGATACAATTATGAAGTTTGTTATCGTTTGTATTTATGATACGATTCCTATTAGAGACAATTTTTCATCAATGTAAACATTAGCGTGTGACTGGAACTTTTTCAACTGTAATTATATATAAATAATAGTTTCTACCGATCCCTATTATTATGGCATGGCTAAACATTACGTTAAATATCCAGTGGTTAATGACCCTTCACAACGATTCATTTTTTTTCCTTTAAAACGTTTTACTTTTTCAGTAGATTACTAATAACAAAGAAATTTTATATAAACGCTACATGGACAGTTTAACCCATATTTTACATAGTTATTACTTTTGGCGATATTTGTCAATTTTACAATATTAAATAAAGATTACTGCCTGTGTATTACAAGCGGTTCTTGCTTGACAACATTATACCTTACGTTACATTACAATCACAGCATTACCTTGAACTGTTCAAGATAACCCAAAACTGTGTATATTTCCTGAAATCTTTTATCACAGTGTTTTTCTTCTGTACGATAGTCCACGCAAATGTTTAAAAATGTCTCCTACTATCAGTGACTTGGTTAAATCAATTGCTTTCTTCTTATTTATAATGATTGCCACTATCAACAATTAGAAACAAAGTATATTTAGTTCGGAAATATCATTTGAAAGTAAACAGGTATACATTTTGTGATCCACAATATTTTTTCTCTGTTGATTTTCCAATGGATACCTTGCTGTAAATTGATTAATTCAAGTCTCCTACCATATAATTTAGTATTCTGAGTATTATTCAAATCAAACTAAATGTAGAGAATATCGTTGCAATTATTGGTCACCTTTGAGTTGCTTCGTAAATGATACAATATTGCGTTTGATCTTGTTAACTCCCTGGGGTATTTTGGTTTATTATTTATTCACATACATTTTGCTAACAACCCTTACAACATTTTGCAAATAACTTTCAAGCCGACACCCATCACAACTGTGATGTAAAGGTATTCGTATTTTAATTGTTCAACTAAGGATTAGTAAAAACAATAATGATTACTTTTAGGTTACCCTTGTTTGCCAACCTTTCTAACTACTTAACCCATGTAAGCCAATGTTACTCTGTATTGAAGCAATCCCATGGCTGTTCAAGAACTTATTGACCCGATATTGTTTTCTAATTTCTTACATTCAGGTTGCCAAACACATGTGCCTGATTTTCATAAAAATAATAATCAGTTTTTTATCTGGTACTGCTCTGTGTCTTTTCAGTCTTACTGATTCCTTTTCAGTGCCATTTGGATCTCGTAGCGTAAGGAGACGGTTTCTTCTTATAAATGCTAACCGTTAAGTATTGCTGCTCAAATCATTTCTATTTATCTTGATGTATTTAAGAATAGTAAGTATTGATACTGTTGCTAGCATTTTTGACCATCGCCATGTGTAAATTGATTCCAATTAAGTATATTGTTCTTTTCATTCAGATAGCATGCATATGCAATTTTTGGAGGAGTTTTTTTGTTAACTACAAAATCTATATACATCAAACTTCTAAGCTTAACATATAACTAACACTCACGTTAATTGCCTCCAGCACAAAGAATATAAAAATGCGTTTACTGGAAAATTAGGAAGAACATCACAATTTACGTTGACAAATATATGCCGCAGTCTAGCTTTTTATTTTAATAGCATCATGCTTTGCAACAAAAATGTATATATGCATATTTAGCAAATCGTGAAAGATCTGAGTTGATGAAATCAATGTAAACTAGGAATGCGATGTAGTTCAGGCTTAATCACGTTGAACATTCAGGTCACAGCATCTCTGTAGTTTCATGAGTTCATGCTAATTATATGTCCGTCTTCAAAGTAAACGCCAGACGCCAGAACGATCTGAACGGAAAGAGCTATGTCAGACATGGATCGCTTCTTCCTCAAGCTTATTTAGCTTTTAATTTATTTATTTATTTATTTATTTATTTATTTATTTATTTATTTATTTATTTATTTATTTTCAACGAAGGAGCTGTTCACTACATAAATACTAATAGAGAACGCGAGAGTCGTTTCATATCATTCGTTTTAAATGCATCTGCATTTGTGTTGTCTCTATATCAACTAAATATGTCTCAGCCCATTCATTTCTTTGGCTATGTTTTCAACGTTATATTTTTCCAAATAGAGTTACAGGCCATATTTGTTTTAAAACTCAATAAATGTAAATGATGCTATTATTTTGATTCAATCTTATGATTCAAACCTGTAATTTATGCATCGTAGATTGTCATTCATTGTGCTTTCATATCACATTCATTCTTTTGCTTACGTTATGCTTTTGTTTTCCCAGTTAATATCGTACATCAACTCTAAGAACGTATTAGTGTTAGGCTTGGTATTCAGGAGAGGAATTTGTGTGTATCATTTTGTCTTTATTCAAGGCGCTTTATAACTTCTCCAGCTGAGGCTCTCCAGAAAGTTTTAAATAATCCATATCCTTTTTCAAGATATCTCACTTTCTATCATCTGGTCGATTGGTTGTAGAAATTGCCTTACATTTCGTAGATCTTCTTCCCTTTGCCTTGCTGATTGTAGTGTTTCAATAGCAGGAGATGATGTATTGAATATGTATTTAAACAAGTCTCGGGCTACGAAATTCATGTTTCTCTTCAAATCGATTTGTTTTGATAATTCTAACAATTTGCTAAAAGTTCATTTCCTCTCCTTTCAATGGCAGCCAATTTATTTTCTCAGCTGGTTGCCCATACGTCATGATGTCTTTCGAACTGTTTACAGCGGAAAACGTAGGTTCTTCAGAAAATATTTTGTCCGAGAAATCATCATCATCATCATCATTATTTTCTTTCTGATGATCCATCAATGAGGTATGCAATGCCAGTAGACACAAATGAACCATCTGACCACATCACAAATCAATCATTTGACTACATAGAGACAAATGAACCATTTGACAATATAGACACAAATGAACCTATTGACCAGCAAATAATAGAAAAAGACTATACTCATGATTACTACGAAACTGTTGAAAGTGGTCAACATCCACGTGCAAAGAAAATTTTGTTCACTTCAAAATAGGGAGACAAGAATGAGGTGATATGTTAAGTTGTGAAATCAAAACTTGAGTTTCTGAAACTTGATTTTGAGATGTATGAAAATAGATTTAGGAGCTAAAAATGAGCATGAGTTATATCCCATGAATAGTTGAAACTGTTTAAAGTAAATGAGTCCAAATATCACTAATAATAATGGCGTTGAAGTTAATATTTTCAAACAAACAATTTTTCAAACTCAACGAAACGTGAAGGATACATAGCAGTCAGGTGAACGGTTGAAACAACGGTTCAATGAATTTGGTGTTACAATTATTGTTGTTGCTACATTGATTGAATTGCTTAAGCTACAGTGTACATAGCAAATGTGATAAGCAGTACAGTTTGTCCTAGTACTCTATCACAACCTATTCGAGGTCAATCGGTGTATAAAATGATCAACAACAAAACACAAAATGATGGAAATATTTAGCCGTTTGTCCGAGCTTTAGTTATCACTTATTTACCTGGAATTATTCATAGTCGGTTAGGACGATGCTACAGAATGTTGAACAAATTGTATCGATCCAGTCTGATCACGGTATGTTATTTATCTTGTGATTGGTTGATTTATTTCATACTCGAAGTTGTGTTCAAAGTTGCAAACAAAGTGTCGAAGAAGAGTCAAAAGTTGGTAACCTTTTTAAAGCAGTGAAACGAACAACCAATATCAAAATAAATGAGTTTGTTTATGACATAGTCTATGTTGTAGTTATATATATATATATATATATATATATATATATATATATATATATATATATATATATATATATATATATATATATATATAGTCTTGTTGACGTCGGATAACCTGATATAATTAAAAGATATATTATGCACATCATCAGCACCATAATCTTTATTTCATAAAATAATATGTATCTGCTTTGTTTTCATTTTCGACATCTACAGATGTTTTCAGTATTATTATTGGAATGGCTTCAATGCCATATCAAGCAAGTCATCAGATTTAAATGAATTTACCAACTCGTCTATATTTTTCCATAATTCCATAAACCTCGTTTAATTTTAATGAAACTTTTTTAAAACAAGCGAAATATGATTGAACCAGAGTACATTTTATGCATATATTTTATTTATATTACATATAAAAACACATATTTGCCCTTTGCACGGAGTTAAGGTTAACCATAGGCAACTCTGTATTGACCGAGTGAAGGAACTAGATACATCCATGCCGAGTGTGTCCGCTACAAAATGTAGTTATGTGCCTTTTGTGGCTACTCTCAATCACCTTTGCATCTTGATAAGTTCATTTTCTTTTTTGAGTTTCTATTTTTATTCACATCGATAAACTCAATATAAGACACACTTATAATTTAAATATGAAAGATGGTTTAATGAAGAACGTAGACCACTACAAACATTGATATCTCAGCGATTCACGTACTGGCACATGGAAATATATGTGACGTACAAACTAAGCGAAAAGAGGTAATTCAAATTTTTGTTCTCTCTCTCTCTCTCTCTCTCTCTCTCTCTCTCTCTCTCTGGAAGATCGTCAAATTATGCTAGTTATTTGTAGATCGTATTAATGAAATTAGGACAACATAAACTGTGTGATTTCTATTGAACTCTAACTACTGGAAAGAAGAGCTTATAGGAATTTCGCTTGGATTTTTGCTTGAGTGATACGACGATGTATCTGGGCCTATGAATGATGGTAAAAGTGAAACCGCCCAGAGAGCGAGAGGGGGGGACAGAAAGGGTGGAAGAGAGAGAGGTATCCATTGGAGAAGTTCATACTTAATTATTTTTAGAACATTATGATATGTTTAAGAGGCAACACCAACAACAATAAAGCATTAAATACATTACAGTATGTGTGCCTTATAAACGAGAATTTTACCGTATATTGTCCAAAGACTATTGCAACTATGTATCACTTTTTATATAAACAATATAGATAAATCCCATGGAAAGTGTAAACATACCGTTACGACGAAATACATTCTTGTAGGTTACTTAGTGTAAGTTCAGTTTTAATGTTTTCATCCAGCCCTAAATTATTTGTCTCTTTCACACCAGATTTCTGCGTATTTTGTCCCTTATGCACAAGGGGGGACGGAAAGCACAAAGGATTGTGATGAAATTCTGTACCATATTAAATTCATTTTGGAAACGGTGATTTTCAATACTTTGTATCGTTAGTTTCATATTCCATTAACGATTTATGAGTGGAAATTCAACATTGATCTAGAGTCAACAACACAAAGATGCAAGAATATGTCTATATACGTATTATTGCACCATCGTCGGATCACAATTTGATTTACCAATACTACTGACTTAATAAATTGCTTTATACCAACACTTCAAAAGCCATGTTATTTTTTATGTATGCGGTATATATATATATATACAATGGCAAATGAACTTTCTATGATATTATCAAGTTTACCTTTTCAGAGGTCTTGGTTTATGGTAAAACTCTCTACCCAACATGATCTCCCGTCTGGGTGGATCTCTTCATTGGTTTTTGAACGTTCAGTCTTGCTGTGCCTAAACAGAGTAAAATTGTCAAACATATTGAGTGATATTTGCTTCTTCGAATGCTCTTCTATGTCTTTGAACCATTATACAAATCTTGATTATTACTACCGAAAAATCTTTCTCTTCAAATAACCTCTAAATCGTTTCGTGATATGTTTAAAGTTTGCTTATTCACACGTCTGGTTCATTTAGAGTCTGTGGTCGTAATCAAGTCTCCTTCAATTTTATTTTTCACTTCTTTCGGGATTGGTAAGTGGAGTATCAACGTTTCATGACTGATTTATTTAAATAGCAATTGTTGGTTATGTTTTCATGTGTTAAAATGTTTCGATATTTAATTGTTTTCTCACAAATATGTGCAAAGACCCATCTGCGCGCTCTGATCTGTAGAGCTCCTAGACAGCCATTTTTTTAAAGATTATTTGCAGCTAGTTTTCCCAGGGACAGAATTCAACGTCTTTTCTTACGGCTACTTTCCTTATCAAATTGCCGGAACGTCACTGAATCGCTTCATTTACACGGTTGAACTTAACCATCGTTAAAGCTCCTATGTACAAACGAAAGACTACAGACAAATCATAAGCATAGCAAATATACACACAACTAGTGTTCCTGCATCGACCGGCGCCACTAATAAATGTTTTTGATAGACAGAATCAAATTTGTTGTAAGTAATCAAAGCGCAATCTTCATGGTGAAAATTGTCTGGGAATATATATGACTACAAAATCACTCTCTGCATGCAGTGTAAAGATTATAAAATACCATGATACTTCCTATGGCTTGATTACAGATTATGTCAAAAGTAGGTGGTCTTCATTACTACGTTTTCATTTCAAATGTGAGATTGTTTCTACCTGACCAAGTCACTGGAAGGTATGAAGGTATATAGAGCTGATAATACAGCCACTGAACAAGGGCCAATGGACAGTAACATAAAGAGAATTGTTCTGAACAAGTTCCAACGTACCGTAACATAGAGAGAATTGTTTTGAACAAGTTCCAATGGACATTAACATTGGGAGAATTGTTCTGAACAAGTTCTAATGGACAGCAACATAGAGAGAATAGTCTGGACAAGCAAACGAGAATATTACACCTTCATACTTTCAGTATCATAAACATTCATGGACCAGAAATATTACATTACCAGGCATTATTCATGGTATTGTTTCGTGTTTTTAAGTTTAGCTTGGTATTTTACAGTATTATTCATGGTATGGTTTGATGTTTTAAAGTTTGGTTTGGTGTTTTCCAGATTATTCACGATTTGGTTTGCGATATTACTGTTTAGTCTGGTATTTTACAGTAGTATTCATAGTATTGTTTGTGTTTTAAAGTTTTGTTTGGTATTTTCCAGAATTATTCACGATTTAGGCTGGTGAATTACTATTTATTTTGGTGTTTTATAGCATTATTCGTGGTTTGGTTTGGTGTCTTACAATCTGAGTTGGGTTTTTCAGCATTATTCATTGTTTCGTTTGGTGGTTTAAAGTTTGGTTTGTTATTTTCCAGAATTATGCAAACTCTTGGTTGATGTTTTAAAGTTTGGTTTTGCTATCTTACGGCATTATTCTTGGTTTCGCTTGGTGTTTTAATGTTTGGTTTTGCATTTCACAGTATTATTCCTTGCTTCTTTTGCAGTTTGGTTTGGTATTTAACAGTACTATTCGTGGTTTAGTTTGGTATCTTATAGTATTTTCCGTGGTTTACTTTGGTATCTTATAGTATTTTCCGTGGTTTAGTTTGGTATTTTACCGTATTATTCGTGGTTTGGTTTGGTATTTTACAGTATTATTCATGGCTTAGTTTGGTATTTAACAGTACTATTCGTGGTTTAGTTTGATATTTTACAGTACTATTCGTGGTTTAGTTTGGTGTTTTACAGTATTATTCGTGGCTTGGTTTGGTATTTTACAGTATTATTCGTGATTTAGTTTGGTATTTTACAGTATTATTCGTGGCTTGGTTTGGTATTTTACAGTATTGTTCGTGACTTAGTTTGGTATTTTACAGTATTATTCGTGGTTTCGTTTGGTGTTTTACAGTATTATTCGTGGCTTGGTTTGGTATTTTACAGTATTATTCGTGATTTAGTTTGGTATTTTACAGTATTATTCGTGGCTTGGTTTGGTATTTTACAGTATTATTCGCGATTTAGTTTGGTATTTTACAGTATTATTCGTGGCTTGGTTTGGTATTTTACAGTATTATTCGTGATTTAGTTTGATATTTTACAGTATTATTCGTGGTTTCGTTTGGTGTTTTACAGTATTATTCATGGTTTCGTTTGGTGTTTTAAAGTTTGGTTTGGCATTTTACAGTATTGTTCGTGGTTTAGTGTGGTATTTTACAGTATTTTTCGTGGCCTAATTTAGTATGTTTGAGTATTTTTGTGGTTTAGTTTGGTATTTTACAGTATTATTCGTGGTTTAGTTTGGTATTTTACAGTATTATTCGTGGTTTGGTTTGGTATTTTACAGTATTATTCGTGGTTTCGTTTGGTGTTTTACAGTATTATTCATGGTTTCGTTCGGTGTTTTAAAGTTTGGTTTGGCATTTTACAGTATTGTTCGTGGTTTAGTGTGGTATTTTAAGGTATTTTTCGTGGTCTAATTTAGTATTTTTGAGTATTTTTGTGGTTTAGTTTGGGATTTTCCAGTATTATTCGTGGCTTAATTTGGTATTTTGCAGTATTATTCGTGAATCAGTTACGTATTTTACAGTATTATTCATGGATTCATTTGGTGTTTTAAAGTTTGGTTTGGCATTTTACAGTATTGTTCGTGGTTTAGTGTGGTATTTTACAGTATCTTTTCGTGGTCTAGTTTATTATTTTAGAGTATTTGTGTGGTTTAGTTTGGTATTTTACAGAATTATTCATTGCTTAGTTTGGTGTTTTACAGTATTATTCGTTGATCAGTTTCGTGTTTTACAGGATTATTCTTTTTTTTTTTGGTTTGGCATTTTACATTATTATTCGTAAATTAGTTTGGTATTTTACAATATTATTTGTTGTTTAGTCTGTTGATTGCAGTATTATTCGTGGTTTAGTTTTTAATTTTACAGTATTTTTTCGTGGTCTATTTTACTGTTTTAGAGTATTTGTGTGGTCCAGTTTGGTATTTTCCAGAAATATTTGTGGTTTAGTTTGGTGTTTTCCAGTATTATTCCTGATTTTGTTTGGTATTTTACAATATTATTTGTTGTTTAGTTTGTTGATTACAGTATTATTCGTGATTTATTTTGGTATTTTACAATATTATCTGTTGTTTAGTTTGGTATTTTACAGTATTATTCGTGGTTTAGTTTGGTGTTTTACAGTAATATTCGTGGTTTAGTTTGGTATTTTACAGTATTATTCGTGGTTTAGTTTGGTATTTTACAGTATTATTCGTGGTTTAGTTTGGTGTTTTACAGTATTATTCGTGGTTTAGTTTGGTATTTTACAGTATTATTCGTGGTTTAGTTTGGTATTTTACAGCAAAGCAATCAGATTAGTTAATGCTGAGGTAGTTCAGATCAACTGCCTTACCCCATTACACACCGCCGTAGACGATCGTATGATATGATTCGAATCTAAGCCATTTCGGTCGCCTATCATGCACATTAACCACTCAGCCACCAGGGTATTAGAAATGAGTTAAATTAAAACATGGTTTATTCATGACTTGACATTAAAATTGCATGTTGCAAGTATCACCGCTGTTAAATAATGTCACACGGTTAGTATCGAATTATGTTAGACGCAGTGAGTTTCATACCGAGTGAAACAAACACCAAAGTACTTAATTGAAATTTATTTCTTCATGTGTTCACAAACTGTTGCCAATTAGCAAATGAATGACATAAAAGTAAAAAGGTTGTGCATATTTTATGCGTCTGATGATCATTTGAGTTAACTGTGCACAGTTTTTATTCTTTCTTCAAAGAATTGTCACACCCTACATATATGCTGTAAATATATTAATTCTATACATAAATATATATATATATATATATATATATATATATATATATATATATATATATATATATATATATATATATATATATATATATATAGAGAGAGAGAGAGAGAGAGAGAGAGAGAGAGAGAGAGAGAGAGAGAGAGAGAGAGAGAGAGAGAGAGAGAGAGAGTTGATGAGTTACCCTCCTTCATTATGAAGGTCAACAACAACAATCTAATAGTTTGTTCTCTTGTCTCATATATTTGGGAATTGGTGTATTGAGCTCAAAATGTATGTATTTTGTGATATTTTATGTAATAAAATTATTTTGTAACAGGACTTCCTTTATGAACATTCTGTAGAAAAAATACTTCATTGTGTCCATATCATTATTGCCCAACCTCTGCCAAAACTATCCATTTTAGAGTCCGTATGTTCCGAGTCTCCTTACAGTATATTTTCGTTTCAAACATATATCCAGTTTACCCGACATAATGTTTATGACATTGCACTTATACGTTTTAAGTTGGTTTACAGTCAATGACAAATATACTTCTTGAGGGTATCAATAAATATATTCGTTTCATCAACAATGTCTAACAAGGACAATGCCCCCTATGTACTCGCAATTCTAGCCATGGTCAGTATAATCGTACAAAGCATGCAAAATCATGTTATTAAATCATAGAAAGCAAAGCAAAAATTACATTTTATGCAAAATGTGAGGTAATGTTCCACAACATTAACTCAGTATTTATAATATTAATTATCTTTCAAACTCATTTTGTCAATTTTTAATTATATTGATTCAAGTCAGCTTTGAGATTACCACATTTACTTGAGTTAAAATGTACACTCACCAATATACTTCCATGCTGGAGCCAGGAAAAGAGAAGAGTTAAGTGTAGTTCAATAATATTATGCAACGAAATGACAAACGTCACAAAGAGAACGAATTTAGTACGTCAGACAACCATCAATACTATGTCAACTGGGGTGATATACTAGAAACAGGAATGTGTTTAAGGGTTCTTTTACGTGTCTGAATCTTTTAAACTGATCCAATTACTTCTTAAAGATCAACTCCGACGACTATGTAAAACCAAGTAAATTTGATTGCAAACGGGTGAAATAGGTCTTCAACGTCAATTATGTCAACAAGCCATTTTCACAAACAAGCTGAAATATTTCATGGCGAATAAAACCAATGCATACGTCAGCAATTTTATGTAAACCAACTCTAGTTATTCCTGGTAGTAAACCGCTTTTAGCCATGATTTGGACTATTCACAATCCAGAAATTATCCGAAAGAAATAATGTGCAGTAGAAACGTTTCAAGACTGGACTTTATATACTTTCTGATTAACAATCATGACAGTCTTATAGTAAGAGCCACTCAGAGTGTTAAGTATTGTTAATGAATGTGCTTGAGAACCTTTCACGTTATTAACTGACCTTACTACGCAATCGGATGTACTAAACTGACTGGCGGAAACTGGTTATCAGTCGCGATGTTTAGAATCAGCCATTGGGCAGTCAACAGTACCACGTGACCAAGAAACTATAGGTTTAGGCTTAGCCAAAAATTGTGAACATGCGTAGTCATTGTTGAGATTGTTTTGGAACACATAGATCATCTACGGATAGTTGAATATGTCATCTTCCTTAATCTGCATTTTAGTACGCCTGTGAGACGGATGGGCAGATATATAATATTAATAGGGGCTACTGTAGGGGCAGGGTGAGGGAGTCGGCACGAAAAATTAGGAATGTATTTCTTTAAATTGATATGCTTATAATTATGTCCTAGAAACGTTTCAAATGCAGAAGCTTCCGTTGAATAAATGAATTTCCATATCCAACAGTTTGGCAATGTTGAAGTCCCAGTTCTTTGTTCATCGCATAACGAACGTCTACTTTCCACACATTAGGAAGATATGTTTCCAGAAGCCAATCTTCAATATTACTGCTTTATTTCTTGTTACGTGTATTGAGTGAGAAATAAAAGAAGTATATGGAAGCCAAACCTTAATACTTTCGACTTTTTTTGGAACCATGCCATTTTAAGGGAGAATGTGCCAGTTAAACTAAAGGTTTATGTTTCGAATGTGCCCTTTGAAAAATAAAACGCAAGACATAAAATCAACATTGTTTAAACACCTTCTATTGAATTGATTCTTTTAAATAATTACATCGGCAAACTATGATAATCGTAATGCTTAAGAATGCTTTATTGCCATTTTTATGGTTTTTTTAAACAAAACAAAAATCTTCTAAATGAACTAAATATATGATTTATTATGACAAAATTATCCTGACTAGAGTCAGTGGTATCAAACCATATCAAATGATAGCTTTACAATGTGGTGTTGTATCAAACCATATCAAAGGATGGCTAGAAAATATGGTATTGTATAAAACTATATCAACTAATGGCTTTAAGATATGGCATTGTATAAAACCATATCAAAGTGATCTAGAAAATGTGGCATTATATCAAACTATACCAAATGATGGCTTAAAAATGATGTATCGTATCAGTTTATATCAAAGGATGGCTTTACAATATGGTTTCTTTATCAAATCATATCAAATTATAGCTTCAACATTTGGTACTGTATGAAATTATATTAAATGATGGCTTCAAAATATGTTATTGTATCAATTCAAATTAAATGATGGCTTGAAAATGTTGTGCTGTATCAAACCATATCAAATGAAGGCTTTAAAATATGGCATTGTATCAAATCATATCATATAATGGCTTGAAAATGTTGTACTGTATCAAACCATATCAAATGATGGCTTGCAAATATGGTATTATATCAAATCATATAAAATGATATCTTGAATATGTGGAACTGTGTCAAATAAGAGGTAAAAGTTGGTAACTAAATGTTTTTCCACCAGCAATAATTTAATTAATGCTCAAAAATAGATTTATTTAGTTTCACACAACTTTCTAGTAAAACAAACATGATAACGGATGAATAAATACATCTTCATACTGTGAATTATATGCAACGTTTTCCTCGACAATTAAACGTGTTTGAGATGATCTTTATTCAACGAATGGCACGAAACACAGACATATTTTAAAATATTACCCAAAAGAGAATGCAAATATCATACTATCATTATGTGATAATATTGGTGAGGGCGATGGCGGTGTGTGTGAGTAGGGTAACAAATACAAACTGATTGATAGTTTTGGAATTTACATATGGTGCTTTTATTTAGAACAAAACTATTTGCAAGAGTAATCCTAAAAATATTTGACTTGGAGTAATGCTTCTAATTATAGTCCATATGAAATGGCAATTTGTTTTTGTAAATGATGGACCAAGTTTATATAAATAAACTTAACATGTACTGATTTTAAAACGTATATTTTTTTTTATTTTCTGACGAACTTGTGACTTGCTTACTCTTAAATTGTAGTTATCGTCAGCTGATATCAATACACACCATATGAAGAGAGTCTTACGTTGTTTTGGCCCATAAATCATTGTAATTTAGATATCACGTCTTACTAAATTTAGTTAAAATGCCCTCCTGTCAATAGTAATTGTACAATTATCATCTGACTTGAGAGACATTTCAGTTTCTCGTGAATCATCTCAAATCAGGTTGATAATTATGCTATATTTATTGACGGAGGCATTGTTCTTGTCAAAGTGAGCACGATACGTCAATTGAAGTTCATTAAACATAATCATTATATTTGCAAATCAAAAAATTTCCAACATTCATCAACGCGGTGAACAATATGACGTCATTACACGGTGGGACTGTGCCTATTGCAAATTGTGCTGAAATAGCACTGTTTGATTGATTATGTTCACATGGAATAAACATGATATCATGTAACAGTATGTATTGTTACGAGTCTATGCTCTTAAAATAAGTAACAAAGAAGACTGAAAGACAAGAAGCTTTGTAATATTTAACAAATAATTTATTTCCGTAGGATACAAGGTGAAAATGAGAAACAAGAACTTACCGTTTTGCGAATTAAATCCCAAAATAATCCAAGAAATAGACGAGACCCAAGTCATAATAAGTTAAAGTCCAGAATAAGACTCAGTACAAGCCCAAAATAAATTTTAAAACTGAAGGCTATGATGTGTCTGTTATACCTTCTAGTTTGTTGATGTACCATCAGTCTTTTGTTGAATGACATAAATATAATTCCACGTTAGAAAATACCATAAATTCCAGTGAATGTCTTTATCCATGAATTGTATCAGAGCACCTTTGTATTTCCTGAGCAAAATAATCACTTGAATTCAATAATTTGAAGAAAATACAATTCAGGTCAAATTGGTTACAACATAATATAACTTGAATGTGCTAGATGTTAAAGCCAGAATGGCCAAGTCCTCACAGTTATACAATTATATAGTTCTCTACTTGATATCAGGTCACAATTATGTACTTCGAAAAATAATCATTACCTAGTGAAAAATAACTTTCTAGAATGATCGTAATGTTTACAAAACAATAATCTGGATTATGCATAATTCACTTAGGAAATTCCAAAAGCTTGACCAAAAAAAAACATATCTACTTCTTCCATTTATAATAATACTGATTTTAAACCTATAGACATAGAGAATAATTTAGCTATGTATTACTTTTTTACAATGAATGAAATTAAACAAATAAATTTGGGTCAAGCAGAAAAAAATTAACTCTTTTTGACAAGGTCGTGTCCTACTATAAAAAAAACTAACAAACAATTAAATTAAATATAAATAACAGTAGAATAACCAGAAGGGAGGCATAGAGTGAATGGTTGTGAAGCTGGTGAAAGATTATTGATACCGTGCACCTTGAAGAGGAAGAGATACATATCTCACCTAGTTGTCAAAAGATAATCTCAACAAGAGGGCGCGTAATGATTCCTCATTGCAGAATGAAGTGACTCCCACTATTAGCAGTTCTTTTGACGGATTCGAATCTGTCTTTACTTATGACAAATTAGATCGCACATTCACTTAGTTACCAAATATGACTATCACAAATATATGTACATCAATCATGCATCACTAGCACGACATAGTCAACATCGTCCAGGAGTGAAATCACAAACATTGCCAAATCAAAATACAACAAAACAGAAGAAGTTTAAATCACATGAGTTTGTGTATGTACCTATTTGTGAGTGAAAATGGTATATATTCGTACATCATCGCGACTTCAAAATAAAGGAGTGAAACATAAAAGTTAGACAAATACTAAATATAACGCGAGAAAAGAAAACAAAAAGTGTGAAAAGAAGAAAACATCATGGCTAATCTTGTAATCTGGCCGAAATATTAAGATAATCCAGCATTTGTACAAGCAAAAGTTTAAGTTTCTGGCACAACATTCGTATCGCAATTTCATCTGAAACCCTGTTTCAGTTGGTGCGTATTAAAATAAGAAGAATGAATAGAAATGAGCTAAGTTAAGCCAATCTATTCGTTGTTTCAATTAATATCAGTAGCAAGTAATCGTGGTACGACTATCTGTATTCACGTTCGACCCCGGTTTTTCTGGAATTCATTAGGTAGAATAATGCTCTTAATTTAAACAAATATCAAAGAATCTCATTGATTGGAAGCCCTCCCGCCTGGAGCATACCACAAAATAGCTCCTAATAAGCTGACGCTCTACTGCTTTGAGCTATAAAATGATTTGTGCGACCAACTAGAAACGTTATCATGATAAACACCGAAAATGCATTAAACCTTCAGAGCTACCACGCAACCATTGTGAAGGATTCCTGCAGCTCGCTGAAACGTTTGTTAGGTCTGCACCCGTCTGAATGATGACTTTAATTCATGTTAGCTGCACTTCGTAAACACACCCAGATCTAGTCCTACGGATGCAAATTATTACAGCTCCTTGAAGAAACCTATAAACACAGTTACGTAACAAGAATATTTGTCGGTCCTGCTCCTAGTTATGAATATATTTCCTTTCTTTTATTTTGCACATTCTGTTATGAGTTGGTTGTATACATGGTTTATACCTTCATTGCATAAGTTGCAAAGATTTGCATTTTTGATCGAATCTATTACCAGTTACTTATTTATAACTTATATGTATATAAGTATATATATATATATATATATATATATATATATATATATATATATATATATATATACAAAATAAAGGAAAAAACTTGTTTTGTTTTGTTATTTATCCTTTGTGTCGGCATTATATGTATATTTTAGACCATGAATATTAATATATGTATTTGTTTGATCCTGTGGAGTCTGTAATGTCATGAAAAGTGACTAAAGTTATTTCCCTTTTTCATCGATTCAGATGAAAGTCTACCTATCTTGCTCGGCGACAAGGTAGCGTGGCCTCCCACCATCTACACCCGCACCCTGCCACATAATTATAACATTTTGATAGTCTTATGTTACTGTTTATGATTTCGTCTAGTTTTTTGTCACACTATTGGTCTTTCAATGCACTTTGTATTTTCTTTTGTGTAGATGTTTTTTATATCCATCTTTGAATACAAATTTCTATGAATATTTCATTGTAAAGCAAAAGAATTTATTAAGATGGCCGAGAAAAACGTGGTTAGGAGTATTGTTTCTTGCTTGCCGTATATTGTGAAAGAGAGCTAAAATTAATTTTCAATATACCTTTCACATTTGTTATATATTTGGAATGTTCATTGTATGTTTGTACGGGTTTGTATTTTTTATTTCATTATCCTCTATTCAGAATGTGACATTCTATGTTGGACTTGACCTTGTCCAAAATAAAGTTCATTTTCTAACTGACCTGAATGATAGTTTTTATTTTGTAGTAAACATGTTTATTTCATTCTGAATCTAGAACTTTGGAAATTCCCTTTGAATTGCCGTGTCTACATATTGTTTACTACACATTTTCTATTATAATTGTAGAAATATAATTATAATTATAACTAAGATTTTATCTTATTAACATTTATAGCCTTCCAGGAGAAAACTTTCCATTAGGTTATAGTTTTTTTTAGAAAATGCTAATTGTGATCTGAGGTCATATAGAGGACTATATTATATTGTTTGTTCTAGAGGTTATTCATTCGTGCTATAAGACCTTGAGGCAGAATCAGCTGTATTATTGTAGCGTTCAGAAGTTCATTTTGGCTGCAAATTATGTATTCACTGTAAATACAAAGTGCTCTTCAAATAACATTCTTGGAAATAGGGACTTGAATTTATAGTGAGATTTCAGATACCGATTTTTTTCAAGGAATGTACTATACAAAATGTCTTTTATATGAACATTGTGTACATATTTTGTCATGGTATGCAGCATAATTATTTTATCTATCAGCAAACAAGCAATCAAAGTAATGATGGAAACATTTATTAATACAATTAAGTACTGAAATTGTAAATGTCTTGAAATAATTGGCGTGCTTAATGTTTTATTCATACTTGCATGAAATATGTTCTGACCTCAAAATAAATGTAAAAGGTAATGTCATGTAACTAGGTTCTTGCTATCATGCAACACAGTTATTGCTTGATTTAAACTGGAGTACAAAATAGTACAAGTTCGAAATTTCCTTTGTCACTGAGTATATAACATAGGACATTCACTATCACCAATACTTTTATTGTAATCAGCATTTAATTTATTTGTTGGATCCGAGGGTATGTCTGTATGTAAGAACGCGACAACTCGTTCGATCTCGCTGACGGTGCCCAAGGGACTGGCTTGGTTTCTCCCTATGTGAGTTTTGGTCCCTTGTAAAGAAAATAATTTCACACATCATGACAAGTCATGCAAAATAGCAGTATTGCCTCCATTACTTTCCGCAGGAATAGTACAATTTACAAAGCTACAATTTACAATTGACAAAGCTACAGATGGGATGATGGTAACATTACGCTTATCATATTTTACAAATTGAATCACAAGCTGTTTGATAATTCGATGTTTAGGAGTCGTCAGAATGATTCGTTTGCTGACAAATGCGTCACACTTCGGTACTCGTAAGACTGCAAAGATGTAGTATCCTTCATCTTAACGAAAGTTCTGAATCTTTGTACCCGTTTCCCGTGACAAACTGTCCAACCCTGACTAACCTGCAAACAAATCAGAGACTTTATCAGATTTCTGGTAAATATCGTTTTTAGCGTAACTAGTAACGATTGTAACGATTGCCTGTAGAGACCCTCACCAGATCCGCATACAGAGCCACTCGAGAAGTCTGGTTGAAAGTAACTGTAGAATGCTATTCCATACTTCATGAAATACAGCCATCTACTGTAAGACTATCTGCGTAGTATTTATTCTCTGAGGTATTTGTCGCACGGTGCATCATACGATGGAAAATGGCTGAAGGACAAGAGCTACAGATATATTGGATTGATCTTGCAACAAAAAGACACTGAAGGGTGTGTGGCCTGGTCATAGACAGCCGCAGGCAAATTAGACACCTACACATTTCTGAAATGTTCTTAATGATCGCATTGTCTTTAAAACTGGTTTCAGAAAAGTGCATGATGCCTGCTACTTCTAAAACGGTAAAATCAAATGATAGTTTCCTGAATGTTATAGTGAACAAGTACAGCTCCGGGTCATAAGCAAATCATACGAGTGACAAGTAGAATAAAGTAAATGTCGCAGGTCTAGAAGAGCACTGAGTATGAACAGCGTGGCCTGCAATGATGCCGTATTTATTAATATCCTTCTTACATGGGTTTAAAAAGTTGTTACCATATTTATTTGACTTCTTGTGATGAAATGAATATACTTATTTTACTAATCTAGTGTTCAAAATTTATTCTTTTTTATAGATACTTTTTTTTTCCTAGTTCCAATATTAACCGAGGAAATTTCGCTGAAAACAGACCCAATATCGGTATCCGATTCACCTGATACATTTGGCTACTTCGCTTACATCATCAACGGATAGTAGATTATATTTTGTATATGTAAATCCTAGATCTGTTCATCGACATGAAGTAGATTTCATTGCTGCATATTTTGATATATTGTATAATATTTACTTACAAACATTCGTCTAAATATTAACATTACGGACGATGACCTTGGGTAAGATGGTTATCATAAACTAATTGCATGTGATGGACCAAATCATGGGGAGGCGTAATGGTACATATTTCATGAAATTTGGTTTTCAAACCATGTACAAGTAAGTTAACAGTACTTGATAAATTGAAAGTGACCGGCAACTCATATTTTCGTATCCATGTATCCTGATGTTCAAAATTGCTCCTCTGGATGTTGCTTTTTGTTTCTATTTTGTATTGTTACATGTAATGCGTCCCAAAACCTGTGAATGTTGATTATTTATGTCTATAATTGTTTTTGTGTATTAGTGTTACATTTCCTTTTTCACTTATATATTTTTTTAGGAAATTCTGTATCACTTATATATTAATCTTTTCGCAGAGACACCTGTGCACAGTGGGGGAGAATATGTGTGCCATCATCCAAATACAAGTTTGTGCAGTGCTGCGGTGGACTGGTGTGCTCCTGTAACATCTGGAAAACAACGTGTAAATGTCGAGCCAAACTGGGATAAAAGCGTCACAGTCTGTCTGAAGACGTACGTTATCAGTCAGTTGATCCTGCAATGAATACTTTATGTTCAATGTTAACGTTGTTGAAAAGCTTACATTCCAAGAGATTTTGCCGCAGACGTAAAGTTATATTGAAATATCACCTAAATTTTAAATAAAAAATTCTGGCTAATCATTTTGCATTCGTTCAAAATGCTTTGTCTAGAAAAATTCATATTAATTCACTCGATAAAGTCAAGAGAAAATTATACCATAGAAGCTTATGAGAGTGTAGCACACAACTCGTCTGTTCAGTGTCATTATCATTACTTGTGATCGTGTTAAATCAATGACTACACTTCTCTTCATCAAAGCATGAACAGAATGCTTATCTAATTATTTGTCTTGAAAAGAGTATCTCAGCTAGAATTTACAATCTTGGCACAACATGAGAGTATCTTATATTTTTTCTTGAATGAATCATTATAAACAGATTAATTGAATTTATTCCTTGTCAACTAAAACAGAAATATTGAGATTATTTGAGCTAAAGCATATTGAGTGCTTTTAACGCCTATCTTGAAAACGAAAGTATAAGCAAAATATGACATCAAAACAAGTGTGCATATTTTCCAGGCACACTTATTAGGAAACATATTGACTGTATCACCGACATCCGCATTAAAAAAAAATTGAAGTATTACTGCTTTTGTCTTTACGTCGTCTCTTTCTCTCTCTCCCTCTCTATCTCTTGGCTGATGTATGTATGTATGTATTTATGTGTGTATGCATATATATATATATATATATATATATATATATATATATATATATATATATATATATATATATATATATATATATATATATATATGTGTGTGTGTGTGTGTGTGTGTGTGTGAAGTACAAGGAAATAGAGGAATAATGATAGGTGAGGCACTCTAAGAGAATGTATCACATACATACATACATACATACATACATACGTACGTACGTACGTACATACATATGAATATTTATTAGGAAGATGATGCTCCTGGGAGGGAAGATCAAGAAAATATTTTTCTCAGAATAATAATAATTGTGTTCAAGACCAGAAACCACGACAAGGATGTTAAGGAAAACACATTTGGTTTTATCTTTCTTGAGCTCTATTGTTAGTCTATAGGCTCAAAAATGGTTAGCGTATCTGTCTGAGATTAAGCTAAAACTGGTTTAAAACTCACTATTAATTATGCGAGAATGAGTATCATCGCCAAACAAAATCATGTCTAAGGCAGCAAACTTAAGTTTGGCGTGGTTACTCATCACGAAGATTCGAAGATTTTTGTATAGTTAACATTCAGAGAAACAGTGATATGCTCTTTCGTTTGATTCCGAGCAATTGCACAATGATTGACACCAATATCATTCTGATATGCCACTCCCTGAAGCTTTGGAATAGTTATTTCTCAGTAAAGCATGTGTAATGGATGTTTATCTTCTTCAATGGATTTGTAGACTGCCACTTCCATGTGTTTATTTAATTGTGTTTGGAATGAGATGCAATCTTCATATTTTAGGTATTTTAGCAACAGTTTATGTCTTGCCTATAAATGACAAAATGTTACTTCAGTAATTAAACTGTCTATTCTCTGTGAACGAAAAAATGGTACTTAACAATTAAAGTTACGTCTTCCTTATAAACGACAAAAAGGGTACTTCGATAAATCAAGTGTCTTTAAAGGAATACATCTGGCATTCATTAGGAGCAGTGTTTGATAGAATAATTGCATTTGAAAGTCTGGTGATACATGTTCAGCCATTGTATAAAATGAAAAGTTTGTAGATACTGATTTTCGATCCTTCTTTTTAAGGTAGCTGACCATATTCTCTGATTAAAAACTCATACTTTACACTTTTGTTAAGTCCTGTTAAAATTAGTATGGCTGTATTTTGTATATTTTCCAAAGCGGCTTGAATATGTAATGCTTTTGGAAAAATGTCTTGAATGTGAGTTCAACATCCTCAAACGCCCATCAGAGATAATCGATAGAATTTATGTTGACACAAGACAAATCTTCTTCAATATCATTAATATCAATAAGAAAAAGTAGTGGACAAAATATTGATCTTTAGGAGACGCCTGCTCTAATGTATTTAATGCATGGTGCATTAAAATTTCGAAGAACCCTTTGCCTTCTTAATGATAAATAATCATAAAACCAGTCCAGCATGTTTCTGCTTACACCATACTCTAAGTCTGAGCAAACATTCTTTGTGCCAAACACGATCAAATGCTTTAGATATGCATTAAACAACCCTAAACATATCGTTGTGCGTTTCTAGCGCATTTGCAATTTGATACTCATGCCGCTGGGGATTATGGGGGAGTACCGTAAATAGCGCTGAGCAGTTTATGGTCATTTCACAGTATCTGCTGTAGAAAAATATTGTATTGTTTCTGAGAACAATATTGTGGACAGAATTTGTGACAGTGAATTCTCAGATTAAGCTGATGTGCAAAGTGACACCAAACATGACAGAGAGGGAGAGAGACCAAGTATTTTGCCCCCGGAATCTTGTATTGAAAGCTTTAAAATAAATTCAGAACAGCTAGAAATACTTAGGGAATCATGTCAACAATCAAGACATGTTTAGAAATGCCCCACGCTCGGAGCAAAATTTACCCCTGTTTAATTAGATGGTTAAGTTGGTACCTACCTGGTTACATTAATGACACCGGATGGTTCTTACCATGAATCAAACACACTTAATAGTTTGAGCACAGAGTTAGAACCGCTCTAGTGGCCTAGTGGTTAGAGCGTCCGCCTCGGATGCGGGAGGTCCAGGGTTCGAACCCCGGCCGAGTCATACCAAAGACTCACTAACTAGGCGCTTAGCATGAAGAGGTTAGTATTAGGTCCTTGTGTCAGGTTAATGTGACTGGGTGGGACAATATGCTACATGTCTGCTGCATGATACCCCATTGTAAGACATCACTATAAACGGCCAAGCTGCGGACATCGTAGCGATATGACTGAAAACATTGTTAAATATACGTTAAAAATCCAAAATCACAAACACATACAACACATATGTAGACAGATATATAAGGCTACATATATATAACTAAGGATACAGCATTTGATTTTCAAATGAGTTTGCTAATTGGCACAATGTGCTGAATTTTTGGCACAACTACCTTAAACAGAAATTTCTATGAAATTGGAGAATGTGATATTTTGAACCGTGCACCCGTTGATCTCATTCCTAGATGCAGCACTGGTGATGCAGAAAATAGACATTCCACAACGTAAACCATCTAAAAAAAATGAAAATCACCCAAAAACAATTTCAGCTTCAGAATTCCAAGCCTATGGCCCGCGGACTTTAAAGTCTTTGTATTTATATTTGTTGGTTTATAATGAACTAGTTGAAGTGGAGGAACTTTCAATATGTGCATTAATATTTCTGAAAACAGAATTCCTTTAATAAATCTGAGAATAAAACTGACAATCATTTTCAATTTTAACTTAGACATATCACCTACAGCAGCACCTGTTTTGACAATGGAGAAAATTGAGAATTACGTCGTGGTACAATGTTGCGGAGACTTTTTCATCACTGTGGCCCATGCAGGGGATTGAGTGTTTCCTTCCATTTTAATCTCTTGCGACTGTTCAAGTAAAGACAAAAAAAGAAAACAGAACATTGATGTTTGGAGTTGTCTTGCTAAAAATATCAAAACGATTGTTAAAATCCTATTCCGCGATTCAGAAAGAGACAGAATGATAGTGTAGTTACAACTATATGCTTAAATTGTCACCTTTACGTTCAATGCCCAAGTAATTTCTTGTAATGAAAAGACATAATAGAGAGTTTGAAAGGACTATAAATTAATGAACTTTCTGTACAAAACTGAATGTACTTAGCTACTGTTATCCAGTGAAATTTGCAATGAAATTTGCTTAGAAGTACAGGTCTGTGTTCAGTAAATAGGGTGTATAAAAAAGGGTCACTTAATTACTGGTCCACAACCTATGTTCTATTACAGAATTAAGTACAAACCACATGCCTATGACTGTCGTTTAAATCAATTCATATGTTTTATTCAAATTTCAAGTGAGAGATAAAGAGTAAATCACCAGATAAGCAACGCAGAAAGAACGATGACACATCTGCACAATAGATATCCAGGCGTAGCCCCGATTAAGTATGCCACATGGGGATTTTTCAAAGGGTTACACAATATCTTTCCCAAAAGGCCTATTTCATTTTTTTAAAGTATACATTACAAAAATTGAAAAGAATGTGTAACTAACAGGGAAATAAGTAACAAGTACCAAACCACATAAGTGCTTTGTTCCGAGACCGGGGAAATAACACGTTTGATACGGTGTAGGACGGCTCGACATATTCGTATACCGTATCAAACTCATTCTTCCGTTCACTTGGAACAAAACACATGTAGATTTGTCTATTTGCAGACTTGCCATAGCTTCTGTCAAGGAAATGGTCAACGATGTCAAGTAAAAGCCGGCGATATCGTCTAAAATCAAACCGAGTATTGTTTATACAATTCAAATGTTTATAGGTAAATAAGCAATTACACATTGTTGTTACATTATAATAAGGTATGCCGACTATGAATCAACTTAGACAGTCCGCGCAACTCGCTAAATAAAGATACCGACAGGTACAAGAAAATCAGGCATGCTTACACTCTTGGAACTTCCTCCAGATGAGCCACATTTACCTGTAAAGAAACTTTCTCCAGGTGAATCATGGCTGCTTGCTATGGAAGCACGAACTGTGAATCAACTCAAGCAGTCCGCGCGAGAACGTGGAACAAGGCTACCAAGGGGTAAGCGCTGTGATGACTTCTTCCAGAGAAGCCTCGTTCGATTGTAATACAGCTTCATACAAAAGCAGCGGAGTTACATATTAAGATTCTTGCACGAAAATAGGGCTGAAAATTCAGGTTTGCTTGCCGAATCGGAAATGACTTGATTCTTCTAAGAACCTACCAAACCCCACCAGTCAATGAGAAATTACTCCAAAGTTGTCAGCAGTTTATTATTATTATTGTTATTAGTAGTAGTAGTAGTATGATCATCATCATTGTTGTTGTTGTTGGTAGTAGTAGTAGTAGTAGTACTGACCGTAAATACCTACGTAAATACATATTATAAATTCTAAGCAATCTACACTCTTAATATCTTAAAACATAATTATATACCCATGTGTAAACGTTAGCTGTCTAATAACTTGATAATATATAATTATTGCAATGTAGTCATGAACAAATATTACACATAATATAGATACAGTCATATACCATGAGTTAAAAAATACATAACACGTTTCAAACGGTGTTGTTGAAATGGAAAAAACCGATGACTCTCTGTACAGATACGGAACTGTGGCTCTGGCGATCCTAAACAGGTAACTGATATACAGGCAGTAAAACAGTTGCTAACGTTACGTTTATAAGTTGGTAGACGGCTTTACTGTATACAAGCGGGTTACAAATGTGAATGTGTGCAAGCAATCCTGAATGAGAAAATTTTATGGCGAACGAGTAGGCCTAAACGTTACAGGACTGGGTGCCTAAACCTAAAATCAATTTATTAGAACCGTTTGTTTTGCAACAAGCAGTGGTGAGAACGAGTTGAAATTGATTTCTCGAATAAAAAATGTAACAATTTGCCAATATTTTTTCTTGAAGAAACAAATTTTAAGCTTCATGTCAGATAATGGGCTAAAGGAAGTGAGACGAGTGGGTATGTTTACATACTGACCTCAGTAACCTCACAAACACGAATCTCAACGGCAGAACAAGAACCCGAAGATGCTTTCCCAACGTATACGACTATGAAAGAAGACGGTTTAGCCCTCCAAGTCATGTCGGTTACCTCGGAAGAGAGAAGGGCTAAGGGAATAAAGTCTGACACGATAATCCGGAGTGGAGTCCATACGACAATCTGAAGTCAGTTTAGACATTTTGCCAGCAACTCCTGCAGCTGAACTGCTACCAAACTGTACTGGTTCCCCCTTTCCTTCAGACTGTACGAGCGACGCTGAAAGGGTGTGTGTGTAATGATTGGCCTCTGAATGATGTTCTGGACCGGTTTCTTGATTAGCCAGATGATTTGTTGACAATTCAAAATGAACGATGATTCATTGAAGACTTGGTATAAGCTGTCTGACAATTACGCATTATCTTTCTATATAAAAAAAATAGATGCGGATATCGCCATTCTTAAAGTATTACTGGTCTTGTGGAGTTGCTGAGGAGAAAATGTATTCATTAATTCAGTTACACGCGTTCTTTGGAATTAACGTGTTTAGAACATTCATTTTAAAGGATATTCGAATACCTATATTAAAGACATTCTGGATTATTGTGAGTTTATTCAAAGAACATTTGGATATTTGTATAAGATAAGAGACTATCCGGATTATATTGGATTAACCGTGAATTCACTTAAAGATGTTTGGATTTAAAAGAGTAACATTCTGCAATGTTTACATATATGTGCATCACATTCATCTTTATGATTACCTTTGGAACGTAACCAGAATACATCGGATCTAAATAGAATTGATAGAACTAATTTCGAAATAGGAATTCATTCAACATACTGTCAGTCACTTTGAAGTATCTCACTTTGCATTTTAGGATAATAAATTAATAATTTGAATTTTGTGAAACTTCGTTTTGCTTCTTATCTGTTGCGTAGTTAAACCCCTATAATCGTAATACTTGATATTGTGGGAATAGACTCTCTAATTGATATTTCTTCTTGAGATTGTGTATCACACCTGCAGATAACATAATAATTAATGCTTTTTGTCAATGCCCGCCCTGTTAATTAATTTATTGAGAATACCTTACCCAGTAGGACTGCCATACAAAGCCAAACTGTTATTTTTCACTGTTTAATGACTTCGTCGTCCACAATCAGTCACGTCCGTTTCTTTTCCTATTTCATTAATACCAGCATATTAACATCAAAAGTAGTATATTCTTGCCCTTGAGGTATCTCCGGGTATGATATCTTGAAATGTAAAATCAAATGTTAAAGATAAATTTAAATTGTTTCAGATCAATGCAGTTTTTGGTAGGATTTAATTTAACCTCCTCTGGTAAAAGTACTACTCATTAGTTTTCGCATTTTAAAACCCATAATTTATATCAATATGTATGTATTTAACTTTCACTTAAAGTTTTTCATTCCAAATCCCAAAAGCAAGCTTGTTGTCATCCACTAAGTATCTGCTTTCGGACTTTTATATAAAGTTTGGATCTGTTTCATTTTTGCCCAGATTATTCCATCTTTGATTTGTAATCTAAACAAGTCCATGCATCGTTTTACCCCTGTTGGTGTTGTTTGTTGCTATTTTTTATATCCCAGTTACATTCTGGAAACTCGGTGTCGCAATAAAACATCCAAATTGTCATACTGGCATTCTGCGTTATACACGTCATTTATTTTATTATAATAATGTTTTGAGTAGGTACCCGAAAGTTAAACGAACTATTATATTTTCCATTCCGCCTGTTTACAATTTTCACAATTCACACGAAATATCATTCAAGATAATAAACAATATACAGTAGATAAATATCTTGACTTTTATCATAAAATTAAGCCTGTATGTTTTAAAACGTTGTCACGTGTAGCTTTTTGTAAAGGAAAATAGACCAAAGAACAAAGAAGTGGAACAAGTTCAACCAAACACTTTAAATGGCCGACAACGGTACTAAGAAAAATTTTGTTTAACCATCAGACATTGTAAGACTAATTTTATAATTTTTAACGACAAAGCTAGCACGGTTGTCACTAAGGTATCTACGGTACTTCTCTTTAAACGTGAAATAAGAGAAAATTTTAAAAGAAAGTTCAGACTGAAATGTTCCTTTAGCAAGATGGACTGATAATTAGGCGATGAGTTCTATCGAAGGACTGAATTGTCAGGATGTATCTTATAGTGAATTTGACAGCAAAATTGTTATCGATTGTGTTCATGAATAGAATTCAGTTGCACGAAGTATATTTATATTCGATGCCGACATGATTTGTTTATTCAGTGTATTCATTGCTCTTGTCTTACTCAGACGTTCTTTAGGCCGGTTATTAGAGAGATTATAATTGTTACGTGTTGGAGAGACTCAACCATCAAAACATTCCAAACTGAAACTAACACAATTTACTGGAAAGAGAATGTTAAATGAGAAATTTAAATGGATTTGAAATGCTTATGTTCCTTTCGATTTTATGGTGTACCTCGTAAAGGGGCAGAAGAAAAAAAGTAGTCTTGAAAGAAAAATAACTGCCTCCCAACACTGAGCAGACTGGATGCCTTCAAATCAACGCACTAATTCACTTACAGTTGGCACTTTAGTTTTGCAGAGGAAGATTAAACTGAACGAGTGCTAAGGATCGAGGTTTACGAGATCTCTTATGCTTTGTCTGGAACGCACAAGCTAATTGATTTTATTTGATCAGCCTTCATCGTCAAAGTAGAATGTATTAAACGAAAATTGATTGTTCTAGAAATAGTTATATTATCTTTCGAACATCTTTCATGGAAGAATCGATCTTGACGGAAGAATTAATCTCATTTGGCTGTATTGTATGTATGGGGTTTGTTTCTGATGGCTCAATTGCGTTCAAGCGATAAATTTGATAAGTGTCAAATCAGTCTCTGAAACTATTACAGCGGCATCACTTAGGCACCAATGACGCAGATTATATAACTCAATCATTGTTGAAAGTAAAAGATCTTCATTCATGCTCTAAAATGGCTCATGTGGGTTTGAATGCGCAAAGTTATTCAATTTTGTACTTACTTTTGTCATTGCTGAGATCAACACTAATTAAAGATCGTTCTTGGATGGTTATCGTTTTCACCATGTGCTCCGGTTTTTTTCTCCAGCTAGATTTGTGCACGATAGAACATTGACAACGTGCAATGTTGCATATATGGGCATACGTTTCCTTAATTTAAGCGTTGTATTTTCTTTGCCGTTGCAACATTAAATAGTAGTTTGAAAAACGTAACAGCTTGTGTTTTGTCTTTCTAATTACAAAATCATAGTATGCATCATCTGGTTCACTTAACACGAGTCTGACTGCAAGATATGCTGTCTAAAGAAGCAGTATAACCAGCAACTTATTATCATAGTAAAAACAAGTTGTGCTAGGCAAACACGCAGCCATAATGTTTTGTCAATGAATTACTTGGACAAAATGAATCATATATCAGCTTAAAAGACCTATTAAATTATAATTAATTAGGTTTTTGGCCTCTTTGTCACAATTGCGTTTCAAAGGTTAAAGTTGAGAGATGACGCATCGTGGATTTTCAATTACAAAGCATCTGGTAATAGATTGACTGCTTCCAGATAATTTCTGGACGGAATAATCTATAAGCGAGACATATGAGCGTGTTTTCCTTCAGGCTATCCTTATCAATATCTAATTTAGAACGCAAAGTCATATTAAAACATTTAAAATTGGAACAGATAATAAAAGGAGATTGAAAATCAGTCAGAATTTATTTCTGCGAACTTTAATGCTTAAGTTGATTATTATTTGCATATTGATCTAATTTATATATGAAATTCATAAAGAATGTATTGGACTTTGAAGTTTGTAGGCAATGTGGATTATTTGATAATTTCTATTAAATAACCACCTCCATTCGGAAACAAATTTACAAGCCGACGTTTTTATATTTATATTTTCTATTCCTTTGATAGAAATATCGTATGCAAATTTATTTTAGTGATATTTTGAAAAATCCTCTTGAAAAAAAAGCAAATTGATCAATTCACAACGCTGACCGTTGCCCTGGGTTAAAACCAGCTATTGATAATGTTCGCGTGTGTGTGTGTGTGTGTGTGTGTGTGTGTGTGCGTGCGTGCGTGCGTGCGTGCGTGTGTGTGTGTGTGTAAACGCTTTCCTTGAGGTGGACCTCCTAATGTATTTAGATTTACAAGGTCCTCCTAATGTAAGTATTGCTTGTGTGTGTGTGTGTGTGTGTGTGTGTGTGTGTGTGTGTGTGTGTTTTAAATTGGGTATATGGTGCGTACTCTAAATCTGGTGGTCCAGTTTTTAGAACTCGCCGTCACAAATATGTGTTTGGCAAGACACTTCCCATTAGCCACATAAACCGATATGTAAAGAAATCAGTTTATTAGTATGACTAAAGCACATCCCCGTATTCCTTTGTGCATCGACAGTATGTAGTTATACACACAAGTTGAAGAGTCAAGGCAAATGTATAGAGCACGTATTCACGTTGAGCGAGTTATCTAGAGAATTACAGATTTTAGGATAATATCAGGACTATTCCGATAACATCTGTAAAAGGAAAGAATGTATGCACACAAAAACAACTGCTGATAGTGATTGGTGGAATTGTTAGCATGTACCAGCCTTTGTTGTGATTGGTGGAATTGTTAGCGAGTACCAGCCTTTGTTGTGATTGGTGGAATTGTTAGCATGTACCAGCCTTTGTTGTAGAAGTAAAATTAAGCACAAGTGTAACCATATATTGATTTATTTTACATCACGAACATCATATAAATGATGAAGTGATCGCTTACTAGTACATGTCTGACAGTATAATGATTGAAACATGTAAATAATGAAAAAACATGTATAAAAAATGTTTATTCATGTCAACGCCTGTCTAAAAGACAATGTCACAGCATATCAACTAAATACAATTATTTCGCTAACTTATGATGATAAATAGTATTGCTTCATAGAGTATATCTGTCTGATAAAAATGTATGTCCCTCACATCGAATTTCTCGTTTTCTTTTTCTTTTCATTTGTCAGATACCGTGGTGCTCGGAACTGTTAAATTCCTGACTAAACAAAGTTTTCACCAAAGTGCTCGTTTTAATAGATATTTTAATTCACCTTCTGGTGATTTTTTTTTCTCCCGTACACGAATTCCGCATGCGCGGAATTTCATTTCCGTTTCTAAGACGTTAAATGTTAGTGAATTGATCCATACGCAGAAATTACTTTTAAAAACTTATAATGTCTTTGGTCTCAACAAAAATTCACTTGGGCCTGGTAATTGCCAGTAATTAAAAAGCATTTTTTTCTTAAACTACCAAATTGTCATGTCTTTTTCAAATATGGTTTATGTACAAACCAAGTATAATAATTATATTCAGTATCAAAGACATGAATTCGACACATTTGTACTTCTAATTGTTTTTAATAAGTAGAATTGTGCAATGTATCTTTCACGGATTTTTGCATGTCAGGCAAGTGCAGCTTTCTCAAGGGAGGGGGGTAGGCTAATTTGCATGGCCACCCTATCGCGACTATATGTCTTTAAACACAGTGATATTAAAGAGCGAAAGCAAACTAAGTTTTGTAAAATTCAACAAATCCTTTATATCTAAAGAAGACAAAGTCAAAATTTAAAATGAAAAGTATTGCGAATATAAATATTATTCGTGGAATATTATGCGTGTGTAAGTTTTCTTTACCGCATCTTGTACATACTGAATATCTAAATAAAATTAATGCACACCAAAATAAACACCCATAGATACTTTTATAAATAGCATCTGATCCAAATCTAAAATATCGGCACTCACATTCTGCTTTGAAGTTTCAACTTATGCTAAATCCGAAACTATGGAATGAAACCAAATACTTCTACTAGGAACCTTACTGAAAAGACATATATTTTCTATCTAGCTTCACTGTCACGTGTCCCCTACGGAATTATTACTAACCCCAGAGAAGGACGGACAATTTAAAGGTTAAATAGCTCCGAGTCCCCAGTAAGTAAAGCCGACGGTCTATGTGTGAAAATATCAAATTAATAAGGTGAAAAGTATAACAATTTAATAAACTATATCACGGTATTCCACAATTACAGGACAATTTTTCAATGATATTGCTTCCACTCAATCCACGACCTATTGCCAATTATTTCATCCCGCAAAATTAAAGCTGAGAGTGTTTCCTTCACGTGTCCCTTATATTTTACTCATCTGTAACTTCCGCTTTGTATTCCTTTCCCGGTTCTTCTTGTCGGTACTTCGGGTACCATCGTTCCATTCCCTCGACCTCTTTGTCGGTACTTACGGTACCCTCGTTTCCGTTCTCTTGCTCATCCTTGTCGGTACTTCCGGTACCCTCTTTCCGTCTCCGACCCTCTTTCCGCGCACAACAGCCTATTTTGTACGTGCTCTCCACGTCTTCTCTCTAATATTCGAGTGGTGTCCGTTCCCACCCGGAAAGCTTCATGTGGATTGGAAGGGATGTACAAATATATCTCCTTGTTCGAGCACAGGAGAATTCACACTCTCACAGACTTTTCATCAGCATAATGACAATTAAATCATTAGGTCAACTCATACACTCGCATGTAAATATTCCATACACGCTTATTATATAATAAAGGATATAACAAAAACAATAATATCACGACTTCCGATACATAGATATATATCCATAATTCTCTATAAAGTAACTATCAATATCAACAATATTCCTAAGTATTTCCTACCTTACAAATTATAAAACACTTATACAAACATAAAAGCCTAATTATACTTGCACAAGACCAAGAAACCCTAACTCGGCACAGTCATCTTATGTTACGTGTTTAGGCTCGAATAATCAGTAACACAAGAAAGAGTGAAAACAACTAGCTTTGAAAAATATAACAAATAATTTATTTCACTGGAAAAATACTGTAAAAATGAAAAAATAGGAGAACTTACGGTTTCCAGAATCAAATCAAAAATGATACAAGACTAATCCACGAATAAAAATTTTGAAGTCCTAATATTGAAATGTTCTAATGATTCCATGTTCGAGTCCCGACGAAGAATCCTAGATGGAAGGCGATATGCTGTAGCCTGTACTGTGTTGACGTCTACAGTTCTTTGTAGAAACATAATAATTATACTCCGGTTTTGTATATCCAAATACAATTTTCAAGAAAAGTTCTTGTTCAAGAGTTCTGTATGAATACAATAATATTTCTAGAGAAACGAATTAATCTTCTAGAGTAAAAGTAATCAGAAGAATTAACATATAATTAAAAATCTCAAAAATTAAATTATTCAGTTCTGGTCTCAACAGAAGAAAACAACTTGACATCAAGTGTGTAAAAGCCCGGACACTCAGATCTCTCTCTCTCTCTCTCTCTCTCTCTCTCTCTCAGCATAACTATTAATACTAAGTATTTCGTAATTTCTGAAATGAATAATTGCGAAACAGAGGATGGCGTGATCATGTTTACATGTAAAAGTTATATAGCTCCTGTATGTCATTGATAAGAACCAATCATTTTACTTTCTGAAAAAAGTTGTTTACTTGACCCTCAATCAAGGCCAGGAACTAAGTCAAAAATAGAAACAAGTGTTTCTATTATTAGGTATCTAAGGAAAACTGAGGTCAAACTGAATGTTCTTGAAAATATCAAATTCCTAGCAAACAAAATTACGTTAAATTGAAATGTAAAGAAAATAAAAAGATTCCAATACCCACAAAAATTAAATCAAATCAAACACAAATTAAATCAAATATATGTAACAATTCACAATTATATATTCAAATACAAACAATTACCAGTCTAACACTACTCACTATTTATTTCAGGTCTGCGCCACGATGCAACATCGTAGTAGATGACACCATCCGCTTTGACTTTATCCTAATAACATCATACATTAATCTTGAACATTGCAAATTCGCTATACACTACATTATGACATGTTGATAATTCAGCTAATCATTGAAGATTAAATTTGTACTAAATTAAATGTACATAATAACGTACAAATCTTGCAACACATAGTTCGGAAGTGAAATAGATTCGGGCGAAGATATTTTACCTCAGAAGCCTTTTTCCGATTTCCTCCGAAATTCCTAGAAACTAACATTCCGCCCTTTTAACAAGCGCACAAATTCGGCACTCGGAGCACAGCCTAGTGTCTCCAGCTACTTAAGTCCTGGTCTCGACAACGTCCACCGACTCTTTCACAACGGAATAAAGAGAATACCATCCGGCTGCGTGAGAAACCCGCCAAAAATTCGACTAACTTGGTCCTCATTGGATACCGGTGGTCTCTTTGAAAACGGTCTGGGGTGGTATCACTGAGGTGTTACAGTGTCGGGTTTTCCGCCTCCAAGCCAAAAACCGACGGGTGAAATCACGGCTAATTGCAAAACAAACAGAGATTCTTGCCCCGCGTCAAGTTTCTTCAGAGGCAGTAACCGCGAATTTGAAGTGAACGCAATGGCTAATTCACGGACAGGTATTTTCTTTGTTTGTTAATCGTCTAAAGTCTTAATATTATATAACACGTATTGACATTACCCAAAGTACTTTGAACTGCGAATTCTATCAGAAGACATGTATGAACATGAGCAGAAATTGTTATTTAAAAACAAATCTCATACAACGTGATATTCACATTATTATCATTAAAATGATTGCAAAGATCATATAGGCGTCATGTGCCAATTACGATTTTCTCATCATTATCCGATTATCCTTGAAAAGGATGGCCCATGATCTTTATTTTACTCCAAAAATTATCAATCATTATCAAGGTAATTGCAATTCAAAATAACATAAGTTTCCTAGAAAGACATACGATGCACAAGATTGTTTCTCAAGTAATAAATTTAATTTTCAATAGAGCAGACAATGTTTGATAAGACTTGAATAAAAGTATGGCTTTTGTATAATATGGACTAAACATTAAAAAAATAGTAGTGATATGGTAACATTGCGTTTAGTAAATTTGTTACTTACCCCAGCAGTCTGACTATGTGTATGATTTTCGTGTATATGTGAAACTTTTATTGCTTTTGAAACGTGTATTTCTTATATAGATAAAATTAGCTTAGCCTGTGTCAACATTCTAATAGTGTATATTTCATGTTTTTACTATTTTGCTACTCTCTCTCTCTCTCTCTCTCTCTCTCTCTCTCTCTCTCTCTCTCTCTCTTATTGCTTATCTATGAAAAACAGTTTCGATGTTGCTCAAGACATGTTAGATAATGAAAATGAGGACAACATCAATTCAAGGCCGGATTTAAACTTATCAGAGATGGGTGATATGGGAAAACCGAAGGGAAATGTGAGAAACATTGAAAGTGTCACTGATGAAAATGAGGACAACATCAATTCAAGGCCGGATTTAAACTTATCAGAGATGGATGATATGGGGAAATCGAAGGGAAATGTGAGAAACATTAAAAGTGTCACTGATGCTGATACCAAAGATGATACCAATGATGATGCTCTATTTGTTTCACAGACATCGCAAGCAGAACAAGATTCAGATGTAGACGAAATTAATGGAGGCATATACATGCAAATCAAAACCAAATATGGAACTCTTAATAGAAGTGCCTTCAAAAAAAGATTGAAATCAACACTTGATGTCAAAGGTCTCAGAGATTCCAGGCTCTCTTTGATCTAGCAAAAAGGAAGAGATATGATTGTCCTGATGGTCGATTTAGTAGAACGTTTACCTCGAACAAATAGTGCTCCTGTGGAGGATAAGTTATCGAAAGATATTTATATTATATTCCATTTCATTGAAGGAGAGAATAATTACAGTGACATGAAAGCATGTATATCTAAATGGGCACTGAAACATAATTATGAAACAAGATCATCCCAGCGTTTAAACTCCATTCGCAGTGATTGTATATCACAAAGTCCGAAAGCTCCGGTCAATGATTACGCCTTACAAAGAACTGACGAAGATGTTGATAGAATGAGCACAATATTTGCGCAGATAGCGATAATGAATGATAAGTTTGAAGAAAAATTCTCCAGACTGGAAAACCAGTTAGGTGATATTGTCACACAGAGAGAAAATGAGATCCGAAAATTAAAGTCAGACTTAGTGGAAACTACGAAGAAACTCGAAGAGGCGAACTCTCAGATAGAACAACTGAAATTAAAGGAAGAAAAACTGATCAATGATAATAGAGAAATGTATTTCCAGATGTCAACAATGGCAACCCGGGAAAACGAGATAAAAGAATTCTCTTCTCATGTGCATCAACATCTAGATGTGATCATGAAAAAGATCAACTATATTGAGGGAAAGTTAGACACAATTTGTACAAGACACAAACTTTTATACAATCAGTCTAACAAAGGAAGTGGTAGAAACGTAGACTTCCAAATGAAGGAAAATCATGGAAATCATGAACTATCAGCATACAAGGAGAGTAGACATGACATCTCTCTATCTATTGACCAAGAAAATGTAGTTCATGGACAGAAAGAAATACACAAAGAGCCTGCTAGAGCTCTTCCAGCAAATTTGCCTGGAAATGGTCCCGCTATGTTTACATTGAAAGATTTCCCGCCTCTTTCACGGAATGATCGGACTAACATAACGGAAAATGTGAGTCATAATCAGCTCACAGAGATAACATCTAACAATGCAAGAGATAGTAAATCAACTCAAAATCAGCAAAAGAAATTAAAATATGAAGAAAGAGCTAACATAAATATAAATTAAAACATAATAAATAAATCTCAAATAGGGCACAACAAATCACCAAATGATCAAAGAATGCTACCAAATGACGAGGAGAGACACAAAAAGAAAGATGCATCGTATAGACATATTGAGATAATTATTACCAGACCCAATCAAAGTAATATAGAATCAGATGTGTTTGAACCAGTCGTAAGAAACAAAATAAGACGCATTCTGCTGTCAAATGTCAAATCGAGAAAAAATATAGATGTAGTAAAGACAGCTATCGCAACTCAGTGCAAGGAGGAAGGTGTGACAGTAACATTCGTCCGCCTCATAAATGAACGACCCCATTGGGATGGATCAAATATATATATACATTTCGACTAAATGTACTGGATAAAGATTTTGAACTGATGATGAATAATGAATCATTTTGGAGTTCTGGAATAAAATGTAGGGAATGGATAACAAACAGAAAATGGAGAGAAGGCTACCCACTTAACGAAACGCATGAGAAATACAAAATATATTCCTAATGAGCATAGCCATATGACTAGTAATTGCTTCTTAATTATAATTTTGCTCATTATTTCAACATGGAATGTACGTGGTATAATGTCTAGCACGCAGAAACTAATTGAATTGTTATCAGACACAGATATATTTGTTATCACTGAACATTGGCTTTGTACAAAGAATCTAACGTATTTAGATAAATTACATGATGATTTCAAAGTAGTTGCGCTACCTACTGAAGAGATACAACAATGCTATAGAGGTAGTGGCGGGGTTGCTGTATTTTATAGATCATCACTATGCAAAGTAAGCACCTTACAAAATGAGTTCCCAAATATTATGGCGGTGAAAGTCTTAGTGAGAGAGTTGGAACCTATAATTTTGATTGCAACCTACTTTCCCTCGACAACTAGAACTGATGATACATATGACATATTTTGTGAAAATGTTTTTGATGTGTATGATGGGTATTCTGCTGAAAATATATGCATAATTATAGGCGACATGAATGCAGATCTTGTGTGTAAAAATCCATCAAGAAGAAATTTTGCTCTCAAAAAAAGAATAGAACAGAGAAACATAGTTGCTACGTTGGTGATAAAACCACATGAACATTACATCACGTATAGATCAAAAGACGTGTCACGAACGTCCACACTTGTTTATATATTAATACCTGAAATAATCAGATGTGCTGTAAAAAGACACATAGTAAATAACAAAATTGATTTCTCAATATCGAATCACCTACCTATTACAGCGGCACTTGCAAAAAATATATTGAAAGAAAATAAAAAGACATGTGTATCTCCAAGAATGAAATGGAACTTGGCAAATCCATTAGAAATGAGCATGTATAAATCTGATGTTAGTGCATTCTTGAATTTCACCTATGAGTGTAAAAAGGTAGAAGATATAGAGAAGTATAATGAATTGATAACTAAGAGTGTAATAACTGCATCAGACAGATATATTCCAAAGTCCGAATTCAAATCGCATTTGAAACCATATTGGAAGAAAAGTGGGCTTGAAAAATTACATCAGAATATGAGAAAAGCGCGCGGAGAATGGATCAAAGCAGGAAAAAATAGAAGCACAGAGTGTAACATCAAAAGAAAATACAAGGACGCGAAAAGAAAGTTTAGAAAGAAACATAGGCTAGAGAAAAAGGTATATAAAGAGTGCATATTTGAAGAGATAGAAAAGAGTGCAGAAATCGGAATAGACGAATTATATGCAGTCATACGGGAAAATAGGAAAGATAAATCGGACATTGGTAATATTGCATTTCGAGGAGTAGAATCTAATAATTTTGATGAATGTGTCAATCTATGGAAACTATATTTTTCTGAATTAAGTGGTACAACAAATGAGGAACATAATGATTGTGTCAAAATGAAGAATATGTACGAAGAAAGAAAACTAGAAACTGATAACATAAAATGTAATAATATTACAGAGGAAGAAGTGTTGCAGCATATCAAGTCTCTAAAAACAAAAAAATCACCAGGCATTGATTGCGTATCTAATGAGCACTTAAAGTATGGTGGAAAATATTTAATCAGACATTTAACTGCCCTTTTTAATTACATGATCCAGTATGAGTATTTACCTAATGTATATAGATGTGGGATGATTATACCGATATACAAACAAAATAGTAAAGATAAAAAGGATCCGGTGAATTACTGTGGTATAACATTGACATATTGTCTGGGAAAATTGTTTGAAAAAAACATTGATGACCAGAATTCAAAAGTATTTAGACAAAATAAGCTTTCCACATCCTTATCAATTTGGATTTCGTAAGGAGGCTGGAGCTATCTCCGCTGCATTTACTCTTCAAGAATGTCTGATGTACTTTAATAATCATAACTCTAATGTATATGCTGTTTTTCTGGAAAATGAAAAGGCATTCGATAGACTGTGGCATTGTGGACTACTAAAAACTAAAAATATTAGGAATTAATGCAAAAATATGGAGAATAATCGCCCATTCCTACACACAGTCAAGTGCCTGTGTAGCGTGTAGAGGATGTACATTGAACACATTTCCATTACGGAGAGGCGTTGGTCAAGGGCGTGTAATGTCGGCTTTTTTATTTCTCGCGTACATAAATGACCTATTGAATGAACTAGTAATGACTAATTGCTTGATAACAGTGAATGAGATGAACATACCTGGCATGCTTGTGGCAGACGACACTACTCTACTAAGCTCTACGCTGAATGGATTGCAAATACTTGTGAATACAGCTTATCAGTATGCACAGAAGTGGAAATTGAAATATAACTCTAACAAGAGTAATTGGATGATATTTAGTTAGAAAAAATGAAGTGTACTCATCAAATGGAATTACTCTGGGATCACAGAATATTCCTAGAGCAAAAAAAGTGAAATACGCAGGAGTTACCTTTTCACAATCAATGAAAACTAATGATCGCATAGTCTATTCCTACGATAAAGCTAAACGTGTAACAAACTCTCTATACTCAATTGGATTAAATGCAAATGGGATGAATCCTATAGTTTCTGTGAAAGTCTGGGAAAGAGTTATATTGCCGTCTGCTTTGTATGGCTCAGAACTCTGGTTTAATATGTCATATCAGGGCATTGAAACAATACAACGATATTTCGTCCGGAGAGTACAAGGTTTCCCTCAAAGATGGTCTATTGGATCTACGACATCATGCTTGGGGATGATATCAATGGAAGCTCGCATAGATAAGCAAATACTCGTATTCCTTGGTCACATGTGTAGAACATCAGCAAACTTAACTGCTAGAAAGGTTTTCCTCTGGACTATTGGAAATTTGATTTTTGACCCCCAACATAGCTACAACTCTTTTACATACGATATAAATACTGTCCTCAAAAAGTATGATTTAGAAGACTATCTCAAGGACTTTATTTTCACTGGAAAATTCCCAGACAAAATGACATGGAAAAACTTAATTGTGACAAGAATACAGATATTTGAGGAGAGAAAACATGAAATGAGTATCAGAAATCCATCAGAGGGATTCTGTAGATTTTTAAAAATTAATGCAGGACTAAAAATGCATCATCTATGGAAAATAGCTTACAATGACTCAAGCAGAAAAATGGAATATGGAACATTAATTCGTATTGGAGGAATGCAAGCAAGACCTGGACTGTGTCCCCTATGTGGCAAAATGAGTCATGACCGTATTTTGCACATTTCGATGAATTGTGCCTTAACCTTAGACGACAGAAACCACTTGATGGAAAGTCTATTTTCGAATATGCCTCCAGTGATTTACAGTGATTTCTGTGATCAGATTGATGATGTTATACTGATTATACTACTTGGTGGTTTAAATGATTTATCAGAACGCTTAGAATTTGAGGCATGGATAAATAAGATCAGACTATCTACCAAGTATTTCAATAAGATAAAGGATATCATATATTCGATTCAATAGAGAACTCAAACATAATATAAGGAAATAAATACTTGTACTGGATTAAAAATGATTAGGAAACTATTTTTCTTGAGGTTACATTTTCAATGTTCTATCGTATATATATCTCTATCTAGTTTAGTAATGATTTTAATTTATTTATTCGTTTGCTATTGGAAATAATTCAATAAGTAACGAATCCACTATTTTTTTATTCTATGTATTTAATTGCATTTTATTTTTGTCTTAAAATCTTTAGAAAATGGAGGAATAAAAGAATATCATCATCTCTCTCTCTCTCTCCCTCTCTCTCTCTCTCTCTCTCCAGTGACCTAGTGGTTAGAGTGTTCGCCTCGGATGTGGATGCTCGCGGGTTCGAACCCCGACCGAGTTATACCAAAGACATAAAAATTGTGCTAGCAAGATGTTAGTGTTAGGCCTGGTCGGCCCGGTGTCAGGATAATGTAACTGGGTGGGACAACATGCTACATGTCTGCGACATGATGCCCCACTACTAGACATAACTATAAACTGTCACAATTCAGACATCGTAGCGATATGACAGAAATGTTTTTAAAGCTACGTTAAAAATTCAAACCACACACATGCACACACACACACATATTTGGCATTAAACTGGCCGGATGTTATAAGCAAACCAAGACACGGACACACATGTTGGGCTGTATTATCCAGTAGGCACAATAGGCACTATGCCTAGGGCCAACGAAAACATGTTACTGACAAGTGTATACACAAAGAGGCCGAGTCATGTACATGTCACTCGTTTTATTAAAGAATTGCTTAGGGCCTACAAGGATCTTAATCTGGCCCTGTCCACATGTAAGCTCAAAGCCGTCAAGTAAGTGAATACACTTGCTGATTCAAGCTCTTTGGGTTTTAAGCCAGCTGTCGAGTGGTCATTTGGTATTGAAAGATAACAGTCAATACGCTTCGTTTTGAAACAAAATGGCTATACCAGAATTAGCATACAAGTTTTCCCAGAGATTTAGATGTCCGACTACTGAGAATGAACGGATAATATTTTTGTAAGCAGAAATGTGCTAGTTAGTATGCATACTATGACAAATGCTATTTTGCATTTTCGTGACCAGGAATTTATCAAGAAGAGTGAGACGCTGCATCTTAAACTTACTGGTGAGAGGTGTTAAATTGTCACAATGTATAATCGAAAATTTGAATGGGTCTAAAATGCAGTCAAAGCTTGTCGCTCTCGAGGATATACTCTGCATCAAAACTGATTTGCGATGGATATTTCCTGTTTACTTCATACCGGGTTCTCTCAGACAGGATTGTAATTAAAGGCTTACCTCTCATTTTGGATCGTGTATCTGCAGCTCTTCTGCGAATAGGATTTTTGCCAATGCGTTATGGATGAAATAATCCAATTTGATTCATCAATGCTTTTCTGGGGAAATCATTGGCTTTCGTATGCTAAATATTTGTATATGGCGGTTTAAAATTAGTTCTTAAAGCCTACTCTTTTCAGAAGGTGTGAGTGCATGGTACTCAAGGTATTGCATTGTGCAATGTGTGTGTGAGTGCGCGTGTGCGCGTGCGTGCATGTGTGTGTGTTATATCAGTGTGTAAAACGGTTTTGTACAATCAGATGTTCTTAACTGGCTTATGGAAGGAGAAATTAAAAGTTTGTACTATAAGCAGTATTGACGATATGCCTTCTAACTCATCCACAAAACGATTTATTTCCGTTTTCGAAAATTAAGACTCTACCTCCTACTCGCACCCCATCCCCAAGAGACAACATTAATTTTCTAAAAACAAATACAGGCCCAGACCTAGGGCAGGGTGAACGAGGCAACCACCTTAGGCTCCGCGCTAACTAGTATGCAATTTGTTTCCCTGGGAACCCGAACTCATCGCTTGCTGCCTTGGGCCAGGCATGCTGGCTTGAGCCCCGCACATCCTAGGGACCGGCCTAAACAAACACCCTACCTGATGACAACAAGAAGAACAAACTTTTAAGTCAGTATAGTACCTCGACCATAAACAAAATAAAACTATTATTTTCATTATCTAAAAATAAACAACCATCGAGACAAAAACAAGTTAATAATAACTATGAGTCACTACCAAGTCTTTAACTTTACACTCAAGAAATAACATGACCTACATATTTCTTTCATTCACACCTTCCCACTTTGTAGAATATAGCCATCTTCTAAAGAATTCAATTGATGGAACACCAAGAATTTTTCATGCTTTATGTGATTTAATATTATGGTTCGAAGCCTTTAATATTGTACCTCCCACTAGCATTGATATCCTGGGATTCCTTTTTCGTTGCTACAGTTATCTCTTTTCAAGCATCCTTTATAGAGGCCTCTCTTATCTATATTATATTCAATAGTTGTTTGTTTTTGTTTTTTAAACTCACTACTTGCGTTGCGTTGTAAGCAAACATTGGTCTAGATATTTATTTGGTTCTTTTTGTCAACGAATTATTAAATTAATGAAATTATACTTTTGTCACCTACCCTGACTAATTTAAGATGCGCTTACGTCTGTAAGAAGTACAGTTAAATAGTTACAATTAATTAGTTGACGCTTACATTAAATTACGTTATCTCTTGATTTCGGTGCCAACTATATTGAAGTTATTGTGAATACAAAGGAAGACATTTCCATGGTAATAGATAAGAAATCAGGAATTGTAACACCACATATGAAGAAAGATCCCGGTAATGTGGAACTTGAAAACAACTTGATAAATGTTCAAAAAAATTCAAAAAAAATAAAATAAAGATAAAGTACGTTAACTCTGTATGAAGCAAGTAGCTGAAAAATAGTATATTACTTTATAGGTGATGTAGGTGTTATCTTAAATTTATAAGTTATGTATTCAAAATCATATCGAACGAGATATATTTCATAATTTTATTTTCCTAATAAACAACCTCAAATGGAAATTGAACAAAAAAATTCAATTCTCGAAATAGTCTAAAAGTAACAGTAATAAACTTCAACAGAGAAAATACCATATTAAAATTATTTGACGTGTAGCTTTATATTGGCCTCTTACATCCGGCTATAGCATGTTTGTAAAAAAGATGTTTATTATGTGCATAAACCTTTAATCAAACACGTTATAAAGTTATAAAATTAATTATTCCGATTGTAACAAACGTATTATGGAAAGTGGTGTGGTTATCGACGTTCAGAGGATGATCGACCTCGATGCCATCGCCCGGATCGAGTGAATAATAACAAAATCAAATTAATGAATATAATAAATGAAAATTTGAGCAGAGATACAGAATAGAACAACACGAGTCCCTTATATGAAATATAAAATTTAATCGATCAGATAATCAAAATAACATTGCACAAGACACTTTCCTTTCTGGATACTCTTCTCCTTGAAAATAATTACCATAGGTTATTTTAAAAAATGAACATATATGACAAATTGCTTCATAAAATCGAGCGAGCGCATGGAACTCAATTGTCCAGCATGCCTGCACACCCTGATGACTGGTTGCGGGTCACACCAGATTTAGCACCGATAGTAGGTTGGGGTCTACTTACTCGTTCTGACTGAACATGTGATGATGCCTACAATGATCTCTCTCGCATCCGGCATATTGCGGGTCATTTACTGCAGGATGGGGTGTCTGCATTCTACGTCTCCTGGTTGGAGCTAAATATATACACGAAGCAGGTGACACAGTGCAAATGCATAGTAAATTACCGCATATTTATTACATTGATGATTGCTTACGAAGATCAAAAGAGAAATCTCCGTCCTCTGATAATATATATTATATTGCTTTCGCGGGGATAGATTTAAACCGCGCTGGTCTGAAGGTTGATTGTGTGGATTAAAACAAATGTCGCATGACGCAATGAATTGGGTGTTTTTTACTCGAAGCCAGGGAAGTGGATGGATGGATGGATGAATGTGGGTTTTAAGGTCAATCGACTGTATTTCGGTCATTACTAGTGGTCGATTATGAGCATGAGCGATGCTCGTGATGCATACACGGTGAAATCCGTTGACGATTTGGGAAATTGGATCCACGCCTATTCGACCTAAAGGTGAGCATGTAACAACTAGACACTCCAATGAATTACAATGCTGTATTAGCGTACAGCAGGGTGTCCAGCCTTTTTAGGCGTCGAGGCAAAACAGATAAGATGCTCAAGTTCGCGAACCGCATCAACAATAACACCACAATTTAATAATTAAATACAAAAATCAAACACTATTATCATATGACACTAATAAAATTCTTATTACATGGTTGTAATAATATTGTTAAATAATTTGTCGCATATCGTGGTAGATACATAAAACATCATCAGCTCTCAATACAGAAAAATGTGCGCAATATCGTTTTGAAACTTTTTAGTTATGCCATATGGTTTTCCTTTGAGATGTGATGGTGCTGCACGTCGTACTTTCTCGCCATCCTTGTAGAGAGAGAATTTTGCAACAATTGGTTAAAACATGGGGCCATTCTTTCCCTGGGTATCTTCAGGTGTCTCCTGTTCCAGTGTATAAACCTACGTACTCGTTCGAATCTTTGTATGGTCATTTTGCAGCTATTGTCGTATGAAATCTTTCAACACTTCCTTACTATTGCGATTCTTGTTTCCTGGCTCAGCTATTCCAGTAAATACTAAATTGTCTCTGACATACTCCTGATTTCATATCACTTTTTTATGTTCGATTTCCAGTTGTAAAGCAGATACTGTTTTGTTTATATAATTTAGTTGTTTTTTCATGTTTGTTCATCTTGCCTTTATTTTCACACGCACGCGTACCCAACTTGTCCGATTGGGCGACCACGATATCATAGTTCCCCGGACGAAGATCGAATCTTAATTGCATCTGTTGGAAGCGATTGTTCTACCACTACGCTAATCGGACATCTAAAGTGTCGCAGTTATAGCTTGGTTTCGAGGTAAGTAGCTAAACCAATTTTTTTTTAAATATTGATATAAATGTATTGTTGTGACTCAACCATCTATAGTCGGCAATTACGGGACATACAAATTATTGATTAAGCCATGAACGGCGGCTTACTATATTTTTTAATGGAAAATAATTAAACAGATCACGGAGAATGGTGCCAGTCTACCGTATGCTAAAACTGGATATTTCCAATCGATTTAGTTCTTTAAATCCAATACAGCGCAAACATGATTGTAATCAATTGAATTTCCTAGCATTCTTTATAATCGCCAGATGTGTTCTACATTTGTTCTCTTATTTGCAACGTACTTGTAAATGTTTACTGCAAAAATAAGGATAAATTCAATCGTGATAAATAAAATAATTATTTTAAAAAAACGGGATAGCAGTAAATCATTTCCCTTGTACAGAATTCAAAGCCATTTAAAGCTTTTGATTTCAGGCATACTGAATCGGTTTGAGTAGTTAGTTGCTCAAACCAAACACAAATTTTTTTCTTTTCAGTATAGACTTAACTGTCGTCTGAAAGGGACATGCTCGCGTTCGGGTGAAAATTAACAGACGATATGTGTATAATTATTTATTAAATCATGATAAGTAAACGATTTAAAGCTAAATTAGTTAAATAGACAAGTTTGTTGAGCAATAATAGCTGATTATGAAATATGCATGTTCTATAATATCCTAAATGCGTAGCCTACGATAGGATTATAGGTGTCAGTGAACTGTGTATATTTAGTGTTTAGGGCTATTCAGGTAGGTGAAGTATTCTACAAACTCAAGCGCCTCTCAAGCAATGGTAGTTGGAGAAGTACTTGAAGCGCTGGTGCATATCATTTGGGGGTTTTTTTGTGTGTGTGTATTGATACGCAAGCCAGTCTGTTTAGCGTACTTGCTGAGTCTGTCAGACTTCTCTTGAAGAGGAGAGAGCCTCGACGAAATTACAGTAAGATCATCATCAAAGTCCAGATTTTCAAAGTGTTAGAATAGTGTCCACTGGATCCTTCTGGCATGGTCATATGTTGTTTGACGAATTATCCTATTGATGGTGATACGGAAGGAACAAAATTGGAGAGAGAATGCAACCTTGCCGAACACCAGACTTCACTTTGAACGACTCGGTAGGAGAGCTAATGATAACGCTGCACTCGAAGTGCTCGTAAAACTTAATAATGAGTTTAACTGTCTTGGGTAGTATTCCATAGGCTCTAAGAATCTTCCATAGACTCTCGCGGTTAATAATTTTAAATGCCTTCTTGAAGTCAATTAAGTTGATATTAAAGGGGGCATTCCATTCTAGACACTGTTCAATGATGTTGCGTAGAGCAAATATCTGATCTATGTATACTCTTCTCTTGCGGAACCCTGCTTGATCCTGTCTGAGTTTGGCATCTTTGGCTGTGTAAATCCTTTAGAGAAGAATTCTGCAGAAGACTTTGATCGGGATAGAAAGGTGTGTTATCACTCGCCAGTTGTCACAACTGCTGAGGAGGTCAGCTTTTTGGGTAGCTTAACATCGATATCTTTACACCAGTCCTTTTGGGATGACATAATTTTCCCGTATATTTCTAAAGAGGTCAGTCAGCACATTTACAGATGTGGTTATGTCAGCGTTCAGCAACTCAGCTTGTAGGGAATCAATCCAAGGTTCCCTGCCCTCTTCTTGGATTTGATGGCTGCTTTGACCTCTGCAGCGATAGGTGGGCTGATATCGATGCCATTAATGTCATCTGATGGTAGCGAGTCTGCTGGTCCATCAGGTTCTGGCTGGTTTAGTACTTCTTTGAAGTGATGGACCCATCTCGCTGCCTGCAACTTTTGCGTTGTTTATATTTATCTGACATAGAGTGGATGGATTCATGTTCACAGAGCTGTCATGTGATTTTGTCTACCCTGCTCAGTTCACCCTTTGCTGCTGTATGTTCTGCATCACCTGCCAACTCCTCAACACAGGTTATTTTATCCTTGCGGGCGCTCCTTTATATTTCTTTATCCTTCAGCTTATTCTTTTTATGTTCTCCTTGTGATTTAGCACTCAGCAGTTTGTCTTTGACCTTTTTCATTTCATCTATTATCTTCCAAGTCTCTGAAGTTAGCCATTGGGACTTTAAGATGTATATTATGCTACATGGACACTATAAAGCATGATTTCATTTAGTAGATACGTTATTTAAAAAACAAAAACATTACTCATTTTGGGGTCACATTTCAACGGGAGATCAATATTAAACCTATGTGGAAGGGGTCTGTTATACAATGAGTTTCTCAAAAAAGGAGACATGTTTCAACCGTTGCAAATGTGTCCCTAGAACGTTTAATCGCGTTCCGAGAACCATTTTCGTTACAGAGACAAGATGGAGAGAAACTACACAAACCAGTCAGGAAAACAGACATGTGCAACATTATTATTTGGTTTTGGTGTGGAGAAACAATTAATGCGTCTGACAGGTACTGCAGCTTATAAGCAGCAAGAAAATCCAAATGTACCTGCAGCACCCAGTTAAGTGATATTTTAAATGTTACAGGGTTGAAAATTTTGAAAAGTTTAAATACTCTGTTGCACTTAAAATGCCACGAATGTCAGTCATGTACTTCTAAAGCACTATCATCTACCAGTGCTGGCAACCTAATAACGAATGACAATATTTTGGCATAATTCGACATTGCTCATTCACTACAATTTGCGGTTCCCAAAGTAGAGTCTTTAGTAATATTTATGATAAATAGATTTGTGATAAGATCAAGTTTACAATCTTAATTTAATGTCTAATTACGCTTGTTATTTTGAGATCGTATTAAAGAAACTAGGACAACACAAAGTGTGTCATTGCTATCAAATATTTATTGCACACTCTCTCTCTCTCTCTCTCTCTCTCTCTCTCTCTCTCTCTCTCTCCTTTTGGGGCTCTCAACTGGTGACTGTTCTGCAAGCCTGGCGTCTAAAAGATAGAACAGTCGATTATGACTGTAGAATTAACACAAAACTGTACAATTATCAAGAAATAATTATAGTGAAACTCTAAATAAATATGAACAGACATTTTAAAATAAGAAGAATTTCTAACCCATTTCCTGTATTAAAAGGCACACCGCAAGGTAAAATATTATCCCCTTTGCTTTACATTGTCTTTATCAATATAGACTGCTTGATATTTTAACAACTTGCAACTTAGGTTTTGTATTCTTCGACAATCCGTGTCCTTTTCCGACTTGTAGCAGATAATGTGCTTCTGAGTCTTTCAAAACTAGGCTTGGACCACTTAGTTAATAGAAGGTTTCAGTACTTTATAAAGTGGCGAATCAGATACAATTCCAATCAAAATAATATTATTGTTTTTAGTGGAAGATTAACTGACTACAAAAGAACACACATGCGTTAGTTTCTAGGATCTGATGGTGTCCAAGATTCAAGTACACGTTAACATTTACTTAGTTCAATTGTCTGAAATTGACATTGTCAGTACTCTTCTGGGAATGAGACTTCCCGAGACTTACTAACTAAACTCATATAATGAATTTCCATCTTCTGTGTATCACAGATCTTGCTTCTCCGTGAAAAAAGTACACAAGATATATTTGACACGGCCAAAATCATGATATGCAGTGTGTTCTTTCCCACCATTACTCATTTAAGATGTCTATTTAATGCTGTGATGTCAGCTTCTGTACTCACATCATCTAGCTCATTTTACATCCTAAGGGTGCAGAATAAGGAATCATTTGTTCATATTTTCCTAAAGGCCAGAAATGGTCTCGCTTCTGTACAATTATATTCTCTGTTTAATACTTCATAGCTTCTTTTTTAAAATAGCCGCTAATATTTTCATTGTTCATTCTTGTATTTGTATGACCGATTGTAGTCTTTGTAGTGCGGAGTAAATCAATCAATCAATCAATCAATTATCAAGCAATCAATCACTCAATGAAATAAATAAATCTCCCTCTCTCTCTTTCCCTCTCTGAGCGTTAGGAGCTCTCAACTGTTGACTTCGATGTTAGCCTAACATTTAAAAATAGAACAGTACAGTTATAACTGTACCATTATCACAAATCAGGACTACCACCGAGACATAATTGTGATGAAACTCTAAAGGATGACATGGACAGCTGTGGATTTAAATATTTTCCTTTGGACATTATATTTCACATTTTTTAATAATGGCAAAGACCAACCCTAACTAGGCTGAATATCAGCATTGAAGAAGAGAGTGTAATATGCTCATTACATGTTGTCTTTGTGTACCACAAGCAAATTAATTTACTGATTCGTGTTAAGTAACTAGAATTAAGACTCTGACCAAATAAACATCTTTAATATGCCATAGTGATTTTCGCTTTAAATATCTGGATAAACATGAGGATAGATGATGTACTAGATTAATCAATAAATAATTCCATAAGCCTATGTCATCAATGTATTCCAAATGTAGGAAATTCGATTTAAAAAAAAAAGGATTGGACAGGCTAGTAATACATTTTGTACAAAGATAAATTGACGCATAAATAGATACAATTTTAGAGGATAATAGTTTTTAAAAAGTATGAAACATGGAGAAAACAAACCGATAATACATTAAAGAATTATTTAACAAATAACTGACAACAGGAAGACTTCATTGCAGTACTCTGAAATCTCAATTTCAACCTTTAGAAAATGATTTTAGTGATGAGAGAAAGTAAGGAAGAAGAAATAAATAAATCTGTCGACAACTTTAACCCTGGTGCGATACATTCCGAAGATAAACTGACCGCTAACTCTTATTATTTTTTTTTCGTATGTTAAGATCTCAAAGAGCAACCGATGAAAAGCATTTCACGGACTTTATGTGACAAGATCTGAGCTAAAATCTCACAACTTACGCAAACAAAGAATGATAGTACTCCTTCAGTCGAAAATAAAGGACACAGATGATACTAGATTTCACCGAAAGAGAATGTAATATATTTCTCATTTTTGTTTACATTATCTGTCCAATATTTATATACAATATGACCTCTGACAGAAAATGGATATTTATTGACGACAATCTAATAGTAATAGATTCAAGTGTTATCATAGGTAAATTGTTAGAAGTAATTTTTAGTGTATAATAGGGAACTTTTGGTTAAACGTCGAGACGATTGCGCAAACTTACAAAATGCGAAAAAGACGACAGTTATAAAATAAAATTAGAATTCATTGGGTGACATATATGTGTGAGTGATGGTGCAAAAATATAACTGTCACCAAAATGGATATTCGGGAAAATGTTTGATTTAGTGATGTCTCTTACTCAAAAGATAAAAATGTTATTGAGGAAAGAAATGTAATTCCCGTGGCAAAATTTTTATATAAGAAAAACCTTACCTGAGTCTTGAATTTCCGTTTAATTGCAAGGCAGACAGAAGGAAAACTCCCTAGCCTTTTCGGCTTTTCCTTCCGTACCATTCAATTCATTTTGTATTAAGGACAGCTTAATTAAAACAGGTAAATAACTCTTTATCATATTTGCGCTTTGTTCCTTTACGAGTTAGCTTTCTTGCTTCTAAAAAAGAGGTGGGTTTACATGTTCAATGGTAAGGAGTCTTTCAACAGTTTCAACCAACATTATCAGGGTGCTTTCACTATTAGTGGATAACGAAGTACATCTATTTAAATATCAAATTGTTCGTGCTAGTTACCCATGTCTATATGTTGTCTACAAGCCATGATCCCTAAATCATGTATTGACTACATACAAAGTTAAATTTTGCTAATATTTGCAGTGCTCTCATTTAACCTGGTTGCAAAGAAGAATTTCTCTGTAGCCAAATGCTGTAAATGTTTTCACGAATTATCCAAATTACCTAAATTCAACTTCCTTGTCATGATAAATTAGGCTTGATTTATAGTATCGCAATGAGAGCAACAGATGTGGCTAAGATATAAAATCTATGTACTATGGGTGTCTCTCACGGTCATTTAACCTACTTTTATTAGTAAGGTAGTAAATGTAGCTAACATAATGTACTATGGGTGTAATATGGGTGTCTCTAACGGTCATTTAACCTACTTTAGGTAGTAAGGTAGTAGATGTAGTAAGATATAAAACAAATGTAATATGGGTGTCTCTCACGGTCATTTAACCTAATTTTGGTAGTAAGGTAGTAAATGTAGCTAACATAATGTAGCTAACATAATGTACTATGGGTGTCTCTTACGGTCATATAACCTACTTTTGGAAGTAAGGTAGTAGATGTAGTAAGATAAACCAATGTAATATGGGTGTCTCTCACGGTCATTTCACCTACTTTTGGTAATAAGGTAATTTTGTTACAAAATCCAGAAAGCTGGTTATGGTGCTATAGTTTTATAAATCTAAACGGAAATGTGATATGAAATAACTATCAGCGATAGCCATAAGAAGCCAAGTTCGAGTTTTATGCACGTGTACTCCATCAAGTTGTTCCCCCGTAATTCTAGCGGAGGTGGAATTGTTGTCATCACAAAGAACTCCATGATCAAACGTCTTAACCACACCACAACATTCAATTTCGACCACACATCGTTTGAACTAGTCCAAACCACACTCACACTGGAGCAAAGGTCAGTCCATTTTTTCTGCCTATACCGCCCTCCTCCTAGTAGAAAAACCAAGCTGGCTGACTCTCTTTTTAGAGCAGTTTCCTAATTTCCTGGACTATCGAAAATCGATAGGTGGCAACCTGATTATTCTTGGAGATTTCAGCTTTCACTTTGACTGTCCCGGAAACCCAAATACATCAAAACGCATAGATTCCATTAATGTTTTCAACCTCAAACAGTCCGTTAACCAACCCTCCCATAAACATGGTCACATTTAGACTGGATTCTTCATAGACCTGATGATACGATTTTACGGTCCTACCTGGTATCCCATGACCTTGCATCAGATCATCTCTGCATTATATGCCATCTTGATGTATCAGCCCCTAACCCTCCACCTTTATCTGCTACTAAGAGAAACCTCCGTATGATAAATAGAACCAAACTAATGCACGACATCCAAGCTAACCTAACAACTTGCTTACCTCCTTTAGCAAAACAACTCGATAGCTGCCTGCGTTCATCGCTTCACAAACATGCCCCAGTTACCAAGTGCAGAGTATCAATTCAAAAGTGTTCTCCATGGTATAGCAGTGTTAGAGACCAGCTTCGCACTGCTAAAGAAGACCGCCGTAAAGCTGAGAGGCATTGCTTTCCACCAGAGTCACTATTCATTTGCAAATATATGAAGCCGCTAAGAAGAATGTCACAAATATAGTCCATGCAGCGAGAGGTCTGCAGACGAGCAATTGCACAGCCTTGGTTTACTCCACTGATGACTGAGAATAGTTCAGATGACTCGCCGTCGTCCACGACACTAGCGAGCAATACGATGAAATTCTCTGGGCAGCGAAATTTCAGTACGGTCTTCCAAAGACTGTCGGTTCCTTTTGTCAGGATGATGATTGTTACGTACAGGTTGGAATTATGTTCCAAGCATTTCATCTGGAGTGTACGCGCTCTAAACGCCATATGTGTGGTCCCTCGTCCGTTCCTAAAGCCATTCTGACTCTTAAGCACGGGCCCTTTATTGATATGATGCACAAGGCGTTTCTGCAGAATGCCCCGTTTGTTGTCGCAGGCTTGTATGTTGACTTTCCACTTGCAAAAGTGGACGATGGATACAGCCTTGTACTAGTGAGGTATGGATTTCAGCGTCCACATTAACTGGAAGATCTCAGTCACGTTATATACTAGTTATATACTATGTTCCATGTGCAAGCTTCTGGCTTCGTAGATTTCTACTGGTTTGCATCAGCTCCAGGTGTTTTGCCCTTTGACAGCAGGTCATTTGCCTCCACAGTTTCAGTTAGCGTTGGAGGATCAGCAAGTGATAAGTGGATTGCAACTTGTGGCGGTAGATCAATTTCCTCCTCAGTGATAGATGATTATTGATTCATAATATTGTTGAAATGTTCTCCCCATCTTTGAAATATCCTTTCTTTGTCAATAAATGATGTGATGTTGTCAGCACTCATTATTAGAGCTGTTTCTGATGCCTGTTGCCCGCAGATTATCTTTAAAGCATCATAGAAGCTTTTCATGTCATTCATGTATGTTTCGGTCCGAATCGCATCTTTCTTATTGCTCAACCGTGTGTCATGCAACTCTCTGAGTTTGTATTGGACAGTCCTCTTGATGTTTTAAAGGCTGCCTGATGAAGTACTATCTTCTAAAAGGCCTTCAATAGACGATGTTTCTCCTTCAGAAGTTTCTGTATAAACGCGTCGATCTCATCAAACCAATCTTAATGTTTGCGTTTGGTGGGGCCGAGGGTTTTGGACGTAGCTGTCTACACAGAGTCCCTGAAGGATGCCCAGTTTTCATCGACATTCTCGGAGTTCATATAATATAACGTCATGACCATGACATGCGCGTCAGCTGTGTTTAAATGAAGGAAAGTTGCTATGAATCACCGTCACTCACTCGTTGAGGACTGTCTGAATCCGGTGGCAGGACAATTTCGAGAGGTCTGCAGACGAATTGTGATGTAGTGGATTGACATTAGTTCCTAATGTACCTGAGCTGATGCCCTGCTCTGCCCACATAGCTCTTGTGATCTACCTTCACAGCCGGGATTAAGTATATCTGCTCAGCGGCCTGATCCAACAGAAATAACTTTTCAAAGGGAGCCAGTGGTAACTGTTCACTCGGAGTCAACATCCACATGTAGTACCGTCCACTGTACGGTAGCTGGCATAGCCTGACCTGACCTGAATTCAGAACAAAGAAAATATAGAACATAAAAGTCAGTTAGAGTGACATCCCTTTACCGGAAGTGTTTTCTTTTGCCGATACCTTGCTATTGGACATAGTACACAATTAATTTTACTATATGTTCTCTACATTTGTTTCTCAGTACTGACCTTTCCACTGTGTGACAATCAATGCAAATCATATGTTAATCTAAAATACCTTCAAAGATGACTTCACGGTGAAGTTCTTGTCAAAGGTTGACCTGCTCTTTTTTTAGATTATTGACTGTCAACATAACAGCATGTAACCAGAACACGAATTTCACTTCCGGATCATCACCAAGGCCTTATTACTCACTGTGCACTGTCGCCAAAATACATACAGACAACAACACCCTGAGCTCATATTATCAAGAATAAACAGTTACCTTTAAATTCCTACCAAAAATGCATAAATAAAACTCTTCTATCACCACCAAAATGAGAGAGGAAAAAATGTTCTAAAAATAGACTAGAACTACATTCGTGGGTACTGAACTGGAAGTATTAATTGTGATGTAATTCCTATTGTCAGTTAGTATATCGTCTGCTATTTGATTCAGTTCCCTATGCTAGCTTGCTTCTTGTCATTGTTGTAGGTAAAACACGTTTCATAATCTGAATACTTGTTACTGGTTTCAGTGAAGTAACTTTACTTTCATTTTTGTTTAATGACAAGTTTATCAATAAGAGATTGATTCATATTGGTCTACTCATCATTTAAGTCCTTGAAAATTGTTTGGAATACGATATATATTCTAAACTGAATCCATAATTATACTTTTGATTTTTTTTATACTACATCTTTTACAAACCTTTCTGCGTTTGGAAATGGAGCAGTTACTATTAGTAACGTATCCTTCTATAAATGTGACCGAGTTTATTTTTTTCATTTTAAATTAGTTTATGTTATAATCAATTCGTGAACATCTGTTTTTTAATTATGCATAAATAAGGCTCTTAAAATAATTTTTGGCTTGGAATCACATTCATTGGGTATGATTTATAAGTTAAAATGTTCATATACCAGAGCTGAATCGATCTTACATCATAGACAACAAAACAAGGTCTGAGAAAATAATTTAACAGTCGATTGTTATCTTTATTTCAGATTGGGAAAGTCAACACCTAAAATACAAGGAGAATTCTGAGCGATGAATAAGAAAAAGTTTTAGTTTTGTTGGTATTATTGTCACTGCAGTGACCACTCATTCACCCAGTTCTTCTCTGTAAGATCTACACAAGCAACCCTTGTGGGTGTCGTGTGCAGAACGTGTGCCTAAAACACAAATCGTCTTTTTCTGCCAAATTTTTGTAGTGTGTTGTGTCATCGGATCGGCCATTCAAAATTTGAGTTTGCAACAAGGAGACAATCAACTGTGGACAAATTTATTGAGCAGTTGCATCGGTTACCTCCTTCCCTGAAATACTCCTCGAACGGGAACAACGGGAGTCTTGCGTCCAGCGTCAGTCACCACCCCAACAACAACCACCACAATAATCCTCTGTTAGACACTCCTCTGACTTCGAGTGACCCCTCGGACAACAACAGAATTCTGAACCACAACAACCAATTTTACTTAACATTACCCAGTGACAGTTCGATGCAGCTGTTTCCCCGCAACACTTTACGATTTTACACGGCCAAATTACCTCAGGTCATCCAATTGGATCACGAAGCCCATTGGGAAGAGGCTTTGGTGGAAATAATTCACCCGACAAAAATCAAAAATATCGTTGAAAATAAATGAAACAATTACGGTCGAAGTTCATGACGAGCAAGTGCAAAAGTACTTGAATAACAATGTAACATATGATGATAAAGAATATGACTGACAAACTCAAAAGTGGACCTAGAACATCCATATTCGCTCAGGCTACTATTTTAGTGTCAACATTTGGAGAGCAAAATTGCTACCAGGTTTAATGTCGTGTTTCTTAAATCTTTGGACAGTGTCACTATTGAGTACCATAAAGTATTTCGTCGCCTACTGATGAAATTTCCTTAATCGAACAAAGTGTTGTCCATTTTATTTTGTCCTGAATTGTTTTGACATTTTGGGTGGGGACATGGAGATGAGGATGGCAATGATGAAGAAAAACTAATTACCAGTCATCTCAGACAACGATTCTTTTACCAAGTTTTTTTGTTCCCCAGTAGAACTGAACCAAGGACTGAATTTGATCTTTGTGTACTCCTATGTAGTCGAGTACAAGGCGGTGGAACACACCTCCGTTCCGTTACTGCGTGTAATTCCTTTCAAAGTGGATTCTGTCACGAACGTTGACGAGGAAGGTGGAAACACCTATCACGTTCACCGCGAATTTGTACATCCTCACTATTGCCAACGGGAAAGTCACGGTGAAACTCCATTTTCGTAAACGATTCTCTAACGATTCGTAAGTCATTTTTCCAGTGTACCGAGGCATCGCTCGACAGAAAGGACATGGTTTATGAGATATGTTGAAATCGGCTTTTCGTTGGGTGGCTCCTGTTTTGAAAGCGATGGTGACACGAGGCTTGCGTGCCTTGAAAGATCCCTAGCTGACGCAAGGCAACGAATTTCTCCAAAATGTCATCATCGACAAACAAAACCCCAAAAGAAGCATTCTTGAGAGCAGGCAAAAATGTCTTGCTGCAAACGGGCAAAGACATTTTGGGCCGACGAGAAACACCTATAAATGCTCTGGACGCTTCCGAGTCAGGCATTCCTGCTTCCCTGACGCGACAACAAGGACAAGGCAGAAAGAGACGACGAAGAAAACACTCTTCAGAAACCTTCATACTCAAAGTTAAAAGGACTAAGAAACGAAGACTTCTACGTTTTTGATTATTAAATCATAGAGACAAAAAAATGATGCACCGAGAGTCTTGCGCCTGTTCCAAGTCGGAACTGGATCTGTTTGCCATGCCACCCACTATGATGACGATGCAAGAATTCCAATGGGTCGAGGACTCCGGATCAACTACCATCGAGTTTGAAATCAAAGGACAGCCCGAAGATTATATCGATATGAAAAGCAGTTACTTGTACTTTAAAGTCAAAGTTCAGGATCCGACTGTAGCTCCCGTCACCAATTGTATTTATTCCTTGTTCAGCTGATTTGTACTTGAATAACAAGCTGGTCAGTAGCAGCATGGATACTTACCCTTATCATGATTACCTGGAAAATCTCTTGACGTACGGAAAATACGCCAAGAACATTCATCTGCATGATTGCGTCGTATGGAAACCTGACACACCAGGTCAATTTAACAACACTGAAGTGGATGTAAAGAAAGACCACAATAAGGGATTTATAGAACGACGAAAACATATCATAGACAACAAGAGTTTAGAACCGATGGATCGTTTGCATTTGGACATGTGGTTACAAGAAAAGTATTTCCTGAATGGTGTGGATGTCAGTCTGAGATTGAATCTCAGCAGTAACGCTTTCCATTTAATGGATGCAACTGATGATGCTTACAAAACCAAAATCGAGGAAGCCAAACTCTACGTACGACGTGTGGAAGTGTTACCTAAAGTGATAAATTACATCAGTCACACTTTGAGCAGAATCATTGCCAACTATCCGATACCACGCGTGGAAGTGAAAACTTTCACCATTCCCACTGGACAGCACTTTATGATCGAAGATCATCTGTTTCAAGTGCAGTTACCCAAACGTTTAATCCTTGTACGTATCGTGAGCAACACTTTATTCAACGGAGTCATGAATGAAAATCCTTTCAACTTTTATCACTACGATGTATCCAAAATCGAAGTCAGCCGCCATGGCAAGACCCTGGGTACCAGACCCTTCCAACCTAAGTTTGGTGACAAGAAGAACTACTTAAGATTGTACTTGTCCCTGTACGAAGCCACTGGACAGTTAGGAACCAGCACCAGTCACGGCAGTACGTACGAGGATTATGCAGGAGGCTACACTTTGTGGGCTTTTGATTTCACTCCAGACCAAGGCTGCGACGAGGGAAATTTCCACCCTATAAAATCCGGTCAGATTCGTGTGGAACTTCAGTTTTCTAAACCTCTACCCCACACAGTGAACGTCCTCTTGTACGCCAAATACCATAGAATCAACAGTTTTAGAGAAGTCATTCTAGACTATTAGAAGCAATGGAAGAATGTTATTCCTCTTTGAATAGTGGAGAATCTTTGGATTTGGAGGAGACCGTGTTTGGAAAAGAAGGATTTATGTGGAGAGACAAGGCTGTTTGAAGAGGGTCCTTATCTACGGACAAGAAGTCAGAAGAAGTTTGAGAACGAGAACAAGACATATATATTGCCCTCTATATTAACGGAATGATGTTATCAAAAACCAAAGGTCCTATTCAGGGCCACTCATATGTCTCGAAAAGATTTGCTTTCTTGCCTAATTTTTTTTAGTGTGTTGTCTAGTTGTTTGTATAATGTCTATTATCTGTGTTATCTCTGTCTCTGTTCCGCCAGTCCCGTTTCTGCCAAACGTTCTATGTATTTTGTTTACCTACTGTTTGCTCCGATTGTGGTCAGACCCTTGCTACACTGTTTTTCATCGTCAGTACCGTGACGTCACCTTCCCTGTTCCGTTCCTCTTGCATAATGTCTATTATCTGTGTTATCTCTGTCTCTGTTCCGCCAGTCCCGTTTCTGCCAAACGTTCTATGTATTTTGTTTACCTACTGTTTGCTCCGATTGTGGTCAGACCCTTGCTACATTGTTTTTCATCTTCAGTACCGTGACGTCACCTTCCCTGTTCCGTTCCTCTTGTCCCTGTATTAATGATAATTCCCATTGTCCTTTTTGACTGGATTTTCCATTGTCCCTATAAATCTCGTCCCTATACAGGCCCAGGGTGTTTTTCCTTCTTTGTTCTCATTTGCCCTATATCGCCCCCTATTACTATTAATATTGCATACGGACACATTAGACAATGAGATTGAACTATGTATGACGTCATGACATGGCATTACGAGGAATGTAAAATGTATATTCAGTATTGTATATGTGAAATATATTCATGACAAGTAACACCAATGAAGTCGTGTGACATTATTTTTCTACTTTTTGTATGTTTCGCTGCAACGCTTCCGTATAATAAAACGGAAAAAGTATAAAACTTTGCGTACATGTAACCCGAACAGAAACTTATCAATCACAAATACGTTTAAATTATGTACAGACTTCACAAAATGAAAGATACATAGATTTGTTTCATTAATTTACGAACAAACTGGTGTGATAAAATAAAGTAGGACATAACACAGACAAGAAACTCAATCTTGGGGCAACTAATATATGTTTGCGCGAAAATGAAAAACCTCCATTTGGTATTCATTGTTTTGGAGTCAAGCCCGAATTAGGTTCAGTCATGATTCCCTCACTTTGAAAAAACGGGAATTTGTTAGGCAAATGTTGAAAAAAGAACTAGTAGTTTTAGGCACGTCAACCAATTTTATCAAATCACAGCATCTACTTCGTCAAATCAAATCAAGCCCGAGAACAATGTTAATTATGCATGCCATGGTGGTAATTCAATATTCCATTTTATGGCAAATTTGTCGACAAGGTTTCTTTTCATTTTCACCAAACAAAGATGAAATCGAGTTGAGCTAATTCGATCAAGAACAGCCAGATCTATCTAATATTTATCACGTAGCTGAGCCCGATAAAGCCTGCCATATTTACCTGGAAACAGAAACTTTCCTCTCAGATAATAACAACATGTTTAAAAGCTGTATGCTTTCATAATTAATGTTTCTCAGTACATTCAAAATATCATCAAGACGGGAGGATTTTACATGTATAGTATATTGTACCTTAAGAGATAGACTTCGGAAGTTTTAGAAACGGGCCTATACGGTAATTTACCTCTCAAGCCTTCACATCGACCACCACGCTTGAATACGGGTCTCGAAATAATCTCCCCACTAGGTATGAATGAAAGGAACAGCTCATGTTTTTGTGTATTACGGCTATATTAACAAATTTATGAACATCATATCAGATAAAGCTTTTCGAAGTATTCCCATATGGTGTACCCTATATGTGAAGGATAATCAAGCCATTCCGAGCTGAAGAAGTTGTGAATGTACATGGAAGTAACTTACAGGTAAGGGACGATTGCAATTTTAAGATATTTTTTAAACAAAATTAAGCTGTACAATAGTTGCATAGATCTTATTACTCTTGTTATAAATGTTTTCTTAGTTCAAGCTGTCACTAGATGCATTTCTGTCGGCTTTTGTGTTCATTACAATGGACTCTACGCATAAATATCCCTGAAAGGTGCTTTCATCAAACGTTTTTCATAAAACGTCAGTCTTTGGCAAACATACAACTTAACAATAATGATTTTATTTTTATATGTATTCAATGCTCATATGTAATTACTCAGTCCTTTTCATTTTGTCAAGCTTCGCGGTTTCTTTATTTCGTAACATTTTTGCAATGAACTAATTTGCGCGAATGTAAATATTTAAATCAATTTCAACCATATTTCAATCCCTGAAGAGCAATATATATATATATATATATATATATATATATATATATATATATATATATATATATATATATATATATATATATATATATATATATATAATCACAGAGGCAGAGAGAGTACATCCACAATAAAACCTCTACAACTCAATCCAAGAGGAATAACATTCATTATTTTGTCATTTAACATTGGTAGACTGTTGGGAACCAAATTACTGGAACCCATCACCAGAGTTTCTTGAAGTTCGTCTATATTCTAATATTACTTACATTTGCCACCCCGATTCTCGATATTGTAAAAACTATTTTTGATCAATACTATTAAAACATTAACGAAATTAATGTACAAATAGATTCTTTCTACAAGTAGTTTATCTATCGCACCAGGGAACTGAGAGAGAGAGAGAGAGAAGGGGGTGAGGGAAAGCATTTTGAATACTTATCTATTCTGTACGAACTTATTGGTGTGCTGGTTGACATACGCGTAGGAATATATATCACGGTGTTGGTTTCTTGGTGGTGGTGAGGTTGTTATGTTTTGTTTTCTTGTTTGTATATTTGTTAGATACGTTTAAAGCGGATAACTTGACAATAAAAAATCGAATTAATGTATCCTTTTACGACAATTTGCAGACTCTGACTAAATTACATTCCAACATAATGCCTCGAATCTCTAATCATCTAAGCTACCTCTCTGTCTCTGATAAGCATTTTTCTCTATGTTTGGTATATGAGTATAAACTTATAATTTCATGTATATACTTTGTATTCCTATATAGAAATTTAGTGTCTTTGTGCATTTAGCTGCGTGCTTTATTTAGTTTCCTTTGTAAGTGAGTTCGAGTTTTTTCACTCTTCCATCAATCTTAGGGGATAAACACATAAGTTCCGTCAACCATTAAAATTACCAGATCTTTCAGATTTGGTTGGGGATTTTAGCTTGAAGAGCCAATGCAAATAAAAAAAAATAAAAAATTGTATTCGTAATCCAGAGGCACACATGAAATTCAAAATGTAATTCAAAATGAAAATATTGTCACACATGCATGCTCTCTACTTGTGCATTAGTGGCACGTGCGCTGAAACGGTTTAGGACAAAGATTCGATTTTCGCTCTTTTAAAATGAACAAGTGACAGAAGATTTTTTCAAATCTTTGACACACATAAACTTTATCTAGGAACTAGGTGTTGTCATAATATGAAAACATGTTTATCAAACAGTCGATTGGTTTGTTATTTTGATAATTCTCTTTTGTTCTAAGAATTTCATGATTAAATTGATTATTTTCATTGCTTTTTTACCAAATTTGAATCAAGTTTGGCATACTAAGTTGTGATCATTTTGCAAGTATATTATTTCATATCATTCACTCCATCACTCCGGATTTGTTTTCAACGTTTTTCTTTCCGTGAACAAATAATTTGTTACAAACTGATGACACGTTTCGAAATTCTCTAAAAAGTGCTCGACAGTCAGTGTGTTACCTATAAAACAATGAAGTTGTCTTAAGTGTCCATTTTGAATACATGCAGTTGAAATGACATTACAAGATGTGCATTTCTAATTACATGCTGTGTAGTTTTAGTTATATTTTGTACATTCAGTAATATTTTTTGCATTTTTTTAATTTAAGATGTTGCCATAGAAACATTACATGCTGTGCAACCTCAGGTTACCTAAACTCCACAGTTCTCTTGCTGTTTTAATTTGAGACCTTTCAGATGACATCCACACCTATATTGGAAGAGAAATTATAGATTTTAGTAAGGATTATATAGGACATTTGACAATTCAAAAAGATTCTTTTCATCTAATTAAAATAATATAAAACATGCACGGAACGAACTGTGGCGGGTATTTATGCATTTGTTTTAGCAATTTGTGTACTGATTTGGTATCAGTTACACGTGTTGAAAATGTCAAATTTTGGTTGATTTATACTAGATGTTTGCGCGTACATGTCTGACCAAAGTGGCTTCGATTCGTCTTTAAATTGTCTGACCCTCAATATGTTACTACACAACCCAATCAACCAGTTAATCTAAATTTACCAAACTTGGTACCTTATCGGTTCCTGGTTGCTGTCTGGAGGTGTTCTGGATAAGCAAGGGTGGGGGAGAGTAGGTTTCGGTTTTTGATGTTGTACCACACAGCAATAGTAGTAGGTTATTTATTGCCGCCGCATATGTACCTTTTACGTGAACACACTACGGTAGCATGACCAGGCAGATCTGAGGGTAGGATTCGAACCCCGACTATTTGGTACAGATTCGAGCACACTAGCTATTGGGCCACTTCGGCTCGTAACGAGGGTATGAAGTATGCAGTGAAAAGCAAGGGAATGTGCAATGTCAGCAGCCAGACTTCATCTAGTTTATGTCGAGTCCATGTCAGTGGATGAGAGACATAGCAGTCACTTTTCCGTCGTCTGAAACGATAGCGTCAATATCTGTCTTTATTTGGTTATATTTCCTTACGTACCTGATGGATGGTCTAATCACACTTTGAGATGATTTATTATAAAAAGAAGATGTCTTCCGTGCAAAACCTGCTGCATCCTTTGACTTTGGGATCATGGTCACGAATTTGGAGGATTCCTGTTTGATTTTGGTTAACGTTTTTCATTTGCTTATATTTATTTGGCCCCTTGATGGATTCTTGTACTGAGTAATTATAAAACAAAGACAATACTACAACATAACAGCTCGTTCCTGTAACCTTGCGGTCAAGGTCTTAGTATCAGACTCTACGTTATGTACTTCGGTTAGACATTCTTCTTGTTAAATGGATTTTTTTAATATCATTTGTCGACCATGTACACATGTATGTCCATTTTATGTGTTTTCTGATATGTCTTATAAATTTAGTTGGAATTTTTATACTCCTAACTGGCTATTTGATGTATTTCGTATATGCTTTTGTTTCTATGCTTTCTTTACAGTTTTTCTATCTAAAGTGTTTAAAAACTTGGGGTCGGGAGGGAGGAGATTGTTGATAAATTTCACGACCATTGGTAAATAAAAAAAATAATTCTGACCTCAAGGAATCATACAATTATTTGTATATCAGATAGACATACCATGAGTTTCAAATGCTTTAGAATGAACAAAAAACTCAGTAAATTAATGATCTACATGTGTGACACAGTTATGGTACGAAAGATATATTTTTGAATCATTATTATATCTACATGTGTGACACAGCTATGGTACTAAATATATATTTGAATCATTAATATATCTACATGTGTAACAGTTATTGTACGAAAGATACATTTGAATCATTGATATCATAGTCTTGGTACGAAAGATACGAAAGATACATTTGAATCATTAGTATATGGCCTATTCCAACAGATATTACATAATCAATGCTCCGGCAAGTTCCAAACAGGTCAAAGTTTGATTGTATCTGACAATTAAAAAATCGGCAATGATGGTGACATAGTTTTATATAAATATAAAATACCATATTTTTTTTTTTCGTTTCTTCCCTCGAGCGTTATGGCGACCTGCCTTGATTTCGTAAAAGTGTTGTTTTTTTTTTATAAATATAAAATTCTTCCTTTTTCCTTTCTTTCTTCCCACAATCCCTGAATTTAAAAAACTTTTAGAACCGAGACTGATAATTTAGCGTAATCTTACAGATAAAATTGGTCCAAAGGTTTTTATTATATATGCATGTTATTTTCAGTTGTGATTAGGTTCTTTTCTTCTAGTTCTGATGGCTGTCACTTGATTGAAGCTATCATTTATTTTAACCTCGGAGTATGGAGTTCAATTCAGTGGCCGAGTGGTATAAAGCGCTCACCGTTACGGATCTCTGCCATATATATATATATATATATATATATATATATATATATATATATATATATATATATATATATATATATATATATATATATATATATATATATATATATATTCAGCTCCGTATTAATGGTAAATATATTTACTTGAATCTGAGTTAAAGATTCAGTCTCGATTCTGACCATAGAAGTTTCCAGTAAGGACATTTCCTATTATGCAACAGGATAATTTCATCAAATGGCAATTGCGACCATGGTCAGTTAGAGGGTATATAATTTTGTTTAACTAAGAATTTATCATTCTTGCCTTAACTTTTAAAGTAGAATCGGTCTTTTTGTTGTCCTCAGTTTTTAATTTGGGTTGATTTTTATTTCGTCAAATTATTATTAACTGGAATTACAAGGTGCTCATTAATGCTCTTGGATTAAAACCTTAATTTGGAAATATAGTGAACTCAGACAAGGACATTTTGGATTATAGTATTTGTGACACATCAAAAGACTGTAAGCACATCTCCAAACTCCAGGCAATTGGCACACAAGCACGTTCGAGACTACAAATACATCAGCACATTCAATATCGAAATTTAATTGGAATATCATTGGAATTTTATTGGAACTTTATACATCTGGATTTGTGATTTAATTAACAATACTGCATTCTTTGTAATTTTTCATTTTATATTCTATGGAACTAAACTATTTTGCTGGATTTTATTAAACCTGTTGGTTTTCGTTTCCTTATGTCACTTAGTGTAAGACCGTATAGTCTTAACAATGTATCCAGAAGTAAATTCTGTTGCAAAATGGTTCAATCTGTCACAAATTGTGAAATCAGCATCTGATTTAAGACTCAAACTCATCAGCAAAGTGGCATATATTGGCATGTCCTTATTTATTTCGTCACTTCATCATAATCACATTTATATGGGTTGACTTTTAAGCATGATTGTGCTGATGCGACGATAAATTCTATACATAAATACAGTTCATGATGAAACTGCCACCCACCTACCCCTACCCCGTGTCGCCATCCCCACCCCCACTTTTCCCGATAAACTACATCACCTCTCATTGAAGGAAACTAACCCTGTAGCATTCTATCCAGGGAGTGACAGAAAAATTCTTAAACCGTTATGAATATATGTTTACAACCTCCATTTGATTAGAGTATTCATAGGTTACATTATTCATATTAGTTGCGCGATCAGAGAACCGGTAAAGTCTTGCCGCTGCTACATTTAATGATGGCGGAAGTGCTGCTGATATTATTGTTGCCGTTCTTTATAGCAGCAATTGAGGTAGTACATTTGTGATATAAAAGATAAATAAAATCTGGTTTTTATTTGATTTATTTCGAGCTATTTGTGTGCATATAATGTTAGTAATAATGGAGGTGATACGGTTGAAAGAAGTATACGTTTTCTTTATATTCTCTGTACAATAAATTTATCACGGCAACTTTTGTCGCAATTATAGTTAATGTGTCGGCATTCTTTGCGCCAGTTTATGAAATATGCACGTACACGGCACTGTAAAAAAAAAATGGATTCTTGTGTTTCTTGTTTGAAATTCCACATTATTGCGTGACAACTATAACAGCGTAATGGTACATTGAATAAAGCATGGTACTATTTGTTTCACCTTTCAAATGATTGTGAAATGTTATGCCACATGGTGTCAGTAAAGGAACACCATTGCAAATATGCGTTTTTGTGTGTACACTTATGTGTATGTGTGTTTGTTTTTTATTTAAAAATTAAATCTGTACTTTAGTTTTCAAGCACAATGGGTGGTATTTCGTGATAAGTTCGCTGCTGGTAATCATACTCAAAATGGCTGCCTCTGCAGCAGATCACAGGTTGCTTCTCGGAAAGACACAGGATTCTCTCAATGAAACAATGTGTATTCCACAACCCTTACTAATATCAAGGTCAGATGGATTTTTTCTGGATTTAGTCTGGATGTCATATTTTGATAATAATAACAACAGAATCACATGTTTTGATAACAACATCAACAAAATTATTAATAATAATAATAATAATAATAATAATAATAATGCCGATATCAACGAATGTATTACACAAAACAGCGAGGGGTGCCGTTGTTGTTTTTTTTTTATTATTATTGATTTATGCCTTGTTTACATTACACTCACTTGTGGAAACAAAGTTTCGTTATAAACTCTACTTACATGCTATTATTTCAAAACAGTATAATAAATGTAGGGTCACGTAAGGAAGAAATAATGCCTCAAATATAATGAGTAATTTACTGCACCAAGTGAACCGTCTTGTGTCCAATTACTTTCAATGCGTGATTGTTTGAGAGCATATCGTTTTTGAGTGCAATATTATTTTCAGTTTAACATATGCGGCAGGCGGACTCGGATAACTGTGCTTTTGAAGACTCGACAAACGTTCCATTTTACATCTCGGAGAATATAGATTTGTCAGCGATTACAGTCTTCAAAATTTTTAACAAAGTTGAGGCAAGTTATAATTCTCAGTTTGTCATTAAGTAATACAATACAATTCTGTCTTTCTGGCACCATTTTAACTGGTATTGACAGGGAGGGAAACGGAAAGACTGGCTGAAGTGAAACAAGGGAAAAACTTTGCTTAATAGCCCATTGTGCTGAGTGTTTTACAAACATCTTTATTTTCCCCAAAGGCTTGTTTTGGGCACGGCGGTATTTCCTATCCTCTTTGCTTTGTGAGTTAGTTATGCATCAATTAACAAACAAACAGTTACTTTAAAAGAAAGTAGTTAGTCTTTTCATCATTCAACTACATTAGCATCGGCGTCAATCTTGATTTGCAACCTATTTGACCTGGATTTACATGCTAGATTGTTTCAAGCAGTTTAAAGATTTTGTAGTATTTTTGGTTTGGTTGGGATTCTTTTTTTCTGTTTTGATGTACCTGTCTGATGTACCGCAACAATCTGATTTCAGGGAACTAAGCCCATTTTAATTTTTTTTGCCTTAAAGTCACGCCTTGAACTCTAAGAATAAGCCCACATCAGTCTACAAGGTCTGCCTGAGCTCTAACGTCGCTAACCTAGTATGATCTCTTAAGTTTGAGTTATAATATTTCATTAAAGTCAAACCGTATTAGAAAATTACAAAACCTAACGATGTGGATTACGTCATGTTTTAGTGTTATTTATATGTTAAAATATTAGTATTTTTAAGCAAAGGTAAAGCAAAAAATTTAAATTGTGAATATCGTTGATCAACAAATTATATGTTGAGATCTGTCTAGCAAAGTAATACTGTGCGTCTCTTTTAGTAAGAGAAAACAATTATATTTTATCTGAATATGGAATGAAATCGAACTAAAAATTTGATAATTTTTTTTTAAATCGTCAAGTACACAGTGGTAAAACAAATTAATGTTAATGTGCCTCATTCCAATGCATATTTATTGGATTTAAGCTCTTTAAAAGGTAAGTGTATTTGCGTATGAGTGTGTGCGTGCGTACGATTCATCATTCTATTATATATATATATATATATATATATATATATATATATATATATATATATATATATATATATATATATATATATATATATATATATATATATATATATATATATCGGTCTCCCACAATACACATATCTCTAGGATACTGCTTTGTATGAAAAAATATTAACGAGTTTTTCTAAGCTATACTGCACAGGTGCATTATTGGTCAGAAAAAAACGAGTTTATATTTTCCATTACAAATATAGTAACTTTTTTATTATATATTCATTTTGCTTTTCTACATAAGGTTAAATAATAAAAAGAACACACTACCAGAAATAAAGTAGTTGAATTTTTGCCAGATTCCAATGATAATACACAAGCGGAGTTAAACAAATACACAATAACAGTATCATGCAAACAGACCCCCGCCCAGCGACCTTTAAATTTGGAGGCGTACCGCGTTCTCGGTCATTCTATTAAAAAAAGAAATCTCATTTTTGGTCTAGTTACAATTTAAAATTTATAATCATATTGTGAGTGATTGGACCGTGGACAAACATTTTCAGTGGGTCTGGAATAGATGAATTTGTTCTTCAAATAGTTATGAGTGTCTGGATTTATTAGCTGGGTCGATTCCGTACGGTGGAGGGACTGACATTGGAGCAAGCTGTTCACGTGGGTCGGTTATGTCATTAATAGTTTGGAATCATTTGGTGGAAAAAAATGTATAATTTTTTTATTGAAATTCTCAAATATTATTTGGTATGAAATATGAAAGTCATTTCCTTTATAGAGTTCAGTAAAATTTTACTTTAGAATGTGATTTTAGTTGGAAATGCCTAATTTGCAGTACAATTTCGCGCTGTGTATCAAATGTTGGTACCCATGAATCCTGATTATCAGAATTAACTAAGAAAGTACATTATGAGCAAATTCAAGAGGAAGAAAGGTAAGTACATTTATTGCTGTTGTTGTTTCCAGCTATAGATGATATATTTGTATACCCAATCACTTGCATTATATTTGTTGTAGGGACCTAAGCTATTTTCATGGCCTGTGTGATTTGTACTATAAATCCAAACATTTTCCCAAAGGCAAAAGAAAAAGCCTGGTAAATTGTTAAATAGATGGGGTGTGCGAGCCAATTTCGCCAGCCAAACATAAGGCCTCTTCGTCTTCGTGCTTTAATGTCCACGAGGCTCTTGCTTTTTCACCAAAATATGTCTTCTCCAGTTGCATTTATCTGTCGAATTTAGTGCTTGGACTGACTTGTAAAATGATACGTGTCTGATAGAGACCTTAATATGCATTTCAATTATATTTTTAACATTTACAAAGCACGTCTCATACTCTGAGCCATTCAATATGCCAATCGTTATGAACAATTCTCCTAAATATGCACTGAAACAATCCGAATGATATTTTCTTTACTTCATGTTCCCACGTCGTTGTCATAAAGCCATCGGTGGACATCTCAGATATCGCGTTCAATAGTCGGCTGGGTTGAAAGCTTTATATGTAACTCAGTGAACTCATCCACGTCGCCAACTTTGTCATCTCTGCTTGTCATTGGCGTTGTTGTGGTCACTTTAGATTGAGACCTCCCTCTTTAAAAAAACAAAAACGGTAGGAGACTCTCAAGTTCTGGAAGCTGAGATTACTGGACTCTTAATAAAGAAATTCCACCGAGAGCTCTGTTTAGGGCGCAACGGCCTCATTTGGACAGACTTGTAATGCCTTCATGCTAGAAGGTTTTAAAGGAAATTCGGTAAAGTTCTGCAGATCCGTTTTGAGTTGTTAAAAAGTTTTTCTAATGCTAGTAAAAGCAGTCAGAGTTAATGACATGTCGCGATAATGTACACAAATGTGAAATTCCTTGGTGCTAAAAAGGTCTCTATCATGTTTGGATAAATTATGTTACGCTTTATTTCTGTCATTTCGTTTTCTCTCTCATTTCCTTTCGTTGAAACACATTTTATCTTTTCAGTAAAGGCAACCAAATTTGACGGCACATCTGTATCAGTTATACAAATTGGTATGGCCATCCTGCCAGAAGGCATTCTGTCAAATTCTGTCGAACGATTTTCGAGAAACAATGTTGTATATATGTTTCTACTTTAAGTATCGGCGGCCATATTTGATGATGGAATGACATTATGTGCAACTATTTGAAAGACCTTTATTATACCGTATCTTCTGATGCCAAATTTGATTAAAATTAGCCTGGTGGTTCTTAAGAGAAAGATCAAAATAGAGATAACTTACCACTACACAAAACTACTGACAACCTACGACGCATGTCGGAATTGGGGCCATACCATAAGCGTTTTAGTCGTCAGTCTTTGCAACCTGAACACCTTCTATGTTAAGTTTTCTTGGAAAGGGATGAGAGAAAATACTTTCATATTTTTAAACCAAAATTGACACTACTGTATTTTTTTTCTGTGCGAAAGAATGTCTTGAAAGTAGATTCTATGTTAGGAGAGGAATCTGTTCTAAGGTTTGTTTTATTGAGGGTTAGGACGTTGCTTTTTGTGCTGATTTTTTTAGGTTGTTTTGTTTGTTTTGTGTGTATTTTAGTTTTGTGGTGTAGGGGGTGCATGGGACATTCTTTTATTCATCGGTGGTCCAGTTAGATTTGATATTTTCCATTATATGTCTCTCTCCTTGAAAGCCTACAATTATGCCCACAGTAACTCGGTTGTGTTCTCACTGCAGAACCTTCTCAGCTGGATAGGTATCCGTGTCAGGTGAAACTTGATTTTATGTTAGAATATTTGTACACTTTTGTACACGTATATATGGCACTTTATTTTTACTGAAAGAGAACCGTGGTTTGATCATTCATTTCGCTGTGTAGCAATAAACTGGTTTCCTAGCCAAGTAATATGGCCATGATAACTACGTTTAATTCTGACAGACCGTCTCCATCTATGCTGACACTGGAGGGTAAAGCAGTACAAGGCGATGCATACATTCACATTTCCAATATTCCTGTAGCGTTTGCTTCCAATGAACAGGTTTACCCTTGTTATAATGGCTTGAGCTTCATTTTACCTGTTATCTGAGTCGTCATTTTTGTAATACGGAATTCACCCGTTACTAGAAAAGTTACCCGTAATCTGTAAATATTTAGGTTTTACTCACTGTAACTGTTCACAATGTTGTTATTGATGACGATAATGATGTTGCTGATGTTTATTACGACGATGATATAGATGATGTTAGTACATCCTAATATTGTTATTACTAAAGACTAATAGATGCAAGAACAGCAGATTGCTGATGCTGGATATTCAAGTTCAAGTCGGCAAGACGAATCATGCAATGAGCGACGAGACCGATAAGGAAATACGTGCCAATCAGATTTTTCCAAAATTAATTAGAAATATTTCAATCTAGCTGATGAGATTTATATATGGTAAACTAAGTTTTAATCTACACAATAATCTGCTCAAGAGAAATCATTCATTTTTATTTGCTGGCCGATGGGACAAGATAATCATAAAAAAAAAAAATCTTCATCTCCCAAATTCAAATGTAAGAAACAAATAATATTAAATACAGTTGATAATGGTATCGCACACGGTCCCGGGATTCCCTACTGTTCCTGTATTGACAGTTGAACGTACCAAACCGTCTGGGATCGTTATTCCAACATACTAAATTAAGAACAAAGAAAAATATGTACATATCGCCTTCACATAACTATAAGATGATACAAGAAAAATTACGATTTCTATACGTTACAAATGTGTACACATCAAACTCTCCCAAATCTGACGTATCGATATACAATCAATATTATTTCTCCGAAATTTATGTTAAGTATTTCTCCCAACATATAAATACACAGCGGAACTACATTAATTACACGACATAAAATTACAACACTGCTGAATAAATTTGCTTACAAAGCAGCCAGAAAGTGAGGTTTTCAGTTCTTATCTTCAGCATGTATTACATATCCGTAGAGCGTATGTGTAATGTTTTCGTGTTGCTTAGGAAGTTATATATATTCCGTTGATTCTGTCCGTATTATTTTCCATTCAATTTCTTTGTCCAGGCATTAGGACAAGATTTGTTTGACGCTTTATTACACTTGCTTGTTAAACCTGATTCCATGATAAAGATATGAAAGTATACTTCGCTAAAGATTTTCATTTTGTTCACAAGATAGGATCTTTCGATATACGAGAACTTTATCCTCTCTTCATTATCAGCTTTAACGAGAAAATAATGAACAAAGGTACATAGAAACTGGTAAGCCTATTTGTTACAGTGAGGAATCCAGTACGAAATATGTAAACTATATTGGAAAACTAAATAGCTCATCTTCTGAAGAAATACAAGAGAGACATATATAGTACTATCGTCGAATTTGGATTTAGATTAAAGATAGTCAGTGTGTTGCCCAGATTCTCTTTGAACAGACATTAACTATCTTTCCACTTGAATATGACATTGTGAGAAGAAACCAATTAGGTCCTGAAATCTCCTAAATTGGTATGTTAGGTTTATTTGGAACTTTAAATATAGCCTAGATTTAGAAACCTGCATTTGTTACATGTATGTATATGGTTTAACAGCACGTTACACTATGTAACACAATTTTCGTCCTCGGGTAGTAAGTGTTATTTAGTAATTGCTTATGCCTAAAAAGTATAGAAAATGGCTATTATTCCCCACAAACCTTGCTTTTGTGATCAGGACAGAAATATTTTGAAATTTACATATTTCCAATGGGAAAACAGTTAAATTTGTGTCTTTAAGTTCAAATAAAGTAAAAGAAAAACAACATATGAATCAAAATTAACATATATTTATACTAGAGTAATACAGAAATGCTCCTCCGAGCACGCACCCATATTCTCCTTGAATTTATCAAGATGAGCATCAAGCATATGGACTTCGAGGGACATCCTGCAGCTGATTGTGCCGTAGTTCTTCACCAGAGTCTCACTCAGCTCCATATAGCTGTCGGCCTTGTGATTGCCCAGGAAGAACCGAACGAATGCGACAAAGCTGTTCCAAGCCGCTTTCTCTTTCCTAGTGAGCTTCTTGGTGAATTCATTGCACTTCAGGATCTTCTTAATCTGTGGTCAGACGAAGACAACGGTTTTGACCTTTGCCTCAGACAGCTTATGGAAGAAGTCTTGAAGGTACTTGAAGACTGCCGACTCGTTATCAGGAGCTCTGAGAAGTTGTTTCATAAGGTCCAATCTGATATGCAGTGGTGGCATCAGCACCTTCCAGGGGTCCACCAGTCGCTCCCTATTGATGTTGTTCTTCCACACAGAGAACTCGGTCCTCTGTGGCCAGTCCCGCCTGTGGTAGTGCGCCTTCGTGGCCCTGCTGTATCAAAGGCAAAGATAGCAGGAAAACTTGGTAAAACCGCCCTGGAGACCCATCAGGAATGCTGATATTTTGAAGTCTCCGATGACCTTTCAGCCATCCTCATCATACTTCAAGGCGTCCGGCAAGATCTTGATGATGTTATAAGCCTCTTTGAGTTTCACCGAGTGAGCCAGAGGGAAGAGACGGGTACTTGGAGTAGCACGGCTTTGAGTCTCCAGGATGAGCTGTTAACGAAGAGGCGCCACTTATTCTGGTTACAGTCGATTTCAATTGTCTCGAGCAGACTGGTCACATTGTGGCAGAAGCAATGCCCATCTTGACGAGTGAAGAATCTGGTAAAAGCTTGGTGACGCTTCCTCTGATCTGCGATTTGTACGCTTTCATCCTACAAAGTGCACTGCTTGAGCCTAGACGTCAAAAGCTCGGCATTGGACTTGGTGAGACCAGGATCTCTGATCAAGTCTTTGAGGTCTTTTTAGTTGGGGTAGTATTGGTTTCTGTCCTCAGCTCCACCTCTGAAATTGTCATCTGAATCTACACCGTCTTCCTCGCTCTCTGACCTGTTGTTCTCTTTTAAAGATGGCTGATTTATCTCCGGAGGAGTGGGTACGGGGATCTCAGGGCAGTGTGGAACCGGGGCGATGGATGAAGGAAGGTCAGGATACATGATAGCATGTACATTCATGCCAGTCAGACGTTTGTAAGGGTCCACCATGCAGAAGTAACAGTTGCTTGAGTGGGTTCCCGCCAAATTCTTAGGAGAGCGAATTTCATGGCTCTCTTTTCCCCTCTGTAAGATCCTACAAAAATACATTTATTTCACCCATGCATAATGTGTAAGAGATTCTCGCAACATTTTTCATATATGATATATTTTTTCAATAGCACTGAAAATTGTAAACCATTTTAAAATTAAAAACTTTTACAATTTAAAAATTTTAATAAATTTTGTAACATAAAATTCCGAGCAACAATTGTCCATTTTACCTTCCCGAATGTTTTTGAAGTGCTCGCAGGTGAAATGAGGTACCCAGGTTCGTCTTAATCTCCGACATGAATGCCGAAATATGCCTTGTAGGCATCACACATCTTAGCAGTTGTTTCTACTGATTACTTTTTCGCTCTTATCTTGATAAATTGGCCGCAGACATAGCAAATTGCGTCTGCCGGATGCTTGCAGCCTCTTGATGCCATCTCAGAAAAATGCATATATGTATGTAGGTAGGCACCTGGAACTAAACTGAACTGGTGGGCTTAAGGCCCCTGTATTTATATTATTATTTATATTACTGGAACGTTCTAGAACATTCTAGAAGTTTCTCCAAGTTTACTCAGTACTGAATCTATCTGGAATGTTCTGGAAAATAGGTAAATTTCAAAATATCACTGTCCTGGTCACAAATCAAGGTTTGTGAGAAATAATAGCCATTTTCTTAACTTTTGAGGCATAAGCAGTTAGGAAATTACACTTACTACCCAGGAACCAAAATAATGTTACACGGTGTTATCAGAGACCTGGTTAGACGGGGCCGATTACAAACAAGTTAAATAGCACAAAAGTTAATACTGTCAAAATCTTTAAGAAGATAGTCCCTTCCCAACACACTTGCTTTGGTCTTTATTTATATCTTTTTGAAATAGTAGTTTTGAAGTTTTATATAACCACTTGAAAGGACATATTCATAACAGAGGTTTCTTCTTCCACTCAACTCACCTATTCTTCTTTTACTGTCAAGCAAACTAACGCATAATTACACTTACTGATACAATCAACTGTTATTGCACTGTACTGTATTTAAACAAATCAATCATAATTTTACTCTGATTTTCCTGGAGATTTGCTAGCATGCGTAGACCATTAAATAAAATAAACAAAATTCATCAATAAAGTCTGTGGATTTGGCAATGGATGACACATCAAGGTGTACTTCGGTCGGTTCCGGAAATGACAGTTGCGCTCAAAGTCCCCGTCATTTCATTCAGTGGAACTAGAAAATGCAATATAGCCTTTGCTGACATTTCGTATGTTACATCCAAGCTAGTGACTAACAAGAAAAGCTGTCTTTGTTATATCCAGGCTAGTGAATAACACAAGTAGCACAGTCTTTTTTATATCCAGGCTTCTGAATGACACAAGCAGCACTGTCTATGTTATATCCAGGCTTGCGCCTAACACAAGAAACACAATCCTTTGTTGCATCTAGGCTTGGGCATAACACAAGTAGCTCAGTCTTTGTGATATCCACGCTAGTGGTGACTAACACAAGTAGCTCAATCTGTGTTATATCCAGTGTAGTGATACACAAATAGCAGTCAGTGTTATATCTAGGCTGGTGACAAACACGAGTAGCGCAATCTTTGTTATATCCAGGCTAGAGACTGACACAAATACTACTGTCTTTGTTGTATCTATGCTTGCAACTAACACAAGTAGTACAGCCTTTGTTATACCCAGGCTAGTGACTGACACAAGTAACTTAGTCTTCGTTATATCCAGGCTAGGGATTAACACACGTAGTTCAGTCTTTATTATATCCAAGCTAGTGACTAACACTAGTAGCTCAGTCTTTGTTATATCCAGGCTACTGACGAGCACAGGCAGCACTGTCTGTGTTATATCTAGGCTAGAGCCTAACACAAGTAGTACAATCTTTGTTATATCCAGATTAGGACTAACAGAAGCAGCACAGTGTGTTATATCCAGTCTAGTGACTAATACAAGTAGCTCACTCTTTCTTATATCCAGGCTAGTACCTAACACAAGTAGCACAGTGTTTCTTATATTTAGACTAGGGCCTAACACAAGAAGCAGTCTTTGTTATATCCACACTAGTGACCAACACAAGTAGCAGTCTTCGTTATATCCATCCAGATGATGTACACAAGAAGCACAGCCTTTGTTATATCCAGGCTAGTGACTAACACTAGCAGCACTGTATGTGTTATATCCATACAAGGGCCTAACACGAGTACACAGCCTTTGTTATATCCAGGCTAGTGACTAACACTAGCAGTACTGTATGTGTTATATCCATACAAGAGCCTAACACGAGTAACACAATCTTTGTTATATCCAGGCTAGTGACTAACACTAGCAGCATTGTAAGTGTTATATCCATACAAGATCCTAACACAAGTACACAGTCTTTGTTATATCCAGGCTAGAGGCTAGTGACTTTTACTAGCAGTATTGTATGTGTTATTTTCATACAAGAGCCTAACACAAGTAACACAGTCTTTGTTATATACAGGCTAGTGACTATTACCAGAGGCACAGTCTATGTTATATCAAGGCCAATGCCCAACACAAACAGCAATGTCTTTGCGGATATGAACTTATAATTAATGCACTGGTTTTCATCTAAAATGTAGAACAATGAGCTAAACCTGTAAGGGACTTAATAAGCGTAGTGATACCTTAAATTGCATTCAAGTGGAAAATTATTGGTTAAAACATCGTCTTGATAATTTAGCATCTAGATTAATTCATAACCAAACTTTTTAAAATATCAGTGAAGTAAGTAAATAGACCAATTATATGGTACATATCTGAAGAACTAAACGTTTAAAATATAGCTTTGTTTTCTATTAAAATGTAGATAGAGTAAGATTTAGGCAAAATTTACAAGGTTGCAGAGCTTTCACTTAACGGGAAACTTCACTAGTATGGAAGCAAAAACTTAACTGTATAATTGTTTTCTTTACTCTTGGTATGCTGCTATTGTGTCATTGTGATACATACTGGTGGTTCGGTTATTCCAGTGTGATTGGGACCATGGCATTTTTTATGCACTATCACCATAACTGGAGTAATTTTAAACCTGTCCTGACAAACTTTTTATTAAAAATAAAATCAAAAGACCATGACATTTCTTGACCATTTTCTCTGGAAAAGCGTTTGACCTTTTCATTCGAGGCAACTATTTATTATAAGGCAAATATAGAGCATATTGGTCTGGGTGACAATAAAGGACTATACTAAATGTTTGGCACTGAAAACATTCGATTCCAGAATTCATAGTACTAAACAATGTAAATCATTTCTGGCAGGTGGAAATAAAGAACCAGATAAAAAGTATATGTATGACACCCTTGATTCCAACGTTCTCTTGTCAATGTTAAACTAACTAATATGCAAAGTGGGTACTGCAGTGTTGAAGCAATGTATGTATTGCACTGTTAAGATATCTAATATGCAATGTGTGTATGGCACTGTTAAGATATCTAATATGCAATGTGTGTATGGCACTGTTAAGATATCTAATATGCAATGTGTGTATGGCACTGTTAAGATATCTAATATGTAATGTGTTTATGGCACTGTTAAGATATCTAATATGTAATGTGTTTATGGCACTGTTAAGATATCTAATATGTAAAATGTGTTAGGCAATGTTGAGGCAACTAATATGCAAAGTTTGTATGGCAATGTTGAGGCAACTAATAAACAATGTGTGTATGTCAATTTTAAGGCAACTAATATATCTACATGATTGTAGTTCTGGAAATAATCCATTGATCTCAAAATCTCATCTATACACTTTCTTCAGAACCATTCATTGAGAGATTAGAAGAATCATCTTAAACTGTTTTGGTCATCTTACTTCTAAAACACCAGCCTGGATGAAGATTTTGTCATCATTCTCTACTAGTTGGGCAGCTGTTTGTACGATACTTCCAAACCAACAGCCTGTGTGAAAATTTTGTCATGGCCCTCTAGTTAGACGGTTGTTTGTAAAATACTTACAAAACATCAGCCTGTGTGAGGATTTTGTTATTGCCCTCTAGTTGGACGGACGGCTGTTTGAAAATACTTCCAAACCAACAACCTTGGTAAAGATTTGTCATAGCCCTCTAGTTTGACGGCTGTTTGTAAGATATTTGTACGCTAAAGCAAACACCTGGAGCAAATGCAATCAGTCATGGTAGTTATGCTTCAAAAAGTTGCTACACATAGAGAAAAAGAAAATTGATTAAATATGTCCAGCTTTTTATCTCATCTAAAGTATCTCGCATGATGATATCAAACTACTTTAATTTCCGTATCATAATAATAGTCACGACACTGGTTCTAATTATACACCATAGGCGGATACTGGCTGGCTTGTTCAATGTCTACTATTCAAGCAATGTATTAGGCTACATTATTTGACAAAACTGTCAATTACTGACAGCAAACACATGCTCACGTCTTATATATGAAACGATGCTTTGATAACATTTATGACAGATAGATAGATAGATAGATAGATAGATAGATAGATAGATAGATGGATAGATAGATAGATAGATATGAAAAGGCGATCATGTATAACAATTCGGTTCCTTAAAACCTTAAGTGGCCTTAATCCAAACAATCGCATTAAAATCAGATCTCCAAACTCAAACGTGGCAGTCTGAGAGACACTGATAGAGTTAATCTTTTGGTGACCTTTGGAATTCCATGTTAACTCATTTTAGTAGCCTATCAGACAGAGCGTTGCTATTCGTGTTAGGGAGAGTTGTCGTTAGTAGCGTTATGTTCCGAATGACGTGTGTTATACTTTCACAAACAAACCTGTAGACTGATTGGTGAACCACAAGGTCAACATAACACAAATTCTTATCGGTGTTGATCAAATCTCCACATCGGACTGTGCAAATCTGATTTTACTCATATTGGAATGCATACAATGAAGATGTGAAATTTTCTACCACGCGCCGGAAAAAAGACACGTAGTGAATAAGCTGGAGAAATAAGTGATTTACTTGCAGATGTATCATAATCGGTTGAGTCGTACACAAAATGAAATGTATGTTTTGTATACCTATTAACCCCAGTTCATGATCGCCGTATATCATGTATATAACACATTTTTGCTTGTGAGAATAATCTTCGCATATAAAAACATTATCTTACCAAAGACTATACGCGATCGTCTAACAGTACTAATACCACAAATGACAGTTGCTTGCCAATCCTTATCAACGTGTAACAACTAAACTACGTGTGTGTGTGTGTGTGTGTGTGTGTGTGTGTGTGTGTGTGTGTGTGTGTGTGACTTAGATTTTTAACGTAGCTTTAACAATGTATCAGTAATATCGCTACGATGTCTGCAGTTGACAGTTTATAATGATGTCTAGTACTGGGGCATCATGCCGCAGATATTTACCATCATGTCCCAGCCAGTCACAGTATCCTGACACCAGGCCGACCAGTCCTGACACTAACATCCTAATGTTTAGCGCCTAGCGAGGCAGCTGTTTGTACTATTTTTAAAAGTCTTTGGCATGACTCCGACGGAGTTCGAACTCCCGACCTTCCGCTTACGAGGCGGACGCTCTAACTACTAGGCCACCGGAGCGGTACTAAACTACTTTATCCATATATTAGAGTTTGCACATATGATCATCAGTTGCTCGCACTTAGATGTATTGAGTCAATGTTAGCGAGTCTATTGAAATCTTTTACGCGATTCATGCATGCATAGCACTATCAATTACACCGGTGATCTGGCATCAGTTTCACTATGCAATGAAAGATTAACGCCAAATTATTCTCAAAGAAGTTTAAAAGAATGGTTGTTGTTGTTGCTGTAGGGTTTAACGCCATTTTTCAGCACAAGACAGGCTATACATGACGGCCAGTATAAATGGTGGAGGAAGAACCCAGGAAAACACCGGAAAGAACCACCGACCCACGAGAAGTTACTGGCAAGCTTTCTCACGTACCCACATTAGGCGAGCCCGAGACTAGAACCAACGGAGATAGAGGTGAGACGGCAGTGATCCGTAACTGTGAGCACTTTAGACCGCTCGGCCACTCGGGACCCCTTTAAATGAAAGGATAGTACTACTTCGAAATATTAGCGGCAATACTTACGAAAACATTCGATCCGGGTAATTTGGTTCAATTGGGGTCCAAACGCTAAGCTGGGAAATAATGGATTGACCCATGGAAGGAAAGTCAGGAAATAATGGATTGGCTCACGCATGGAAAGTCACGCTTGTCTCATATCATCATTTCTGCACTAATTGACATGCGTTGAATCTAGGTCATTTGTTTGTATATGATTATGTGTTGAATATTTTACTTTTTAAAAACATTATGTAGGCAATCGTTGCTAACCGTCCTGTGATTCCTGTAACGTTTTGCAAGATCATTGCTTTGTAAATGTTTGACTCTTGTTCAAGCCATATCAATTCAACAAGTAGAAAATATGAAAATTAACGTTCTGTACCGATTACATGTCATATATCATCTAAAATGAAGTTGCTTCTATATGAGAAGTTTTCAAGTGTTTTCAAGATTTAGCGGAATATCAATGTTATGTGTCGACAAACTATGGACGCGAAATCGTTATAGTTTCATTGCTTACGTGCGTACCTTCTATACTGGGGGTGAGGGTAAGTTTTTATTTATCGGGCCGGTTTCGAACCAAACACGCTGTGCTTGACGCCGGTTTAAAATTCTTAATTACCAGTGCATTAACACTGTTGCTTTCTGAGACAACCCTCGCGTGTTTTGAATATAAAATATATAATTGGTTGCGATTTTCGTTCTGAATCAAAAAGAAAGTTGGCAAAGTAAATCGTGAACTTCTTTGAGAATTATGTGCACATCAATGAAAATGTTAAAATTGGTTTGTTTTGAGATTTTATTTCATGAAATAAAATTCTTTATTCTTTATTTTCTTTGCCTACAGTTTTATGTATTTAATCCTTTCTACACAGAAAGCTTCACTATGTAAACATGTCCTCTTTCAATTAAGTCTGCAAGTATCCTGTTTACACTTGAAATACAAAAATTATGTTCCTCAGTCTTTAATCTTTTTCAATATTCTTTATCATCTCCACCAAAGGGTTTGCTCCACATGGAAGTTCAGGAAACTGCTGTTGGTGTGACAGTTTGGAAGAATCATATGTCTGTCATAATCCATCTAATTTACACGAGCATTTGACAAAAATGGCGAACAAAAAAACGGTCCACAATACATTACATACCGCCATCGCGTATTGATTTAATAAATCTATTTAGAATACGATCATCCATTGTGACGTAGAAGTAAATGTATCGTTTTATTGACACAAAGACACATCTTAGCTTTATACACTTTAATAAAGATTTTTTTGTCACTTTATCCCCCAAAATGAGCTACTAAGACGATAAAAACTGTATTTGGCACATTTATCGTCACATTTGAGATTGTCAGATATGTTCACATGTATTTTAGTTCAGGAACCATTCGACAAATCGTTTCTTGACTGGTTAATGTTTGGTGTACACTAAAGACTCGTCCTAGAATCTAATGGCAATGCATTAAACCATGAATTCTGTATTGGAACATTAAAGACACGCATAGCCAAAACTGATGGTTCAGTCACCTCACTTTCTGCCTATGTTCATTAAGAAATTAGATACATTTGACTGAGACGTTCGTTCTCTCTCTCTCTCTCTCTCTCTCTCTCTCTCCCCTCTGGGAAATTATTTACATTGGAACTGATGTTACTTTAACTTGACATTTTATGTAACATTGTTCAAGCTTCATTGTATCTTACTGTGTTGCCACCGACAAGCTTAATCACACTCTTCCGAATTGTACAAGCCCCAAGGAAGAGTTTTTGATGATTGGCTAAATGTTTGAATTATGGAGAACAGTTGTACACGAATTTATCAGAGTGTGTGGAATGACATTTGTTGGAGAAAACATGTTGGCTTTGCACGTCAAAGTTTCAAACTTCGATAAATACAATTCTTCTCATTCACAGTACGGCACAGTCGTTTCGAAGAAAAGCACACACATTTCTGAGGTAAAAGGGAAAATTAAATGATTTCCACAATACATTATTCGAGTCTAAATCTGGTCCTATTTGTTTTACATAGATGATAATTTATTTGTTAAACGGTTTAATATTAACCCGAATGCAGCATGCTACGAGTCGCGAATACCTGTGGATTTAAGAAATTACATACGTATATGACAACGGACTATATGAGCGTGGAATGTACTTTAAGGTTCACGCATACATAGACGTTGCAGAGGTAAGTATCCATGTAGATCACGGTTGGGTGTGGACAGGAAGAAATTATTTCTGCAGTTTATCAGCGAGTCCTGTTACTTCCTCCCGCTTTGTACGAATACCTATGAAGATGTATCTTAAATTATTGTAGGGCTGACTAAAATATCCGTATAATAGTTTTCAAGTATACCGGATACATTAAATGTATCTTGTAATCAACCTACTTACTCGAGCCTGAGTAAAACATCTTGACCTTGATCCATTCTGCCTGAAGGTGATATTCATGAGGCGCGGTATGTAATCGAATAAAGCTAGAAGTATGTTATATCATTAGTTATGCCTCAATCCATCAAAGTCAGAGGCATGTGTGGTCTGATCGAATCTCGACATAACACCACTTCGAATCTCGACTAAAACACCACTTCGAATCTCGACTAAAACACCACTTCGAAATATACAAGGTCTTCGTCAGTTTCTCTTCTGCTTTAGGATCTGTATCAAATGTGTCGTAAAAATGCCTTAAACACGTGGAAGAAACTTGGTCTATCAGGTTCAATAACTCATCAATTATGTGTGTGTGTGCGCGCGCGCGCGCGCGTGTGTGTGTGTGTGTGTGTGTGTGTGTGTGTGTGATTTGTATTTTTAACGTAGCTTTAACAATGTTTCAGTCATATCGCTACGATGTCTGCAGTGTGGCAGTTCAAAGTGATGTCTAGCACTTGGGCATCATGCCGCAGACATGTGGCATGATGTCCCACCTAGTCACATTATCCTGACACCAGGCCGACCAGTCCTAACACTAACCTCTTAATGCTGAGCGCCAAGCGAGGCAGCTGTTAGTACCATTTTTGTAAGTCTTTGGTATGACTCGGCCGGGGATAGAACCCACGACCTCCCGCATCCGAGGCGGACGCTGTAACCACTAGGCCACCAGAGCGGTTCCCATCAATTATTGTTGCAACTTAGATACAGCGGTCACGTGTCATTTGGCGTCTGACTTGGTTGCCTGTCCAATGGCCAAATCTCATGTTTACTTATATGATGTTATCGCTTAATCGAAAAAAGAGCTTAAAGGATTGAAAATCAAACGAATCAGAGAGCTAAGGTCATTCATGGTAGCGTTGGAAGAATCGTTGCAATTAGATACATATCAAGCCTCTGAGAATATTTGAATTATAACACCTTTTTCGCAACATTTTTTTTGTATTAGCATCTTAAATTGTTATTGGTCCATATTGATCCAAAGAAGCAAATGCTATTTTTACGCCGATCATATTAGATAACGCACTTAAAAGGATCGTGTATATCAACGAGATCGAATATAAACGGTAAACACATCCCGTTACATCTGAGATAACTCATATCTGGGAGTAGCAATCGCAAATTTATGTCATGTGAAGCAAGATTTCCGTCATGTGATGCCAGATTTCCGTCATGTGGAGCCACACGTCTGTCAGGTGAAGCCAGATTTCCGTCATGTGGAGCCACACGTATGTCAGGTGAAGCCAGATTTCCGTCATGTGGAGCCACACGTCTGTCAGGTGAAGCCGGATTCCGTCATGTGATGACAGAGGTTATTATATTTCAGCATTTTACGGATGTGTTTCTTATTCACTAAAACAAATGAACAACTCTTTTATACCCACCCCACCCACGTTTCTCTCTCTCTCTCTCTCTCTCTCTCTCTCTCTCTCTCTCTCTCTCTCTCTCTCTCTCTCTCATTTCAAGTGATCGGGCCATTTGATTAAAGAAAGAAATATAAATTAACATGCTTCTTAATTTCGCTTCAGTTTAACATAAATAGTAATCCCCTCCCTTCGATAACGTTTCACTTCCGCTTCCGTTTCTGGTCTAATGAGATTCAGATAGCATCGGCATTTACACGTGTTGTCGTTCTTTTTAGTTTTTGTGGGGGGTGGGGGTGCAGAGCCTGTCATGCATCAGTGTTCCATCATATAGTCTGCTTCCAGAATCTAGATGGACTGTACCCTGCACATAAGACTTTTGTACATAAAGTTGTGTAAATTATTTAATCGCACTGCATATCATTCAAAAGACAAAGATCACAAAATAAACAGTCACTTATACAGAAATGATTATGATTGCGGTAATGCTGTTTTTCACTTCTTGGATCACAAAAGCAAGCAAACCACCTAATGTTAGGATGTGTAAATCTACTTGATAGACTGAGATAGAAACATTCTGCCTAACAAAATCAGTTTATAAAACTATTAATGATACCAAGTAAGGCTGTTATTGCATTTTTTGATTTGTCGAATAATTGAAGTGATTATCGTGTCTTGTTTGAATTTGTTGCAAATGATTCTGTACTTTTACTATTATAGAACCTCCACCAACGTTATGTTTGCCCTCCGCCTATTCTTAAACCTTTAAGCTAAATTTGTATGGATAAAGCAAGAGTTGATACAATGGTGCAGCCATACATATAGCGGTAATAATCATTGCAATTGTCACACCTGTATCTTTAAACTCTCGTTTTAGACTTTCACCTAACTGTAAATGTTCATTCCTTATGAATTTATGCTTTCAATATTGTCTTTAAACTGCCTGTCAAAAGATAAATGCTAGCTATATCATTACTAACGCCTTTTTCTCTTGGTCGTACAAACAACGTTTCATTTCATAATTTCTAGTTACGAATTGGCAATTTCTACAACATTTACATAGCGTGTCCAATCTGTTTCTTCTCATGAGTAAATAATCGATGATCTGCAGGTGGAACTCTCCAAAGTTAAGTCTTTCATGATGATCATCTATTTTACTCTGTGCTTCTCTAACCTACAGATTTAATATTTTCTTTGTGCTGATTATTCCAATTGATTTTTCATCATTGAGTTTTCATCGCTGTTTTTATACAAGAGTAGGTTATCATGATTGTAAAAATCTGTCTTCACGTTACTCAGAACGTGATTGGATCTGCCGACAGGTAAATTGTACCTACCTGAATTGTTGTATCAAAATAGGCAAAACATTCTAGTCACCACTGGGTTCGCTTGAGTTATCAAGTGCATGGCACATATGAAGTTCATGACTAGGTATAAATTGACGTAATTATTCTCAGCCAGCATCTACCACGTTTTGTAGTACCCATTGATTTTCTTCTTTTGTTCAATTTAAAAACTTGAAGACCGTGGGAATTTTTATTACCCGCCTTCTGGAACATTATTTTCTACTATTATTATCGACATTTTGGCGGCCTTTATCGAATCGATTATTTGACGGGCATTTAGGATAAAAGGGTCACGCCTGTCGGAATACGGACATTTGACCTCACTGGGGCTCATTAAAATATAACAATGGGCGTTGGTCAATGAGCTTAGAGCTTCTAAAGATTAGGCGCTATACGAAGTCCTCATTATAATTATTATTATTATTATTATTATTATTATTATTAACATGTAACATGAAATCCAACCTATGACGATGGTAGTTTAAGCCTAGACTTACAGGAGTAAATAAACTATTCTCTGTTAAAAGAAGAATGTGAACACATGCCGGTCTCCCAACATACGGAACGTTTCCAAATCACGGCATTTTTTAAGCGGTAAAATGGCTACAAGGAGCTACCATTCTTATTACGTGATGCAATTCTGACTCTAAATTCTTAATAAAATATGTCTATCAACACTGTTCTAAATCAAATGGGGTTAATATCCAGTCACAAATACATTACAATGAATCCAAAATTTCGGCACCTAGTAATCATGCCATCATGTGAATATCCAATAAATGGAATGCTTAGTAGTGAAACTGACAAACTGTAGGTGGAAACATTGTAAACATTCTCATCGAAATCAACGTACACAATTCATCTAACCTAACCTGTGTCAACTGTATGACATCACAAAGGAATTTCCATCAGAGATTCAGTGTTGAAAAATTATGGTGTCTGTATCAAATATTCTATTCATTTGAAAACACAATTTCTTTTTTAATCATAATTTGCACCCAAAAAGAATGTTTTTCTTTGCCACTGATTATAAACCTGTACATCATTAATTCAGCTAGCATTTAGGACTACTTGTTTAAACACGTTGAATAATATCCAGCTCTCGATCGCCATGGCTCGCAAAAACTAGACATTATTCAACTCGATTCATCAATCCAATATTACTCATTACCCATTTGAGACTCACTTTATTTTTTAACTACCCGTTAATAAATTTGTATTGTTTTTCGCCCGCTTCAATGCAATACAATGTTTTCCACTCAATCGTAAAGGAGATTTAATTAATTTGTATTGTAGATCATTTATGTTTAAATCCTCTTTTGAACATTTTCTAGGATTCATCCAATAAAACTGTAGATACTTGACTGTATTGAGAAGTTTCAAATCTTACATTAGAACAATTTTTTTTGCGATATGGTCTCCAATTATTCCATCAGTAATTTGCTCATCCTAATTATCTTCATCGTAAACACGATTTTCTACTATTCATCAAAACCATTTCCAGTATCTCCCGCCATTTTCAGGCTATTCAAATTGGTCACAGAAAAGAAAAATAGCGGTAGCATTACTAGCGTTGCGTTGGACCGGTGAAGCATCTTCTCTGTTATTATGGGTAGTATACGTCAAAAGAATCACAGGGAATAGCATGAGCAATATATATGACACGTCCAATCCTGTATGTTTACTCAAATGTAGTAAATTTAGCATATGTGATAAAGTCAGTAGATGAAACACCAAGTATTTTCAACACTCTATTGGATTTTGGTGTTTTGTTTCAGTGCCTGACAAATTCTAACTCGTTACCATGTGATTTAATCCGACGTGTCCATCATTATGGTATCTTTGATTTATATTGTTTCGTGCCTTATTTTTCTGTTTTCTCACCGATGTGTAAAAATGACTCATAGTGTTTCATTCAGTTCTTCGAGCATCTTTTGTTTTTTGTCGTTCTATCTGACTTTGTTTCACTACTAGGTTTACAGTAGCCATAGCCTCTGTCTCAGTAAGTTCTCTGTATCTTCTTGGCAATATCTTATCCTCCATCTTATATATTTTCCTACATTATTTCAATGAATATTTCACTATTCCAAATATACTACAATTATATCAACATAACATCAAAGAATTTTCAGTCAATGTAATAGTTGAAATATGGTGAAGATTAACTTACAAATATCATTGAAAAACCTTTACTTGCACACGTTAGTTTCTTGTAGATAAATAGAGGCTGGAGAAAACAAAACTGAAGTAATGCCTAAAATTACAAAATCACCAGAGGAAGTAATTTCACAAAAGCTTAACTTGGCAGATAACCTCTTAAAAGTGGAAAGGAATTAGAAAGAGCCCAATCACAAATGAAAAGGGGTCATCCATTAGTACGTGCACAAAAATCTTGCAAAGCTTGACATATCCCCCCTTTCTGTACACATGCGTACTTTGTACACGCCCCACCCCCACCTGCGTAAGTACACTTGACACACATTCTCACGAATTCTATAGAACGGCCTATATTTAATCCACGCGGAAATAATCAAGGATTAATAATATTAACGTGTTTAATAAAACAGATAGTCCACCGACGTTGAATGTCTGGCTGAATCAAAGAAATACGCTGCGTAACTTTAAAACATTTGTCTAGTGTCGGCTAAAATTCAAACGCCGACTGAACCCAGTCGAACAGGTTACGTATTAGACAAATTGTTATCGAGGTTTCACACACACACACACACACACACACCGTTTCATATGCCTACGTACCTTATCAGTAAACACTCCCATACGCAAGCGTATGCATTTGGGTTAACTCCCCCCCCCCCCCTTCCCCCTCCATGCTTACGTACTGTATAGTCGGCCCCAAACAGGATCAAGATACATCCGTATTAACACAAAAAGATACAAGTTCGCGTAGAATGTATTACTGGATATGTGGTGGGTTCCTTGTATATATTTGGTATCTATGTATGCAAAGAGCGCATTTAGCTGGATAGTCGAATATAGTATATGTGATAAATCACCACAAGAACAACCAATTAAATTAGTTACTCAACCAAACAACAGCAAAATACAGTTCCAGAAATAGTGTGATCAAAGCGAAAAATGTCCGTGACATTTCACAGTAATAAAGGCAAGTGAAAAAGACAATATAATTAACACCATTTATCATGCAACGATTGAGTTAATCGAGTTGGTCAATTACAGCTAGCGTTTGAAAATATTTTTTAAGATAGGTTCAACAACAAACATGGCATTGAAGGAAGTCATACAATTGATTATACCAGTTTTATTAGGCTGTGTATAAATGTCTGCTTGGTAGCGCATGGAGGAATATCAGACAAAATAATCGAGTACTTAAATATGGTTAGCAGGAAATCGCGCAAAAATGAGTATAAAACTAAATTTAAATGTCGAGAAGCAACCAAAGATAACCGTTAAATCAACGCAGCCTCAAACCAAAGCCGCTGACGGCATGATAAATCTGTTACACACCATAAACTGTACTTGTTTATTTCACACAGATAAATTGGACAGAATGCTAAGGCCCCAACGTCCATATGCCACATTGCCTTTAGTATTTCTACGCCCACCCCCACCCCATGCTAGTCCCTTTATGGTTGCAAAAGATCAATGAAATTCGGAATTAATAGGTTCCAGAAAAGAATTACAAGGCAGCATATGAGTTTTAAACTGGAAAGATGTTACCATAGCGACTGTTTCAGCTGGGATTGGTGTTGCAGCTGCTGATTCAGGATACACTGGAATAGCAAAAGGATTTGTGAATATTCTTGATTCTACCTGGTTTGGTGTCACATTAATAGCAAAAGGATTTACCATTACTCTTGTTTCTAGCTGGTTAGGTTTAACATTAATAGCAAAAGGATTTCCCGTTATTCTTGCTTCTACCTGGTTAGATTTAACATTAATAGTTAAAGGATTTACCATTATTCTTGCTTCTACCTGGTTAGATTTAACATTAATAGCAAAAGGATTTACCATTACTCTTGCTTCTACCTGGTTAGATTTAACATTAATAGCAAAAGGATTTCCCGTTATTCTTGCTTCTACCTGGTTAGATTTAACATTAATAGTTAAAGGATTTACCATTACTCTTGTTTCTAGCTGGTTATGTTTAACATTAATAGTTAAAGGATTTACCATTATTCTTGCTTCTACCTGGTTAGGTTTAACATTAATAGTTAAAGGATTTACCATCATTCTTGCTTCTACCTGGTTAGGTTTAACATTAATAACAAAAGGATTTACCATTACTATTGCTTCTACCTGGTTAGGTTTAACATTAATAGCAAAAGGATTTACCATTACTCTTGCTTCTACCTGGTTAGGTTTAACATTAATAGTTAAAGGATTTACCATCATTCTTGCTTCTACCTGGTTAAGTTTAACATTAATAGTTAAAGGATTTACCATCATTCTTGCTTCTACCTGGTTAGGTTTAACATTAATAACAAAAGGATTTACCATTACTATTGCTTCTACCTGGTTAGGTTTAACATTAATAGCAAAAGGATTTACCATTACTATTGCTTCTACCTGGTTAGGTTTAACATTAATAGCAAAAGGATTTACCATTACTATTGCTTCTACCTGGTTAGGTTTAACATTAATAGCAAAAGGATTTACCATTACTATTGCTTCTACCTGGTTAGCTTTAACATTAATAGCAAAAGGATTTACCATTACTATTGCTTCTACCTGGTTAGATTTAACATTAATAGTTAAAGGATTTACCATCATTCTTGCTTTTGCCTGGTTAGGTTTAACATTAATAGCAAAAGGATTTACCATTACTCTTGTTTCTAGCTGGTTATGTTTAACATTAATAGTTAAAGGATTTACCATTACTCTTGCTTCTACCTGGTTAGGTTTAACATTAATAGTTAAATGATTTACCATTATTCTTGCTTCTACCTGTTTAGATTTAACATTAATAGCAAAAGGATTTACCATTACTCTTGCTTCTACCTGGTTAGGTTTAACATTAATAGTTAAAGGATTTACCATTATTCTTGCTTTTGCCTGGTTAGGTTTAACATTAATAGTTAAAGGATTTACCATTATTCTTGCTTTTGCCTGGTTAGGTTTAACATTAATAGCAAAAGGATTTACCATTACTCTTGCTTCTACCTGGTTAGGTTTAACATTAATAGTTAAAGGATTTACCATTATTCTTGCTTTTGCCTGGTTAGGTTTAACATTAATAGTTAAAGGATTTACCATTATTCTTGCTTCTACCGGGTTAGATTTAACATTAATAGCAAAAGGATTTACCATTACTCTTGCTTCTACCTGGTTAAGTTTAACATTAATAGTTAAAGGATTTACCATTATTCTTGCTTTTGCCTGGTTAGGTTTAACATTAATAGTTAAAGGATTTACCATTATTCTTGCTTCTACCTGGTTAGATTTAACATTAATAGCAAAAGGATTTACCATTACTCTTGCTTCTACCTGGTTAGGTTTAACATTAATATCAAATGGATGTACCATTAATCTTGCTTCTACCTGGTTAGGTTTAACATTAATAGCAAATGGATTTACCATTACTCTTGCTTCTACCTGGTTTGGTCCAACATTAATAGGTTTTCGGGCTAATGATTTCAAGGAAAAGCATGTTAGGCTAGACCATTTTAAACACGATCAGACGGTAACTTCTGTACAAAGAATATTTAACAGTACTGGCAATGTAATGATTAAGACATCGAAATCAATCATACAGAATTGAAATTACCCAGTACAGAATGCAATTAAGCAGAAATAAACCAGAGACAAAGTCGAGACACGAAGTCGTTAAATACGACCTTTTTTAGCGAAGGAAAATAGAGCGTCAACTAATATTAGAAAATCTTGCAGTCGAACAGGAAACAACGGAGGAAATGTAGTTTGTGTGGATCGAGGTAAAGGATATATTTGAAAATTAGGGAACAATTTGGAAAGACTTGGTACCTTCAAATTCAAATGAGCAAAGCAAAATATGTTTTCTTTCATGTAATTACTTGTGTCGTAGAACTGAATGGTATCCTGTAAGTCACTGTAAAGTTAGCAATCTTATATGAATGAATCTGCATCTGCAACTAACAGTCTCATTTTACTATACTGTACCAGCTTTACTTTTCGGAAGTATAAATCGAACATAAACCGTTTTATTCAAATCTAACCAGTAGAAAATTCTTACTAAACCAAATATATTTCTCATCATTATTGAGTATTATTTTCATTTCTTTATCAGGGGCACTATTTTCTCCAACGTCCTCATAAACAGATTATAATCTTCAATTGACAAACTCTGAACTAATTGCTGTATATGTTTTAATCCCTGTAATTCAAGTTATATAAGATGGTCTCGTGTGTCAGAGTGGTCTAAAATGCGTGCCTTTACATATCACTCTCACATATCATCTCTGTCCGCGTGATTTCAAGTCTAGGCTCAGCCAACGGTATAATAGTAACATTTATTGTCCTTATTTTTGAATGTTAGAACAAATGTATATTCTTATTTTCACCCATTTTTGAAAAGTTGTGAATTATCTTCCTCTTACAAATTGGTATGTATCTATGTATAATGTTAGTGTTTTATCCTTCCAATGTTATACCAATTTGTATATCGACTAATTTCATGTCCACATTTTGGGTGTATCATTTCAAGAAGTCTATCATTTACATTTTGCATTTCATTTCTGTTTACGGTTTTCAAAACATTTGGCCTGTAACAATAATCTCTCAAACTTAGCCTGTCAACTAAATATTCATTCTCATCACTTCAGTTTGACGCACCTAACCTGAAAATGAAATGATGCCGATAAAAGAAAAATAAAGTATTCAACAACAGATATTTAGCGTCTGTCCATTCCACACGCGCGTTGTAGGCTTGATGATCATTTATAGACAAAACGTTAATAAATTGATCCAATGTGTTCCAAGGTACATAGTTCCCTCTTGTAATCTGAAAACAATAAAAATATCTGTGGCAAGTGTTCACATAAACTGAGAGGACTTCATGGTATGCATATATAGATCAAATGTGTTCCAAGGTACATAGTTCCCTCTTGTAATCTGAAAACAATAAAAATATCTGTGGCAAGTGTTCACATAAACTGAGAGGACTTCATGGTATGCATATATAGATCAAATGAACAGTCTATACATTTGGTATCGATCATACTCTCTTGAATACCGTGTAATAACTAAGTATAAAATGAAAAATTATGATCGATTCGAGGAAATCTAAAACTAAAACAGTTTCCAGCTTAAATCTATGTAACAAATTACCTCAAATAAATTGTAGCTATACACTCGAGACATTTTCATTGTAATATAGGCATGTTCAACAGATAACTGCACAACGTAAACAAACCCTCCCAAGCTATAAATAAAATACCTAGGTTTTTGTACCATTAGTAACTAGCATCACGTGACACAAAAATTGATCGACTTAACAGGTTTAGAAGTCCTCATCATAAGTCTCAATAGGTAAGTGATTTCGTTAGCTTTTTGTTGTTACTGTTTGTTTGGATTTTTTGTGCGGGATTTTTCAGATGTGAAGTGAGTCTATTAATCTTTTGTCACCAATTTTAATGATTCATCTAAATCATAAACTATCACATCTACTCTTATATTCCTCTTTCTCTTCTCTTCCTTTGCGAAATTCTTCTTTCGATATTTTCCTCTTTGTTGTATATATTCGTGTACGAAGTCATCAATATCTCCTTTTATGTTTAATGAGTTTTCTTCCACATATATGTGTGTGCTTTTTTCGAACTTGTAATAAATTGCTGTAAATTTAAATGTCACTTCCTCCGCATTTGCATTTAAATTTAGTATTGTAAATGGTTGCTACCAAGTGATTGGTTGCCATAAAGACATCACGATCAGCTCTTAATTTTCATGCACATCCCTTGCATCGGTTATGAGCTTTTTATCACGTTGCTGAATTTGTTCTGCTCTTTTGTTGGTGTTGAAGCCATCTCCATTTATTTGACTGAGTAATTTTCAGTAGTTTCAAATTAAACTACAGTAGTTCAAACTAATGACCTAGTTTACCTTGATGCTGTAATAATTGGTATAGAATGTGTGTGTGTGTGTGTGTGTGTGTGTGTGATTTTTCAGTCATATCGCAACAATGTCTGCAGTGTGCCAGTTTATAGTTATGTCTAGCACTGGGGCATCATGTCGCAGACATGTAGCATGATGTCCCACCTAGTCACATTATCCTTACACCATACCGACCAGTCCTAACGCTAACCTCTTAATGCTGAGCGCCAAGCGAGGCAGCTATTAGTACCATTTTTAGAAGACTTTGGTATGACTCGGCCGGGGATCGAACCCACGACCTCCCGCATCCGAGGCGGACGCTCTAACCACATAGGCCAACAGAGCGGTGGGCATAGAATAAACGATAATGTTACCCCTGAAATCTTTTAACTGAAGAATTGGCTTGAAGACTTTGATGCGTTTGAAAACGTAAACCCGTTTAAAAGAGTAGTACAGACAATGTAAGAAAATGCATGGGAGTCTTCGTCGGTTATACCACACTTGTCCCATTCTCTTGTCTTACCTTTCCATTATCTTTGCTTTGTATTCGATATTAAGCTGTTCAGGTGCCATTAGATGTTATTTATCTATGCTTGCTTTCTGTTTTCATACGTTAGATTGGACCCCGTTTATGCATTTTACATGTACAAGTTATATTCATTACCTGTTTCAAAAACCACAAATAAATTTTGAATGCACAGCAAGTGCCCATAAGTAAGTTCAAATACTACTACAGATTTCTATACTGACATTTTTAAGAGGCTGTAGATAATATAAATGCTATCAGTTTTGATTTAATCATAAAACAAAATTTATGACAGATTATCCGTCAGTAAACTTCTAATAAAACTAAATGGTAATGTGTGAATCGTCAAAAACGTCTGCGTACATTTTACGACGCTATGGCCCTTCCATACATTGGCTTCATGTTGATACGTAATTGTTTGTATTTCAATAATGGATGTAAATGACAGTGGCATGACATGTAATTGACGATTCTAACGAAGCTATCTGACTTGAATTTGAGGTATGATATCCGAAAAGGAATCTGTTTAAGTATGTGTCTACTTAATGACCATATGGTTTTATTGGTGTTCGCACCATTTGTGTTTTTTGGGCTGTCACGGTCGTTGTTATTTATCCTCATTACGATTCATACAAGTGGTCTTAAAAAAAAAAACCTTCATGTCATGTGTTATATAGTATGTACAGCGTGGAGGATATTATGGCCCAGCTTACAAACCAGATACGCTGATCCTTATTTTGGTAGCACTATTGTATGTTCGGTTTACAACAACGAAGCATGAGAGTGTAATGAAACATTTTATGATATATGAAACCACTTAAAAACCAGTCAAGATAGCCTGTATCTCTTAACTTTATAGAGTTTAATTTTCGTTTAACGTTTATGAAGCAGCTGACAAAGTATGCATAACAAGTCCAGTGTAAAAGACACCTATGCAATAAGCTTTTGCAAAATATTACCTTCAAAGAAGAGAAATAGAAAGTTATTTCTGCATCAGATGGGTAAAGCTCTAAGAACATAATGTGTGTTCAAAATTTAGCAGATACAAATTTATTTGTTACATGCTTGGAAAGTATTTGATTATCGAATACGTTGCAGCATGACGAACATAAAAATTTATGATCTGACTTGATGCTCAGAGGGTCTATCTCGACATCGGCCGTACCTTGCCTTTACTTTGCTAAGGATTAGTCGTACCCAAACCTTCGAAACTCAAGTGCGTATGGTTTTGGCTTAGTTGTTTTCTGCACGTCTGTTCGTCTATATACTTCTACGGAACGATAATGTAAGAAACATTTCGACAAGCGTATAAACTGCATACATTCAACGCTATATTTGTTTAATTTTGTCGATCACGATGATTGGTATGTTTGAATATGAACATCTACGCCGACTTAGGAGATTCTTACGTTTTTGTTTCTTTCAGAATTTCCACGACATATATAAGCGACACTTTTTTTAAACGTAAAATGTAAATTGCCGACATACTTTGACTTCCGTTAAGAGAACACAAAGCTCGAATATGACTGCACATAAAGGGCATGCACGTTATATCACAATATTGTCTTAATATGAGGACATCTCATGTCTCATTGCTGATACTAAATGTTTGCTTAGCAGCAACATTTCAGGTATATTCGATCGGGTACTGTATAAATATAATACCGCTGATATGTAATGAACCTAAACATTTAATTACGTGTAACAGTTACTTCTTATATCTGTACTTCACCAGGGTGTTATTGATTATATGCTTCACTGTGCTCATAAAATCTCATTTAACTAACGCATCCTCTGATACCATCCATTTATTATCAATCTCGTGTAATACACTGAATTTAATATTGCCAAAGGGCTTTGATCAAGATATTAAATTACCCTAGCTCCGCATATATTTTCTTCCATCACTCTCCCGTTTACTTAACTTCTTATCACACGAAGTACTCTAGAAAATGAGAGGCAGTACCAGCGGAATATATTACTGTCAAACACCAATTTGGACTTAGCAAGTATATAAATCCCTTCACCCCAAAGAGCAATGATCAAAATCATTTCTTACAGCAGTATTACCTGAGCACACATTTGTGCCCACTTTACCCCCAACAAATCAAGTTAGCAACAGTATTAATACATGCTGACATCAGGAATATTGTCTCCACAACTTCACTGGAAATTAACATTACGGCCGCCATTTTGGGCATATGATTCTCTCATCTCAAAATGGCTTTATGTCCTCCATGGGAATTTAGTATTAGATATATAGGATTAATGGGTCGCTATAGCCTAGATTGGAATCGTAATGTTAAAAATGTCCTTAGATATGCCATTATGGGTTTCTATAGCCTAAAGGTGAATTATTAAGTTACCAACCTTCAAAACTGCTAACCAATGGATAAGGTAGGAATATATTCATATACTTTATCATCAATACGCTGTTTTGTATTATCAGCACTCACACTTTCTAACCAACAAAATATATATTACCATACACATACACTACACCATTAATACGCCCTTTGGTGGGAGAAACATCCACACTTACCAACCAATGAAACTGGTAGGAATATACTCACAATATATTATTGTGTGATCAACACCCAGACTTCCTAACCAAGGACCAATACAGCATGTCGTTACCACATCGTTATGAGTGATCAACAGTTACTATGAATAGGAGATTCCATACTTTTAAGCAAAATTACAGATTTGTACAAAGAAGACACGATTGAAGGTTCTTGTATTAATATTTTCCATGCCCGCAATAGGAGAAACAACCTTACTCTACAGAACAAAACATTTCATTATATAAAACCAGATGTCATCGCAGTTTAAATATCTTGTAAAGGTAGTACCAACACAATGCTAACATTTAACATTGTAGCAGGCAATACTGTAAAGGAGGAGACGGATACAAATGACAGAACAACACGAGTCTATAAATGAATGTTGCTTATAGACAATACTGGATATGAATCTCATCCGGATCAAACAGTCCACATGCCACAACTAATAGAAGTACCTGAGGAAATGCAGATGCAATATTTTACTCGTACAAATTCACAGCATAAAAATTAATTAAGACAATTTGACTCTGAAAAATAGGACTTTGATTACATTTATAAAGTACAACATTCATGTGCAAATAAAATCGCACATTTACTGCACAGAAAGGAAGACAGATTTCAGGATAAAGAGAAATGTTTGCATATACTGCCAGGAAAATAAAAGCCTAGAAAAATAATTGGATCATCATGACAAAAAAATCTTTTAAAAAAAATAATATACAGAATGACCAAGATAATATGACAACTAATTGTTCATGACTCGTTGAAAATATGGCAAAATTTGAAAATACGAATTCGATGAGTGAAACAAAATTATAAGAATTAAGCATCCTGATGAAAAAGGATTAAAACGTTTAATCAGTAAGAAAGGAATTACATTTGTTGATAAATATAGCAATAACAATATCAAAAATGAATAGTAGCTACGACGGACTTGGAATGGGATGTTAATATTCTCACACCAACGAGAGGGGTCTATAGAAACTGTCTGCTGAACACCCGACACATAGGGACCGGAGGCTGACAATGAATTGGCGATCATTATCATGGTCAAGTCAGAGAGAGCTTTACTTAGGCCTGTGATGAACGTATTAACGACTCGATGCGGATATAAGTTGTGCCGACCAGGACAATAGAAGAAATAACGGATATCCGGCACACGCCGCTGAAAGCCGCTAATTGATGGTACGGTTACCATAGAACTGGCGCTGCTTTGAATCTATTTGAGATAAAATCCATTTTTCCGCAGCGAGCTGCATTAGCTCTCCAACGAATATAACTAGACCTTATAAATTAGCTTGAAGCCACGCAGCTGTTTTGCCGCTAAATTTGAGAAATAAAGGCATAATGTCTTTCATGATACCTGACAACACCCTGAACGTCTTTTCAACACACTTACTAAGGGCATTAGCGCAGGAATTAAATTTTGTCTCAATTTCTTAGCCCCTCTGTTGTCAGTCGCGTGTTTTGATAGTGTCTGTATGACACCGCTTTCGCCACCATCACTATAAATGCTAATTTTACCCAGTGCAGTCAGGATACCGTGTAAACTTCCTAGATCATTTTTTATCTCTATTTTGTTTGGTATTTTTGGGTATATCGGAGGAGATATACCACTCGCTTCCCCCGATCTCCTCACCTGCCTCAGAGCGCGCCGTAAATGCTACGTTGACTATCTCCTTGTATCTCGGGAGTTCGCTATCAAATCGCCTGACGAGTTTATCGGTCGTATCTCTAACGTCTTCCACATCCTACCCAAGGGTCAGACAAACATCGCTACTTGCTTAAGCTGTGGTGAGGTTGGTTGTTTATATGATTGGCCGAATGTTAAGATAGTTAACGACGTATCCTCATCCGCAGCAGTGGCGACCAACTTGCATGAAATGATCACGTCCTCCTTACTTCTATTGTTGTGTGATCATACGACTCCAGAGTGTTCAATACGCTTAAACAAGATTTTGTCATATTAGGGTTATAAAACTTAATCTACCGCTACATCCGGAAACTCTAAGACGAAAGGCACCCGCCAATTGATTTTCGTTACCAATAATCCAAGCACAAATTAACCTAACCAGCAGTTCTTGGTTCGATTTCCAAACATGGGCACAAAGGATTACATCATCTACGGACACAGTAAAACAAAAGACGCCAACAGCAAAGAGGACAATAATTAAAATCTCTGGCATGGCAAGAATGTGGTGACCATCGCCAGCTGTTACAATGACCTTTGAAGTTCCATAGTAAATGTTCTAACAAGGCAGAGTAGAGTCTGCTACTAACAACATGGCGCTTCTGAGAGTAGGCCTCAGAAACGCGATGACGACGTAGCAGAAAAATAATATTTTCGCTGAAACTTACAGGAACAGATTATATGTGCCTTTGGATTTAAAACTCCTTGTATCACACATGCCCTTCTACAAGCCAGGCTTGAGCAACATAATGGATTACGAAATCATCTTCAACGACTATTTCAGCAAAAACATGGTCATAAGAGACCCGAACGCCAGATACACCATCGATAGAATCACACTAGAATGCGACATGATTACGCAATCCGAGCTCGCACGCATGCTCCAGGATCAATACCAGAGATGACCGTCCATCCTATACGACATATTGCATCCAACATAATCGTTACATTTGACAATAATAAGACCTTGTGGAACATCAATCTCAACGTCCACGGGAGGCTGACTCTGTTTGACGAACCCTCTTTTGCATTGGCACGGGACACCAACATTTACAACCCGAAGATACAGATGGTCGAAGTTACTATCGAGGGCATTCCTAACCAGTCAAAGTCGCAGACCGTACGAACAACGGGCAAGGTAAGGAAACACTTTACCTGTGGAAAGCTTTGACACAACGTGGTTTCCATAATGGCAAAAGGCCATCAAATGGTCAACATTACAGTCAAAAAGTACCTCACAGACAAGTACGCCCTATGGTTGGCATGCGCTTCAACGATGATGGCTGCCTCCAGGGCAGTGGAATAAAGGTTGATAGCATCATTGACAAAAACGGTGTTGTCCAAAAACGTATTAAACGAGTAGTCTTGCTTCAGCTGCTAAGCACGTTAACAAACGATTAATAGCGATCTAACTATGATTTAATAACAAAATTAATTAGAATGAATGGTTTGGTTTGAGAAGAGCAAATAGACTGCACCTTACAAGATTCTTTACTTCCGTGTGTATGTTGCGAATTAATGTTCTATTAAACACGTATTTTTCTTGTTTCGATTAGTTGCTTCTATACATAAAACATGAATACTACAATAGAATGAACGCATAATATATAGATAACCAACCTTTACCAATCCAAATACAATGATGGCATGGTACTTGATACAATTAGTCATAGATGTCGAGTGATACACTTCGTCATAGATGTCGACTGATGCAATTATAGATTGATACAATTAGTTAAAGATGTTCATTTATACAATCAGTCATAGATGTCGAGTGATACAATTAGACATAAATGTAGACTGATACAATTAGTCATAGATGTCCATTGATACAATCAGTCATAGATGTCGATTTATACAATCAGTCATAGATGTCGAGTAATACAATTAGACATAGATGTAGACTGATACAATTAGTCATAGATATCCATTGAAACAATTAGTTGTTGTTGTTGTTGTTGTTGTGGGGTTTAACGTCATTTTGCAGCACAGGATAGGCTATACATGGCGGCCAGTATTAATGGTGGAGGAAGAACCCGGGAAAACCCGGAAAGAACCACCGACCCACGAGAAGCTATTGGCAAGCTTTCTCTCACATACCCACATTGGCTGAATCCGAGACTTGAACCGCCGTAGACAGAGGTTAGATGGCTTTGGTCCGTATCGGAGAGCGCTTCAGACCACTCGGCCACTCGGGGCCCCAATACAATTAGTCATAGTTGTCGATTGATACAATCAGTCATAGATGTCCATTATTACAATTAGTCATAGATTTCGATTGATACAATCAGTCACAGATGTCCATTATTACAATTAATCATAGATTTCGATTGATACAATCAGTCATAGATGTCCATTATTACAATTAGTCATAGATTTCGATTGATACAATCAGTCATAGATGTCCATTGATACAATTAATCTTAATGTCGATAATATTGAACAATACATTGAACATATGACTGCAAAAAGCAATAGGAGAAGAAAACACTCTCAGGATGCGAACAGTAGTATGTCTTTAGTCATCCACTAACCTTTTTAGGCAATGTCCTGTGGGTGTATTATGGACAAGTTCAGGTTCTGTGGCACTTGCACAAAGAAATAAGTGTTTTCCTATATCTGTAAAAGGTATTTAGTGCATCCGTGTTAAAAATATTAGCTTCTAGCTTGCCTGAGAAATAAGTTTCCATTTCGTTTGTTATTAGTACTTATTATATATATATATTATTTTTGTTGCATTTTAAATTAAATCTAAAAGTTAAATACACATTATTAACATTAACAATGAACCATGCACATTCAAAACCCGCCGGAGTGAAACTCAATGGGTAGATCGGGAGTTCCACGATGAAAGATATATGGAGCAGACGATGATGATTTTCAGACTATCATTCAGATCACAAGAAGTATCAAAGGCCGTCGTTAAGGACGAAAGTGAGGTAGAATTCGCCGACAATAAGATTTCCTGTACACTCACTCGGACTATAACAATAAAACGGGTGTAAAACACTATATCACAAGAACTTGCAATTGGGGACACTTTAGACAATTATTCTGATCTTTTTATTGGGCATCCTATCATATATTGCATGCACATATTACATTTTCACCTGAAAAAGTCATACCACTCTCGCGGGAAAGAAAAAAAAACAATTGACACCGGCAAAATATTTGACAAGTTTCTTAGTTTCTTTACGAGTAAATCCACCCGGTTATGACCGATACCGTAGTTGTATGTAATAAAAAGAAAAGCAACGAAAGTGTGCCCATCTAACCGCAAAGGTGGCTAGTGGCACTACTAAATAAAACACTCTCTCTCTCTCTCTCTCTCTCTCTCTCTCCTGGATAAAATGGGCGACGATAATATCGAAAAACCCTATGGTCGCTACGAGGTTTGCCTTCGAGTCGTAACAACCAAGGTGCTTCTTTACAGATGTGCTCGTCTGTCATTTTAATGGTGCTGCCTAACCCGCGGAAACTCAACATAGATTTATTAACTACCTCGATGAAGACATTTGTGTTAGACATCCGCGTAACGCTTTATGTTGCGAACTCTTTCATCGCTATAGCGTGCCAATGACACAGCTTATCTCCCTCCAATTTAACCATACTCAAGAACTGCCAATTATCACTGTCCACAAAACAATAACCCACTCGAAGCATACGATAAGCCTGATGGTCTCTTCGTCAGTGGCGACGACTGCGAACGCTGCTGTTGAGAGGGTAACCTAATCAGCAGAGGTAAAAGTCGAGACAATAAAGTACACACACATTCAAGGTCAAAATAAGTTCGAAGCAGAGTGAAAAGTTGCAAACATCCGAAAATGAAAGCAGATGATATGGTATGCCCAGTTGGGTAAGGCAAAGGAAATGACCATATGCAATTTATCGCGGCCAAAATAACCCTTTTGACTTGTTTCTCTACGATGTGCGTATTTCATGATCATGACGTGGCAGCAGCCTTTGCGACGAAGAATGAACTGATTATGGCCGCTGTGACAATAATGGGCCTGTGACTCAGTAGTTATTTGGTAGGTTTTTCTATGTCAAGCTATCTTTTGCAATATTACAAAGTAAAGACGCTGTCAAATGTACAGACGCCACAATACCATCATAGAATAAGTCCAGGCGCTAGAACTGAAATTCACTTTAACTGACTCTTACGCTCCTAGTCAGGACCAAATTCACCACGTTGTAATTTTGGCCCTCTTAGGAATTGTTGTTTCAGTTCTTATAACATATAAACTCGCCAAGTAAACCGCAAAATTGCATGATCCAAGCAAGTGTTTTTTTGTTGGGTTTTTTGTTGCTTTTTTTCTTTTACCTCTCTGACCGTCACCTCTGCGGAGTTATTCTCGCCAAGGACCTTTTCCGTTGGCACTTTATGGTCACTGGAGAATGGAAAGTAGGCTATATTAATCTCGTTGTGTTTTTCTCGTGTGCTGTAAGTCCGGATGTCTTGGAACATACACTGAATGCAGCTGCTTGTCTTGCCCCTCTATCCTTCAAGCAGCCTCCTGCTCATTTTGAGAGGAATCCAGTATGGTTTCTCAGTCATCGTCCCTGTAGATGTGAAGTTGCCTCGAAGCCGGAAAGCGGTGGTCGTTGGTCCAGGCACAATCATTGTGGCTTATGAGCTGCGCATTATAAGACAGACGTAGAACGAGGCTCGGTTTCCCACCTTTCCAATACCTAGTGCAAGGGTATGTTCCATTATCTTTTATAAACCTGTGTAGGAAATTTTACAGAATTCGCCAGAAGTACTTTTTCTCGCCGATCTCAATACTTCCAAACTTTATCCAAGTGCAAGCGCCTTTAGCAAAGCACATTCCGTCGTACTCATTCGAGCGACAATATGCCTAGGCACCGTGATCTGTATGAGAGGCAGCCATCTGACACGATGAGAGCCCAACGATCTTTCTTCTTTATTTTAGTGCATTTGGCTCGCACTTGTGCTGGGTTAGGGGTGCGGGTGGCAGTTTAAGTGCGTCTAGAAAATGGTCCATCACGCTCCCCTGCTGAAAAATTACTTCACTAGGCACGAACAGATTTCACGCATTACATCATTTTTTCAATCGAAACACGTTTTTAGGGATCTGAGGTTATTTACGACTCAGCACATAAGACAGTTCATTTAATCTAATTGGATTGGAAAATGGACGGTTTTAAGTACCTGCCAACCTTCCTTAATTTTTCATCCTTTGAACATGTCATTTAGAGCTATCAGGATCACATTCGTCAATGTAAAGAACAGTAAAGAGTCTTTTAGTGGGTATTAAGGCAAATATATTAATTGTCTCTGCAGTGTTAGAATCTTTAAACGTTACGTGATCATCTAAGTAGTGAATGAAGATACCCTACGGACAATGGAAAGTCTAGTCAAAAAGGTCGTGGGAACATTTACGAACAAGGATTTTCAGACCCCCCACCACCACCGGTAACGTTTACGAAGAATGGGAATTAACATGGGGAATATTGGGACTATATACGGACAACAGGTGAGGTGAAGTCACGATAATGAAGACTGATAAAAATGTTGCAACAATGTTGCAAGGGGCTGATTGAATCGGGATCATGATGATGATTTCATAAACATGAGTAAATTCGTACGGAACAGCATAGACGATACGAGGGTAGACGATTCTACGTTTGTCCACATCTTGTGAGGAGAACAGGTGAAGGGAATGAAATGAACGGGGTTATTTATAGTGGAAGAGCGGATCGAAACGGAATGAGTTTTTCTTCACCAATCCCAATATGAGTTACAAAATTCATATTCCCTATATATATGCGCTAGCGTCTATGCGCCGTGAATCAATGTGACAAAGGAACCAAACATGACGGAAACTTAGAAGACGATGAATTGGGGAGAACCGACCGTGGAGACGATAAGCGATGTCATAGCAGCGGCCACTAAGGTCAGCAAAGTTCTGCTTTCAGAAAAGACTGATTTTAATTGGGATTTAGTGGATTTTCTCTCTTCGCAAGAATTTGTTTCAGTATCAGCATCTTCGCCACCTTCTCCTTCTTGACCAGTGGCGTCACTCGGGTTGGTGTCACCCAGTGCGGTAGCTCATGGTGTCACCCCCATGGTCCTCCTTCCGTAACAGACCATACAGAATCCTTAGTAATGTCATTTTGGTGTCACCCCCTCTGATGGTGTCACCCGGTGCAGTCCGCACCCCCCGCATCCCCCTAGCGACGCCACTGCAAATAAGCACCAGACGCTCTGCAGACTGCATGGTGGCACCCTGTGCCTGCTAGTCATGTATTTAACTATGATCGGTTATCCGCTTATGAAATCCGACTAGACCGAGCAGTGTGTGCTCTGTAAAATTTGCGATTTTTCATTTTGGTGTCACCCCTCTAAGATGGTGTCACCCGGTGCGGTCCGCACCCCCCGCACCCCCTGGCGACGCCACTGTTCTTGACCACACACCGAGGATTTAAACAGAGACATAAAGAAGAATTCGAGAAATATTTACATCAGCAGAAAGAAGCAGAAGAAGCTTTTCTCCTTCAACAGCAACATCAAGAAGGGGAGGCAAAAAGAAGGAAACGATAGGAAGAAGAAGAAGCAGATCAGAAACAAGGTCTTGGAGAGAAGGAGGACAGTGAAAGTCCAACGGTCAAGGTACTCTTAAATATTTCAGCAGAGTTAAGGAGTCTGAAACAAATGTAAGGGTCTGTATCAGATGTACCAAATGTATCAGACTTCTTTAATACGACCCAAGAGAAAAAGACCTTCCCGAGCCAAACAACCCAACCATGTGACTACGCCTGCGATACCACCCCTAGTGATTTCTACCAAATTTTCATCAACAGGAGCAAGTACGGAAGTAGGCCTTGGCCGCGAAATAAAGCTTAAGGCAGTTAAAGCTGATTACGTCCCGTTTCTGTGTTTGTTTTTTTAAACAAACAAACACCAAACAGTCCTTTTCAGGGCCACTCACTTCTCTCGAAAAGAGATATCATTCTTTTTGCCAAAATCAATTAAAACTCAAAATCCGTTTTTTGCCCTATGATGTACGCGCGCATGTGTGTTTATGTGTGTGGGTGTGTGTATGTGTGTGTGTGTGTGTGTGAGAGAGAGAGAGAGAGAGAGAGTGTGTGTATGTTCTTATTCTAAAAAATCGAAACGGAGAGAAACTTACGTTTCTTGTCTGGTCTATTCTTGTACAAATTTTGTAATTCAATATCACAACAGAACGCTTTAAAACGTTCATAGACTTAGTCTGTGTCTTCTGTTCACTCTCTCTGTTGTTTGAATTTCTTCACTTTTACAGTTTTGTCCTCCTCTTCTTACTCATTTATTCTCTTCGTCTTCTTTTATTCTCGTTTTTCTCATTCTGGACTTGTTTAAGTTCGTCCTTTGGGGCGGGTCCCCTTCTTCCTGTTCTGAAACGCCCTCTTCTCCTTGCTCCTGTTGTTTCTTTGGGCACTCTGATGACGAATATCCTTTCTCTTTACAATGATAACAATTATCTTGACTTTTGTCTCTTTTTTGACTCTTGTCTTGCTTTTGTGACGGTCTAAACACTCTGTACCCCAATGCCCTTTCTTCCTACAGATATAGCAAATATCTATGCTTTTATCTCAAAAGGAAGGAGAGTAGTCCGTCGGTTTGTCTGAAGAAAACACCTCGCAAAGCCCTGATTAGAAGTTCGATCTGTGTGGGTTCTTCCATCGTTCTGGTCGGTTTGAGAGTAAAATGAATACCGGGAGGGATGACACTGACCCTTTATATAGGGAAGACACTAGTCTAATATTGATATAGGGACCTATGGCGTTTAAAATGTAGTTATTTGACGTTTCCAGTCGTGATGAATGCCAGTGATTTTGAACGTGACATGAGTGCGCCAGAATCCAGGCCAGAGAGTCTACATTCAACCAAAGGTCACCATTAACTCCTCACAATTAATACCTAATTCGAGAGACGGAAAAGCGCTCCTCTAGAAAATTTAGAACTACGGCTTACACGTACACGGTGAAGTTTAAGGATTTTAGGTCCGAAGTACCGTTGGGGAAATCAGAGGGGTCCATCACCGAGGTGTAGGATTCTTTGTTAACCACACTGAAACGGCAATGTGAAGCCAAAGAAGACGATCGCTTGAGACTTTCCATTCATCACGACAATTGTACGTCCCCCGTTTGTATCGAGTTTAGCAGCCCAGCAAAACTGACACCTTCCAAAGTCATCGACACGATTCAACACGATACAAATTACAACGACAAGTTTCACATGACCGATGGAAACGCGATACTGTTCATGACCCACGTGTCTCTTCCCCAAGGAACATGACACAAAAAGGTGTTATTGGTAGACGAACTTCGCAGCACCAAATAGAGTCTCGTCCGAATTTACAACCCTCAAGACCAGATGTGTTTAGCCCGTGCCATCGTGGTGGGACGAACATATGCCGACACGAAAGACACGGTAGAATGGAAAAGAGCTTGGCAAACAATTCAAAATCAAACTAAGCCAAACAAGCAGAACTCCTGTTACAGCAAGACGGAGTTATCCAAAGAAACAGCCTGTGGCATTTGTGAAATACAAAAATTGTAAGACGTCTCTACTACACTCTACACCTTCAAAGTACATGGACCTCTGTTGTTTCCAGGCAAAGATTTCAAAGACGGAAAATACATCCACGTCTATCATCATGAACATTTCGATACCATCAACAGTATCATTGCATTCCTGGGATACGGTTATTAACGTGAGAAATGTGACAATTGTTATAACAATCAAGAGCAACACATGCATAGTAGATCGAAATTTAAGGGATGGTTGGCCTTTAAACCCTGTCTTGACATTTTTCCGCCTGCCTATTACCAACAACATCTAAAGAAGCAAGGTTCACAAAAGAAAAGTGCTTATCAACTCCTGAGATTGTGCCCTACTTGTGGACAAGGCACACGTACCAACAATGCCAAAGCAAACGTACGTTAAGGAAAGAAACGATGTCACATTTGTCACCAACAGCTACATTCAAAAATACGATTCCGATCATCAAGAGGAAGACGATGACCAGAAGAGGAAGAAAAGGAATTTCATCTTTTTCGATCTCGAATGCATGCAAGAGACCGGAATTCACATCCCTAATTGTTGCGTGGCTCGTTGAGCGTGCAAGAAGTGCATCCAAGCCTATCTTTAGCCATTGCCCTCAAAGCAACAAGATTCCTGGAGGACGCGAAAAAAATCTTTCGGGGACTGAACACGCTAGCCGATTTCGCCCAGTGGATCTTAGGCCACATCGACGAGACGTGGAGCCAAGAGGACATCGAACAATATGCAGATTGTCATCGCCATGCCACGGTGATTGCTCAAAATGTATCGGGATACGATGGCAAATTGCTTCTCAGATACTATACGGAACAAAGTACCGAACGTCTGAGAGTGACTTTGAAAGGAGCCAAACTCATTTCTATGTAAATGGGACAAGAACAGTTTAAGGATACAATGAGTTACATGGCCATGCCATTGAGCCGAATGCCTAAAACGTTTGGAATGACAGAAATGGCCAAAGGCTGTATTCCTTTAATTTTCGAAAGCGAAGCCGATCAACATGCCGTTTTGCCCCATTTGCCTGAGGCTCACTTCTGCGACCCCGAAAACATGCGTACCGAAAAACGAGAAGCTTTCTACGCTTGGTATCAAACTCACGCCTCGGACCCCATCGACTTTCAGGAAGAAATGTTAAAGTATTGTCGTTCAGACGTGAACATTTTACGGCGTTGCTGTAGAAACTTTCGAGAACTGTTCATGGAACACGAAGTGATCGATCCTTTGAATAAATCCTGCACCATCGACAAAGCGTGTTCTTTAGTGTACAGCCAAAGATTCATGGCCGAAATCACCCGAGCTGTAATCAGCCCTCAAACTGCCAACTTTGTCAATACTCGTTCAAAGCCCTACGCTGGCTACAGTACTTGTGCGAAGAGGAAGAAAAATGGATTTAACACGCTTGAAACGGAGGAGGCGAATGAAACGTGGAACGTATTCGGTGGATGGCTGTGACTTAGAGAACTCCATGATCGTGTACAAGTTTAACGAATGCTTATTTCACGGATGTCCCATTGCTATCCTCAACGTGGCACCAAAAATCAGTTTCTACAAAGGACCATGGAAGACTTGTACAAGGCCACTTGCCAAAGGCGCTTCAAGATAGAACAGCAATGATAACAAGTGGTTGAAATGTGGGAACACGAGTACGATCACCGTTTGAAAACCGATCCCGAGTTTAAACGTATCGTGGAAAGTTACAAATTGGTGGAGCCTTTAAACCCACGGGCCACTTTGTACGGAGGACGGACGAATGAAACATGATTGCTGTACCACGCCGACGAAGAAAAAGAAAAACAAATTAAATACTTGGACGTGTGTTCGTTGTATTCATACGTGTGCAAATAGTGTCGCTTTTACGCAGGGCATCCGGAATTGCTGATGGAACACATCGACCTGCACAACATTCGACAATAGGAAGGCTTGATCAAGTGCAAAGTCTTGCCTCACACGGACTAGTACCATCCCGTGTTACCTCTCCATTGCCAAATAAAACTGATGTTTCCCTTGTGCCGTACTTGTGTTGAAACGCGTAATCATGACCAGCCTTGTCAGCACACCCAGGAGAACGGACTTAGACAGGAACGTGGGTCAGCGTGGAATTGTTCAAAGCTCTGGACCCTGGATACCAAGTGTTAGAAGTGTACGAAATTTACCACTTTCTCAAGGGCGACGAGACTCAGAAAGGCATTTTCGCAGACTACCTCGAAGCCTTTTGAAACTTAAACAAGAAGCCAATGGCTATCCATCTTGGTGCCACAATCCCGAAGACCAAAAGAAATTCAAAGAGAAATACTGGGAGCAGGAAGGCATCGCTTTACACCACGTGGTGAAAAACGAAAGAAGGCGATTGTTTGCCAAAGTGATGTTAATTTGCTTGTGGGGTAAAATGACACAACGACCGTGTTTACCTAAAACGAAGTATTTGGCAGAACCTTCCCGCTACTTCCAGATGATTTACGACAAAACTAAATACATGTAACTCGTGGACGTCGTTCGTGAGGACTTGACCTTAGTCAATTACGAAGAAGAACTGGACTTTGTAGAAGTTCGCTTAAAATTGTGCGAAGCTTTAGAACTGTTAGGAGATCGCGTCCTATACTTTGACATGGATAGTTGCATCTACATCGATCGCCTGGGTCAACGTCATCCTGACATCCAAGGAGACCGTTTAGGAGCCTGGACGGACGAGAACCCAGACGTCAATATTCTAAGCTTTGCTAGTAGTGGTCTTAAAATGAGTAAACTCCTGCGGGTTTCACCCTACCCTCATTGAAATGAACTTGTGAAAGACGAATATTCTTTCCCTGTGCGTTTGCCTGTATACTGCAACTTTAAACGTTTATTCCAAACCTTCCAAGGAAAATGGTCTAAATATCTAGGATGACCTACCCCCTAAGAATTGGCAAGAGCCGAATGTTTCTACGTGTGCGAAGGGGATGAAGTCAAGTGTATCGGTTGCGGTGTGTCACTTCACTTGTGGGAGCAGAAAGATTATGCTTACCTGGAACATGATCGATGGACTCCGGATTGTCACTACCTACCTTTAGTGGGATCTAGTCATTGAAGTGGCATACCATGTCATTTCAGAAACCAGCTTGGCTAGGAGTCAGACGTTGGACAACACCTAGATAAGTATTTAAACCCCATTTCAAAAATATTATTCAATGATTACCAAACGAATTGCAAGTGAAGATTTACAATGAAGGTTGGCAGGGACTTGCCGGAGTAAAATCTCAACTGGTGACTGTAGAACATTTGTGTCGAGAAATTCACAAGAGGAACGTGAAAAAAGTCAACTAACGCGTCAGAGGTCTCCGGATCACGTATGCGTTCTTCCGACTAGTCCGCTTTAGATCGTTTGCATCAGAAAATTTTATTGACATTCTTGACCGTTATCCTGAATGGCAGTTGTCAGAAATTGCTCACTATGTCCATTACTTTCGCTCATAGGAGAAGATTGTAAATAAAATGATACTGACTGATATGATAATGGATACTTTACAAGAAAACATTCGTAGTTTTCCTGTGGAGAGAACGCATAAAAATGTATATGAGTTTCGTAGATGCTTCCCAAATGCTTAAATGTTGACTTGGATGAATGAGCGACCACCATCCTTTCCACCTCCCTGGACCTGCATGGAACCTGGGAAAACGGAGGTGCAAAGCAAACTTGTTATCATTGTATTTTACATGCCCAAGTTGTCAGAATATGCCTTCGATAGTTCAGCTCACTCTAATAATTGTTACCTTCCAAACCTCTCCAGCTTTACAACTTTAGGGCGTACGGTGAACGCAAGAGAATGTACCTGTGCGGAAAATGTCTCCATTTTACAATTGAATATTTCATAATCATGACCAACTTTTAGCTATAATTCATTAGCCGTCCCTTGATAGGAACGGCCGCAGTAAAAATGTTTAGTATTATAAATGAAGTCTCATAACAAAAGTACTGTACATAAAGAGAGAACTGTGTTGAAGTATATTCGTGGCTTACATCAAGGACATCACCAGATATAAAAGTGGTATCTCACAAAGGATTAAATGTAGTCTATAACCTCCCTATCTCTTTACTGACATTTTGTTTGTTTATTAATAAACTGCTTGTCATAAAGATAATGATAAACATAGCAATAAATTTACATCGTTAAACAAACACTCGATTTCACAGCCATATTTGGAGTGGTGTGAAGCGCTCATGGGCGTAACACTCATTATTGAGCTACGTGTCATCCGCAAAGAAAAATAGTTTTAGTATATATTTCATACAGAGATATTGGAATGTATCCGTGGAAGAAAATTTATATTGCCACAATTTTCATCACATTGGAGATATTACTGTTTTTTACTTCCATTGGAGAAAATATCTACCCCTGTCTATATCCATTTAGACCAATTTCTCTCTCTCTCTCTCTCTCTCTCTCTCTCTCTCTCTCTCTCCTAGGATGAAGAGATCTTAACATATAGCAAGGCTGCTTAAGCAATCAAAGGGGTGGGCTGTAGTCTAAAAATGATCCAATTCGAATTCCAAGCAACAAAATGTGTGCTTCAGGTATTACATTTTTTAAAAATATTTTTCACATGCAAATTGTCTAGCTTAAAAATTTGCGTGACCTATTTCTTTTCAATAGTCACCAAGACGATGCCGGATAGTACCTGTTACGCTCCACGTCTTTAGTGGAAAACATTTCAATAAATATTCTAACGAAATTGTTTAATCATCAGTTCTCACTCTGATGAGAATCATAATAATGGCTGAAAAAAAACGACGGAGTAATCGAGGATAGAGGCGTGTTGACTGGCCGCTCCAACAATGCAATGTTTCTACCTCGCTCATGAAATAGTTCCTAAAATCTGCTTATAAAGTAAATATCTTCTATCTACTTTGTTCTGTGGCTCGCGCGTCATATGTAATATTTTTATTCCAATTCTTATTGTTAGGATTGGTACATTTTCTATGATTGAGACGCGACTGTACATGCCTGAGATTTAAAAAGACAAATACTCTAAAACCTCTTTCATTTCATCTCAGGATAATTTTCGTGTGCGTGCTAAAATACTTGTCCCAGTTAATCTGCAAAGCTTACCTATATAATTTTTTATAAGTAACTGTTTTGGAAACACCTTCTCAATTGAAAGTACATGTAGGCATTTTAAATCCACAATTTATCAGGGAATGTCAATTCTCTTGCCCAATTAGTTTGGATTGGTAAATGTCATTGTTGGGTGTAATTGTATTTAAGCAGCTCAAATTTTACACAGACGCAACACAATTTCCCCGCTCACCCTTTAACGGGATTAGTAAAAAATTTAATTGTTGCACCGTGTCGCGGATGATAACACTACCGTAGTATCGTATTTCTTTGTATAATCATTTTGCATTACTTAGAATGTGTTACCCGTCCTTCGTTGGATCTCCTCAAATCAATTTCACCCTAAATGTGTATACAAAGAAATGAAAATAATCGAAATTGATAGAAGTCCTTTCAGACAAACATTTAATACAGCGTTTTTGTCCAGTGTAGTTTCCTTTAATCAGTCCTTTAGATTTGTCCTACATTTTAAGTATTGAGTATGACATTCATTGTAAGTCTTGATTTCCCAGATTTATTAATTACTTTTACAAAATGATTAAGTCGTGAGAGGAATATTTACCACTTCAGCTGAGATAGTGTTAATAGTAAATCCCAAAATCAAACTTAAAAGAATACCTTGCATATTACAGATTCTTTCTCTGACACGGTTTGGGTGCGGTCGATATTTACTGGAGGTGGAGTGCAATTACAAATCTAATTGAATATCGACCCTTCCACACAACACTGTTACAAGTTTTATCATACCCTGTAATGAAACATACAACGTACAATATATTTAGCTTTTATACAAAAGAAAACAGCCTACATTGTGAGTGCCCCAAAAAGCAAAACTACTCAGAAAGTAATCCGCTCCTCTATAACCTTCATCCCCTTTCCTCAGACCTCCAGCCCAGAAATTCACGTTTATGGACTTGCAATATCTTCAAGAAACCATTTGTCTCCGTACCGTACCTTTCATGGTTCATGATAACAAATTATGAATTAGACTTGACTGAATTAACCTTAACTTGTAACCTCTGACGACTGAAATTACGTTTGACAGCCGTTCTCATCTTTGTTTGTCAATAAAAAGAAATGAAAGAAATGGGCTGTCGTTATTAATTTATTTTTTTTTCTTTTTACTAAAATACGTACGAATTGAATGGCTTTATGTTATATCCGTGTCTTTTTATCTGCACAATGTTCACGATCAGCACTTAAAAAGACTTCTGCAAATGACTATGCTCGAAACTTTTCTTAATTTATCTCTCAATTTTGTATTATTTCTGTGTCTCAAATGTATAGTCCAAATTTAAACTCTTAACTTTCAAAATGAATGGTACTCGATGCGTTTAGCAATGTTCAGAATGTGTAAGTATAATAGCCGTGTAACCATAATCCTTACTAAGTAAAAACTCCAGTAATTGACTTTCTTGGCATATCCTCTTAAAATTTATCTTAGGACTGTTTAATTAATCACATTAACTACTTGTGTTTTCTCCGGGGTAAGAGACAAAACCAAATCAATGGGAATACCTAGCAGAGCACTATCGTCATTACTTGTAAGATCGCATCAGTCTGCTGATCATTACATAATTTGTGACTTCGCATCAGTCTTTCGTGTTTTCCATCAATAGTACACGTCTTTCTCAGTATGTCGTGTTTCTCATCAAATAGTACACGTCTTTTTCAGTCTGTCGTGTCTTCCATCCAACAGTACACGTCTTTCTCAGTATGTCGTGTTTTCCATCAAAAAGCACACGTCTTTCTCAGTATATCGTATTTTTCATCAAATAGCACACGTCTTTCTCAGCCTGTTGTGTTTTTCATCAAATAGTATGCGTCTTTCTCAGGATGTCGTGTTTTCCATCATATACTACATGTCTTTCTCAGACTGTTGTGTTTTCCATCATATGGTACACGTATTTCTCAGTCTGTTGTGTTTTCCGTCAAATAGCACACGTCTTTCTCAGTTCGTTGAGTTTTCCGTCAAAATACTACACGTCTTTCTACGTTCTTTGAGTTTTCCATCAAATAGTACACGTCTTCCTTGGTTTGTTGTGTTTTCCATCAAATAGTATACGTCTTTCGCAGTTTGTTGTGTTTTCCATCAAATGCTGCATGTCTTTATCAGTTTGTTGTGTTTTCAAACACTAAACGTCTTTCTCAGTGCGCTGTGCTTTCCATCAAATAGCACACGTCTTTCTCAGTTCGTTGTGTTTCTCATCAAATAGCACGCGTCTCTCTAAGTTTAAAATCAAAGGCTTCCTAATAAAACAAAACGGTGAAACTATCAATTTTGACAAGCAAAATATGTTTTTTTTATAATTAAGTTATCTTATTAAACACGAAATATAAAACAAATTTTGCTGTCTCTCACTAAAGTTACGCCGGCTTCAAAAACAAAGCAAGTTGTCTAACTTCATTTCCAGGGACATTCTTACAACTTTATCAGTGGAAGTTATATAGTACATTAACAAATAAAGAAGATACACTATGGCTATGTTATTGGGATGCAACAAAAGGCTTTTAAAGTATCGACATTAACAAGGGATATAATACATTATAAGTGGTACATTCAGGCTGACATTTAGCATTTACTGGTGCTTTGAAGTGTGAAAACCGGATGTGGCCGTTGTTAAATGTCAAAGAGTGAAAAACTCACAAAATAAGCTGTGTCTACTGCAGGGGAATGTTAACACACGTTGCAAATGAATCATATGCATTTAAGAAGAATATCTTTCTTTTCCTCCTCAAGTTACAAGTATGGAATGATTAAATATTGTCGGAGAATTATATAAATGTTAGTATTACAGCCATTCCGAGGAAAACGTAAACTTCTTAGAAACATTGATAATGATGTGGAAATATAACTTCCGTTACCATATGATCACATAAGATCACATGGATATAATTAGCTGCAGGTTTCCATGGTCACTGAATATTTTAATCAAATGTATAACAACATTAAGAACATCAGTAATAATAATAATAATAATAATAATGATAATGTTGCTGTTGTTGCTGTGGCTTTAACGCAAGTTTTCAGCACATGATAGGTCATACATGGCGGCCAGTATATTGTGGAGGAATCCACGAGAAGTTACTGGCAAGTTTTCTCTCCAACCCACGCGGACAGAGGTAAGATGACAGTGTGTGTGTGTGTGTGTGTGTGTGTGTGTGTGTGATTTGGATTTTTAACGTTTTAACAATTTTTCAGTCATATCTCTACGATGTCAGCAGTGTGGCAGTTTTCAGTGATGTCTAGCACTGAGGCATCATGCCACAGACATGTGGCATGATGTCCCACCCAGTCACATTATCCTGACACCAGGCCGACCAGTCTTAATGCTGAGCGCCTAGCGAGGCAGCTGTAAGTACCATTTTTGTAAGTCTTTGGTATGACCCGGTCGGAGTTCGAACCCACTACCTCCCGCTTCCGAGGCGGACGCTCTAACCACTAGGCCACCGGAGCGGTCTGAGATGACAGTCAACTGTTAATAATAGTAATAATAATAAAAAGAAGAAAAGAATAAGAACAAGAACAAGAAGTAAAAGAAGAACAAGAAATAAGATCGGAAGTTGACGGTATGAAATGTTATTGAAATAAGGTTCATCCACGGTTTCGACAAAAGTGCTACAGCTTGATGCAATTCCATAACAACAAATTAAATGGAAGATATTTTAAAAAAGTTGGTTTGGGGTGGGGGGAACCATTGTAACATCTAGTTACATATCTTCATACGCTGATGAACATTAGCGAATTCAATAATTCTTCCTTTAGTTGCATTTAAAATAATAATATTATATATATTCAGCTGCTTGCCTTAATCTTGAAATCAGATATTTCCTTGAATTACAAAAAAGCTGTCTCTTTTATTATACCCTCCTTTACCAAAGTTCATCATGGTTTATTTCCTTGCTTTAACAGGGAAATAAAAATCTTTTGTCTATTAAATTTGATGGATATTCAATTACACCGTAAAAACTTGAAATTGAGATTTAGATTTAACAGAACATTGTCACTATTTCAATTTCAAGAAATTTTTACAAAATGTTTTGCTAATTTCATTTTGCGTCTTTTTTTCGATGAAATGTTAGTTGCATACAAATACAAATTAGTAGATTATATCCAAGAGATTTCAAGTTATATATATATATATATATATATATATATATATATATATATATATATATATATATATATATATATATATATATATATATATACATATTTCCATCTCTGCCGAAAAGTTACAGAACATATTTATATACTTGCTTCACCGCCATTACCGTAGAAAGGAAAACATCAATTAATTTTAAAAGTAATATATTAAAAATGGCTCATAATCAATCCTTAACACTTATTGAACTTCTCGATTTCAAAAGCCTTTCACCGCAGGCTTGTAAGTGTTTAGATTTGATAAATGTCAACAAAACAGTTTGCACTTCAACTTACACCAGAAGATCAGATATATACCCATAGGACGTTGACTAAATAACTCCGAACAAACAATTTCTGACTGCGGCATTGAGGCAAGCAGTCTGGTCTGGTGTGATATGCTATGATATCACAACGAAACTTGAATGTGAAAGTAGAGTCGGTGTTGGAGCATTGTCCTAAACATGTTATAAAAGCTCCGCAGGATCAGTTCATTGTGCGAGAGCATTTAAAAATACGATACTCGAAATTTCAATGGTGAGTTATCTAATGAAGACGAAGAAATGCAATCGGATTATTGAAGCACGCTTGCACAGTTCTATTTATGGATTGTACTTGGTAAGTAATTCTTGAATAATCATAATGACTAATTCATCAGTATGTTTAAGTTTATAATATTTTACTTTTCACTTTCATAACAGACATACAAATAATATGGCTACTATATGGAGCATTAACTGTGTAAGTGGACAATCTCACACAATTCCTTCTATATCGCTTAAAATAGTGACGTAAAGCTTTGAAATACGAATGGACCGGATTTACGCAGGCCAACAACCGATAGACAATTTGAATCACTTCACTCTAGTCCAGCATGAGTAAAAGTGGGACGTGAAATTAATATCAACATCTTTAACCATAACTAACGCAGCTTGTGAGCGTAAGGGGGTGGTGTTAAAATACCTTTTGGAGAGAGCAGGTGAAAGTATCCCCTGTGTGTCTTGTGTGACACCAGAGTGCTTAATCTTCGATCTCTGTCTCTTGAAAGCGCTAAAAAGTGGTGCAAAAAGTATTTTAATTTATTTCACAACACGAATTAAAGCCTAACCATTTAAATTCATAAAGGGAATATTTATACGGCAATTGGTGTCTATACATGATTTACCAGTCCAATATCAAACGACATTTTTAAAAAACTTACATAGCCACACTGTTACACCAGAAAGAAAATAAAGTGAATAAGTCGCTGTCTTTCCTTTAAACATTAAAGTACCCGTCATATATGGTTTAAGTTGACTGAGAATCCAGTAACTGGGTCATTTGCATTTGACATTTACGGCCAATGCATGACTACATGCGAGACACACTCCCGATTCGAGCCTTTATAATAACGTACATATCAATATATTGACTTTGTTCCGTGTTCCCGAAGATAGTAATTAACGATCATTATACATCTTCTTTAGCCATGGATCCGGCATCTTAGACACGTGTGGTCAACATCTCGAAACCTTTACTATTGCAGATGATCATTAACGAACACGTCAATTTCACTCTACATCGCGTGCACAATAGACTTTAGAGAGCAGGCGCTTCGATCAGATAAAATCACGTGCTTTTTTCCGGTAGTGTAGTCACGAACTGTTTGTATACGTAACATGGCGATTGGAAAAATGGTTTGCCTCAATGCAGTCGGAACGACTTCTGTGTTATATATATTTAACTCGTATTGTGTGTTGACTTTTGTCCATGATTATATGTTAAGTATATTTGATTTGTATTGTGAGATTCACTGTTGTCCATAATTAAGGGTAGGAGTTTGGTTTACCTGACTAATGTTTTTCTGTTTCTGCAAAAAGGATATTACATAGCTAATGTTTGTCAATGATTTTAGATTATATTTGAAAATCACTATTATTTGAAGGTAAATATGTTTACTTGGTTCTGAGTTCAGGACGTTTGTATTCCCCTGGAGACATCCTGGTGTACCTGTTGTATGACATTTTCTTTACTAAAGTTTTATTAACAGACCTCATATTGTCGACAAGTTAAAATGCTTCAGATATGAACATTAGACCCTCACCCTGGTCCTCATATATTACTTAGGTATGTATATAAGGGAGAAGTAAACATAAATTATTTAATCCTGCCTTAACTTCTGAAGAATGGAACTTGTCTTTTAGTTGTGTTCAGTTTTAAATTCAGAGGATGTATGTATTTAAATTATTTACTGGAATTACAGAGTGCTTATTAAGACCTTTGGATTTAATCACTATTTTGGGATTATTGTGAATTCATTTAGAGACATTTTGCATTATATCATTGAGATACATCAAGACTGTTAGTACACTAACACTATTTCCACGCTATTGGTACATCAGCACTTTCAGGCTCGGAATTCTTTCAGAACACCGCAGGAATTTATTTGGAATACTCAATACTTTTGGACTTGTGTTATACCTTTTATTATTATTTGGAATATTATTCGCAATACCTAAGTTCTTTTTAGATTTTCATTTTGTATTTTAGGGAAATAATATTTGTTAAATTTTACAAAACTTGTTGGTTTTAACTCTTGTCTGTTAGTTAGTTGAAGACCATTTCTGTCACATGTTATTAAAAGAGATTGGTTGTAAAAAGTGTCCATTGTTATTATGTCTTAATTACTTCACTTACGTCACAACGATAATGACATGTCATCACAAAAAGCAAAGTAAGGATTGTTTTAATTTTATTGCAACCTAATTACAATTTTTAATTAAAAGTTGCAGGAATAACATTAAAAATTAAAAAAGTGTTTATTTCATGGTTGAAAAGTTTCGTTCACTGTGATTTTAAACGTCTGTCTTTTTCTCTTTTATTTGATAAGGTATTCTTCGCACACTCAGCCAGGTGTTCTCCGCCGAATCTTAGCAATTTGTCAAGTATTACTACGAATACTTTTGAGTCTCTTTAATAGTGCAAACTTATTTGAAGAGAGGAGAATGTACCAAACAACATCACTTACACTAGAAACTTGTTGGCCCTTAGTGTCTTTCAGCCAGATCTTTTTCATGATTGCTTGAGATCTTCGCCAAAGTGATTGTCCGGTGGACTGTAACGCTCAAGACAAGGTTTTGCCAAAATCAATTTTAGTCGCTGAAAGATTCGTCAGTGTACCTCAAAAAGAAAAAAATATAGAGTACATACATTCTTAATTGTAATATTTATGTTTATGTTTTGGACGGGTACATAAAATATATAATGGTAATATATGTTCTCGCTTTTGCACGATTCTCTTACAACTCGTCCGACGCTAACTCAATGAGTGCATCAAAGTGGGACACACTGTCCGCTTTTTGCATCAATACGTTCTTCCAACTCTAAAACACAATATAAAATATATTTTTATGTATACTTTATATTCTAATAGTGCTGATAGATTGCACTGTATAAATGGTGCATTTTTCCGACAGGAAAAAGCAAAAGAAATGAGTGACACGTATCAGTAACAATCAAAGTACATACTCTTACCATACTCTTTGTCGGCGTACATTTTCTATCATGGGTGAGTGGGGTTGGAAACAATGGCGGATTGTCGCTCACATGTATCAATGTCTCCTGTTAATATTTCTCCAGAGGTCTTAAGCAATGCATCGTAATGATGAACAAGTGTGTTGTTTTGTTTGGTTTTTTTTATTTAATAAGCAAGGTATTGTAAGACAGGTACACCAACTGGATGCTAAGATATATCATCACACTGGTGTAATGTGTTGTTATTGATTTTTCACCTCATTCTTTAGGGCACGTATTATAGGATGCGGCAAAAGAAATATAATACAAGAGAAACCTACTGAACGAAACCAGTTTGACATCGTACGGCCTCTCTATATCTTAGTGACGTAATAATGTTCCCAGTCTGCTCACGCGTTAGTCAACTTTGTACTGAATATGTTCTTCAGTGTTTTCAATGTTCTTCAAGTGTTTCGTAAATGTTTGAAAATAGTGTTTAAGGAACTGTGTCATTGCTCAAGTCAGATAGTTCTGTCATTAAAAGCATTCCGTGTATTAAAAACTGACAATCTGAAAACACGTTGTAAAGCGTGGCTACTAACATCATCTATGTTATCCCATACGTCGATGGTTTTCAATCCTGCACTCAGTGCATGCTGTTTTAACCCAATAGGCGAACTAGGCGACTGCCTAGGAGGCCAAGATTTGGGGGGAGGGGGGAAGGCGACGAAAAAAGTACATTGTCAGGTTATTCATTTATTATTATTAAATATGTAGACTAAATAATGAAATTAATAAATTATCAAACCGAACGTGTATTAATACTAATGAACAGTTTATAATAGGCGTGCCTCGAAGGGGGGGGGGGGCGCAAGATGTAAGGTTCGCATAGGGCGCAGTATACCCTTGCACCGGCCCTGACACATTGGTTCTCCTGATGATAGCAAACTTACTGCAAAAGCTAATAAGGAAAGTAGCAACGGATGAACTCTGATAATGTTCTTAATACACTCATGCAATTTTGAAGGGGCTTTTGTCTTCTGGGTAATACTCATCAGTGCCAAAGGAGTGACAATACGGTCATTTTGGCTAAAACTCGTCAGTACCAAAGGAGTGCCACCATTATATTTTCATGCTGCGATAACATGCCTACATTGTTTGCTTATTTTCATTTCTTTATCATATATATGTGTATCATCATGTAACCGAGTGAGGGCATTGGTCTGCTTTTTCATTTCTCTGTCACATATATGTGTAGCATCATTTAACCGAGTGAGGGCATTGATCTACTTTTTCATTTCGGTCTCATATATGGGTGCAATAATGAAACATAGTAAAGGAATTGGTCTACTTCTTTTTTCATTTTTCAGAGAGCTTCTTAGTTTGTACAATCACGTCTGAACAAAGCATTCATTGAAAATGTTGGCGTTGTCCTCGTGTTGGCTGAATAGAAGAGGACACTATATTTTCCAACGCCTAAAATGCGTGTTTCACTCTTGCACAGTGCGCAAGAAAATTTCTTCTGCAAAATCACATCCTGTGTCCAAATATATAATAAATAAATATATAAATTAATAAATAATGCAGTTTTTCGATTTTTTCGAAACTAGTTCGATGTGATAAAACAAATGGTTTTAGAAGTGTTATGTTTGGACTTAAAAGCTGTCACATACGATGCCTAATGTCGCTGTACATCTCGTGGACCGAGATCAGGTACGAGATTTAAAAATTACTGAAAAGTTGGAATTGGAAGACGGCTTGGATAGCTGATTACGTGAGGCTATTTGGCGAAGGATAGTTGTCTGGAAATAAAATACGATAATCAAACAATATGTAATAACATTATATTTTCCTTCCTACGTGGAGGAGAACCCTTGAAAACACCTGTCAACAAAAATGCTGCCATTGCTTTCTTTCTTCGCACATAATATATGTGCAGTCACGCTCTGTTCCTGGAAATTAATAGGAATACCTAAATAATACAACAATTTCCAAGCCAGAGGAAACTCGATCTATTTACATGTTTCATAAAGCGCTTAATTTGCTCTACACTTGAAGAAACCTTCTTAATCGTGGATATAAGGTTCTTCCCTCTGCTATTTCTGTTCGTCATTTTTATGGCATACTTTGCGTATGCTTTTATGGGTCTATTTTTAACCCTCCATTAATATCGTTTTGATGAGGATGGCGATGTAGAACAGGCAGCAGCAACGTACGGGAGTAGTGGTAGCATATTGTGGTAAGGTGATAGTGGCGGTGGTTGTATTGTTCTTTCTCAGTATCAATGCAACGACGATACTAGTAAACATTTTTCTTATTGTAGACCATGAGGGTTTGGGAGTAAAACGTGCACTGTACAATGTCGACATTTCAATGGTGTCAGACGATTTGTATGATATTTTAGCCACGCCACCTGCTCTGCACATCAGGGTGTATACTATTGGTAACAAATCGAAGGATAAACATAAACGCTGTTCACGAGTATAGTAAACACTTCAGTAAAGGTATACACAGATATTTATTTCAAGAAAAAGTGGACTGTTAAGAAACTGGTCATCAGGTATAATTATGTCCTTGCACTCTGCAGCGACTTTAAAATATACGTGTTAATACGGGTTTGGGATGACATGTAGAAATTAAAGATTCGTCATTTTACAATCTGTATACGCAATACAAATTTGACCAAATTTTTACATCACTATTTAATCAATCTCCCTGAGCGTCTTGACATTTTTGAGGAAAAGAACTCAGTATTACCTTGAGAACGGATTCTAGTGTATAAAAGTGGTCGGTGCTACATAAAAATATAATAAACTTGATGACTGCATGAGCGATAACAACTAAGCTTTCATCTCAGTCGAATCAGAGATTATTTCCAAGTACACGCATTTAAAAATTCGCATTGCTTGGGGTGATGAAACTGCTAAGGAGTATACTTTGTCTATAACTCCATTCCCCTGTTAGTCCAAAACTTTACTCATTCATATTATTATTAAACAGTGTGCTCTCAGATTTGAGTTGTATGTAGTTATCAACCTACTTTCTGATCTTGCTGGTATAGCCTGGCTACGTGGTGAAGCATGAATTCGTGATGTCTGCCATTCTCAAACATCGAAATCGCACGTGCCACTCCTGCACAGATTATATCGTGTTGAAAGACAGAAAAAGATGAAATCATAACAAGAACCGTGGGATATAATTTATGTACTTCGTATTTAATCAGGTGGGAGTAACAATCAAACCACTGGGCCCAAACTCTTCCCCAACTGCTTAAGCCAATGCTTTACACAGTGTATGATCCCTATATTGTTATAAAGTGTCAGAAAGAAGCAGAAGAAACTAAGTGCAATGTGACCGACATACTTTTAACAAAGTCTGTTAATTTTGGTGTTAAATTCCACACACATTATAACAAATACTAGCAGTCTCTACCCCATAAGCTATCACAAAACCCACCTACATCAGGTTTAAATTTGGGTCGAGAAATGCTCGTAAAGCAGTCACATATACTTCGGAATTACATTCACCTAGTCCTTATATACGAGAACAATTCTTAAGCGTAACAATGCTAGGAATTCCGAATAATCCACGATATGCCGTCACCTACGGTTAAAGTTCACGAATTCCTATATACTTTGTACAAAGCCTACGTGAAATCTGCAGCGTAAAATCTACTTAAGAGGCGATATTTAATGAAGTATGGGTTGCCCCAGCCGTTCTTTGTACATTTCTATCCATATTTATCGTTACTATTACGTATGATAAATTCCAACACATATTCTCCACGACCTTGAAAACTGAACAGAATACTGCCGATATTTAACACAGCAAGCCAAATTATCATCACTGACCATGAACTTTATGCCGATATATAACACAGGGAGCCAAATTATCATCACTGACCATGAACCTTATGCTGATATTTAACACAGGGAGCCAGATTATCATCACTGACCATGAACCTTATGCCGATATTTAACACAGGGAGCCAGATTATCATCACTGACCATGAACCTTATGCTGATATTTAACACAGGGAACCAGGTTATCATCACTGACCACGAACCTTATGCCGATATTTAACACAGGGAGCCAGATTTCGCAATGAAAACATATCAGAATTTTGCTCAAACCTTCACCATGATAACTATTTACAAGCGGGGATGTCTGACAAGATTGTCTCATTGACAATGTGCATAGAGTCTACAACTTAAGTTTGTCTTCTTTCATTCTCTTCAATTTATAGGGATTTTCGGTTGGCATCTACTACCTTGCTAAACTAATTCATACAAGCTACTGAAAAACATAGGCTTGCACAAGTTGAGATTCTCAGTCAGTATCATAACGAAACATCCGTCAAATGTTTAACTGCATTAAGGTTAGTCTTTAAACAAAATTGTATAACTTTTAAGCATGTCTGATTGCTTACATAAATATTTATATTATTATTTATAGTCTGTAAAATAGCTCCAATGATCTACTGTTTCTTATTATGTAATGAAATTCTTACTATAAATAAAAATTGTCTTCAATCTATTGTCTTCGACATGTATTTGTTTCCACGATGAAATCTCCTCCTTCTGCTTATAACGTTTCATCCCACAATTTCATGAAGCACATTTGAGTCAACGATCTACATTTTATCTAAATACTTAATAAATAGAACAGTCGGATTATCCCGATTTCGAAAAGTTGCCAAAACACATAAGAAGATCCAAAATTATTCCTAAAAGAAACAGGTTTGTATTGTACATAGAAGAATCAAATCATCACATTAGCGGTTTCACCCAGACATTTAAAATTGTTCCTTCTATTTTGCAGATTCCGATGTATACATATAATCCGATCCTAGCGCTATGAGAGTGACGTCAATGCTTCCAGGTGATACAACGTACCTCCCTCAGAAAGTTGTAGAAGTATCCAGGGAGACCCTCAGAAATTTCCCACACTCGAAAAAGGTGGGCAACTACCTGCTTGGGAAAACTCTGGGAGAGGGATCCTTCGCTAAAGTGAAAGAAGCCCTTCATATCCCCACTGGAGAAAAGGCAAGGGCGACTAACCCACCTCTCTCTCTCTCTCTCTCTCTCTCTCTCTCTTATTGCTATTATTTTATACATTTTTCTATGTTTTGCTTTGTTTACTACTTGTTCAAGAAAACATAATAGGATAAATATGTGTATATGGGTGTAAAGGTGGGAAAATAACGTGTTTTTTTAATTGGAGTGTTTTATCGGTGCAATATATGGTCATGTATTCGATATACTGCAGAAATCATGTTTCCTTTACGATAGTAAGCTTCGTTTTTTAATGTTATGTTTGACTAATTCATTCAAAACGACAAAGTCGCTGTCAACAGTGACTGAAGAAAAGGATGAAAAAACCAACAGATGCCTGTAAAAAAAAAAAAAAAAAAAAAAAAAAAAAAAAACAGTGTCACTCTAGAATAGACCAAACAAAATTACCCCTGGTAACATTCTTTATACAGTTAACATTATGGACATCTTGAACTGTGTTACCTAACAGAGATGAATTCACATTAATTTTTCCCATACCACTATAGTGGCTTTCTCCTTATCAAATAGAATTTTTTTTAATTGTTGTAAAGTTTTATGTTATGTTGTAGATCTCACAGATTTTATTGTTTCACGCAGGGGTGTTGAAAAATTGGTTTTAGATAGATAGAACGATAGAAATGAAGAATATATACTAGTATATGATTCATAGAACACCTGAAAATCTTCTTCCACTTCATGTTTTGACATAAATGTATAAGATTTATGATTAATAAACACTGTACTGACCTTTCTTGACAGACGCCCGTCATTGAAACAAAATACGCTTCTTCTCCCCATAATTTTCATCACAAGTGGCGTAAATAATGTTAATACCTGGGTTTCACAATGCCGAATGGTACATGTAGGTCAAACCGAAAAACGAGACATTAACAAACACCGTGATTCATTTGCATTAGTACATTAAAATTCAATAGAATATTTATTTACCCATTCAATTCATTTTCGGAGTTTTGTAAACTACAAGAGGTATCTTTACTATAGAAGATCTTCTCAAACAAAAATGTTTTGAACAATATTATGAACCTAATAGATCTGTCTTACAATACTGATACAACTAATAATGATATTATATCAATAATGAAGAAATAATGCCCATGAGGAAATTAACCCAAGAGCGTCAAAAATAATCCATAATTAGGCCATCTACTATGCACGCCTGTAATTATTAGGCCTGATTGCATATTGAAAGTAGTAATGAAAATGTAACTTTTAATTTATCATATATGAGCACATTTCATTAAACTTTGCAGTTGTCTTCTTATCTTCGTCGTGTATACGCATTTGTGTGTAGGTGTGGCGGTGGGTGTGTGAGGGGTATTGAAAAATAAGTTCACAATAGATCAATAATTATCGGCAAATATTTAATAGATTTTCTTTTTATACTATATTCATAACATTCTTTTAAATGTCACCGTTTATTTACCTCGAATTGTATGCCTCTTTCTGTTAGATTTTAATAATGCACTGCTATCTGTCTTGTCAGGTTGCAGTGAAGATAATCGATAAGAAAAGAGTGAAAGATGACTCCTATTTGCGGAAGAATCTACGAAGGGAAGGGAAGATTCTCCAGGTAATTCGACATCCCCACATCATCCAGCTCCTCGAGATCATGGAGACTGAGAACAGCTATTATCTTGTCACGGAATTATGCACAGAAGGCGATATGGTGGACTATATTTCGCAGCGGAAGATGCTGCCGGAAGACGAAGTGAGGAAGTACATCCGGCAAATTGTGTCAGCGATTGATTATATACATCGGCTGAGTATATTACACAGGTATGTATGTATGTATGTATGTAACGTAGTTATGTAGGTACGTGTGTGTGTGTGTGTATATATATATATATATATATATATATATATATATATATATATATATATATATATATGAAAATCTACCGTTTGCATCCAATTCAATGTAAAGCAAGCGTTCGAAATTAGTGAAATGTTGCAAAAACAATGGACGAAAATATTATTAACATTTAAACACTGGCATTGCTTTTACGGGGAGAGAGAGAGAGAGAAAGAAAAAGAGAGAAACAGAGACAGAGATGTATGCTGACGCAGAATTACTCGCGCCATGCTAGATTCCGAAGCAACAGATGCACCGCCATTCATGTTTTTGTTTCTTTGTTGGCTCGGTGGTTGGTTAGTTTTTCAAGGAAAGCGTCTATACCAACAGGGCCAGATAAGGGAGGGGGATCCGGACTCAATTCATTCACCCCCTCCGCAACCAAAAACAATGCGTGAACACACACAAACGTACAGTCGCTTGTCACTTGAAAGTTGGCCATGGCGTTATTTTTGGGCACCTTTATTGGGTGTTTTGCACATATTGAGTAAATAGACACATACACTTTTCCTTTGGTACCCTTAGGAGGAAACTAATGACCAGTTTGAATTTTAGGATTTAAACAAAATAATACTTGACCTGATCCGGCCCAGCCAAAGTAGGTACGTTGATTTGAATGAAAAATTTTTATGTGTGAACAGACTGTTGGAGGAATTTATCGTTCACTGATCGAACGTTGAAGGTTTAAGAATATTTACACTGAAGTAAACAAAACCGGAATCTTCATTGAATGAGGGAAAGAGATAACAATATGACGCTTTACCCGCACGCTCCGAAGCCGATACTCTTCTCCTGATAGCAATCAACAGCATTAAATCCAAACAACGAATTACATCGACTTATATCACTACCATACACCTGTCTATTGGATTTTCATCGGAGATGGGGGATTATATCGGATTTCTGTTGAATCTCTTTTTATGTTAGAGAAAGGATTTGAAAAGAAAACATTTTTTCCCTTTGTATTTCAAATCAATACTCCAATTCCTAATCTGACTCAACAGCTAAAAGAAAAACCTAGTTCGTTCAAAATATGATATCATATAAAAAGTCTTAATTATGTTTATAGATTTTAACTTTATGAAAGCATAAAGATTTTAATGTGAACAGCATGAACATTAAAAATACAAAAGCACGCCCGTTACTAATGAAGAGCTTTCGATAATAACTTAAGTTGTTGGGGATCAACACAATATAGTATACATGATGTTTCAACTTAATTTCTTTAATTCCATAATTAACCTTTGACCTTAAACCGTGCCAATCATTTTCTGATTTGGAAGTAAAGATTGACGAAAAATTCCTTCGCGGATTCACTTTTCATTCATCAAGTGAATGGTTTTATTACACTTTGCAAAAATGTGCAAAAATTTACTTAAGTGCGTGCAAATTATTTTAATTAATTTAAAATCTATTTTGAAAGGTAAACATGTATATATAAAAAATGCAATAATGATTTTCTGTTGTTTTTGTTCTGTATGTATGTATGTTTTTTACGTGATTGTTTTGTTTATTGTTTGTTTCGTCGTTTGTCAGCCTAAACAGGAATCATGAAACTCTCAATAGAATGTAATAAACAACAACTGTCAATCAAACTCATATTTTCAAAGCTTTGTGTCATTTACCTGCATCTTGTGCGAATAGGAACTGATAATGACCACGTTAAGAATAGACTAATTAACCCCATCACTTGTAATTTTGTTGGCAAAATCAGTACTAATAATGACGATCGTTGTCATACCAATCCATGGAATGGTGTTAAATGTTCAAAAACTATTTGTTTTCAGAGATCTCAAGATCGAAAATCTGCTACTAGATTCAAATCACGACATCAAGATAATCGGTAAGTATAGAGTGTTTTTATATTTCATCAATCCCGAAGATAAATGTACAGGCGAAATCAAGTCTTAATTATTTCCTCGAGATTTTTAAAAATACGATTCTTGTTACAATCATTCCTCTCAGGGTACTTTGGAGTCACTATGTTATAGAGTCACGTGATCTTGCATTTGTGCTATTGAAAAGGAATTTTTAAGCCAATTAGCCTCAAGTGATATTGTCAGTTTCTATTTTTCAATCTACATATTCTTTAAATATTTTAAACCTGTTCTTTATTTTTCACCACAGTAATAATTCCATATTTTTTCCGTACTTAACGCATTCAAGATCATGCTTAACGGAACTTCTTCATATAGCCTTAGGGGTCGTCCATTAATTATGTCAACAAAATAAAGGGGGAGGGGGTTTGAAGAAGTTTGACAATTGTTGACATGGGGCGGGGGGGGGGAGTTCAAGATAAATTGACGTCAACAATGTTACCTCTATGTTGCTTCACAAGTCATGTTGAAGAAGCATGTTCAACAGCACCGACAACGCGATCTTGGGCCTAGGCAATTACCACATGCTCCTCAACCGCAAAGAATTCAGCCAGTACGAGTGGCTGCCAAAAGACAGAGAGAGCTGATGGCAATTATTGCTCATGGAGAGATGTTAAGCGCAGAATGGTTAGACGAAGATGATGTTGACTTGTCGGGTGTATCGGTTCCACAAGAAATTAATGAATCAGCCACTATGCCCATTATAACAATTGAGTAACATTTGACTTCCCCATGGGACGATGATAGAAGCTAGAATATAAATTCTCGATTTTTTCATGAATTCAAAGTGTTATAGTCAATTTGAAATCTGTTAAACAAGTATAAAAAAAATGTATTAAAATTTATTTGTAGACCTTTTAATTTCCATAATTCTATTTTTAGCATAAAAGCCAGCCGTATAAAATATTGTTAGTTTGTAGGGGGGGGTAAAATTTTATTAGGGGGGTCACTGAAAGTTTGACAGTTGTTGACAAGGCGGGGAGGGGGTTAAAAAAATTGCCTAAAAATTGTTGACATAATTAATGGACGTCCCGTTAGTAGATTGGAAATACTGTTTCTAGTCCACTTGTAAAATGCATGAAATCAGCTTGATAGTACTGTATTTAAAAAGCGTGCTTCTGAATCACACGAGTATGAGATTTCTTAACCCCTTGTACATTTATGAACAAAAATCCACTGTAGAGTGTTTAACAAAGTCGGTATTTTTACCCACATGCAGGGCCGTGCAGAGGCCGAGATACCCGAGCAATTTGCTCGGGGCCCCGCCCCCCAGAGGGGCCCCCACACGGAGTTAAACACTGCCTGCCGAATTTTTTTTTTTTTTTAAAGAGAACCAGTCATAACATACACTACGGCACGAGGTAGCTAATGACAATGTGAGACAGGAAAACAGAAAAAAAAAGAAAAAAGGAAGTAGGATGACGGGTTGAATCATCCTGCTATATAGTTTCTACCGGTAATGCGACTCACTTGACTGACGTGAGTTTTATATGACTTCGTCAGTTCGTCACTTTCTCTTGGTCTGAAACGTCAGTCGTCAGGCATATATTTTGCATGAAAACGATATGTGAGCGGTGATCTGCCGATGTCTTCCAAATTGAAAATAATTCACGTGTACTGTATTTAAAAACGGAAATATGGAGCTACTGCTGAGAAATGAGTGTTTTGGTTGAAGTTTCAGCAGTACTACAGTAGTACTCAGCAAGTACTGCATTTCAGTACGTTACGTTTCTAGTTGGAAGATATACCCCTGAAGTCATCAAAGCATTGCATAGTACGTGGAAAGAACTGAAATGAAACGCACATATCCATCAAGTGTGTCAAAGCTAAATATCAGCAAAGCAAAAAAGCAGCTCTGCAAAAAGGGAGGCAAACCTTTTTGGATGTTGGATTTACGACGACTCCCAAGACCTCAGATGCCCCTTCCAGTAGTTCATCAACTCAGAAAACAGATGACCCTGACATCCAATCTTTTGTTCCAGCAGCTATAGAGAGTTTAAAAGCTGATACCACTGGTCATGACTTAGGAAGTTCAGCAAAAAGCCAAATTGCAGGTGCATCTGTTACTGGAAATAGTGCTGACAGTGACAGTACAAGTGCACCAGCCATTTTTGAGGACAGTCAAATCATGGAAATTTGTGAGAATGATAATACTTCTGCAAGGTCAACTGGAGCAGTTTTGTTGCAGCCATTTGACATTGAAGAATTTGAAACTGAACATTCTTACCCACTCAGCTGGAAAATTTTGTCAAGGCTGGTCACATTTCCTTTCCACTGGAGCTGCCAAAAGATATTGGAAATCACATATTTCCAATGTCTGTTTTGAAAGGTAAAATGCCAAATTGGGAACCATTTTCGCGAGATTGGCTTGTATTTAGCCGAGCAAAGATGGCACTATTTTGTTTGCCATGTCGATTATTTTCACCTGAAAGTCAGGTTCAACGCTTGACTTCATCACTTGCAATGACGGAAGAATGGGAACCTGGAAAGAAATGGAAGAAGCTTATCAATCGTATTCCTGAGCATGAGCATTCAAAAGCCCATAAACAGTGATACATTCAGTGGCGTGAATTAGAAGTTCGAGTGAAGAATGATCGGTCAATTGAATATTTTCTGGATCGCCAAATCCTCACCGAAGCAGCTACATGGAGAAAAATTCAGGAACGAATCTTGGATGTAGTTCTGTTTCTTGGTGAACGTGGATTGGCTTTTCGCGGAAAGTCAGACATAATTGGAGATCCTCATAATGGAAATTTCTTAGGATTGCTAGAACTGATTTCGCATTATGATCCAATTCTCAAGGAACATGTGATGAGAGTTAAACGGTCACAGGATAAAGGGGCAAAGGCTTCAAGCGCATTATCTCTCAAATCATTCTCAAAATGAATTCATTGGACTTTGTACTGCTGAAGTTCGGAGACGAATCGTAGAAGAGTGTGAATCTGCAAAGTATTTTTCAATTATGATTGATGCCACCCCTGATGTGAGTCATACTGAACAAACTACTTTTGTCATACGATACGTACATGAAGAACTTGGAAAATTTTCCATCGAAGAGCGGTTTTTGATCTTTGCAGATTGTGCAAAAAAGACTGGATCTGATATTGCAAGATTAGTCCTGGAGACTTTGGAAACTTTGAAAATTCGCTTTGGGGACTGTCGTGGCCAAGGCTATGACAATGGGGCCAACACGTCAGGACAGTACAAAGGTGTTCAAGCAGTTTTCCTAAAGAAGAACCCACTTTCTATATTCTCACTATGTGGCTGTCATTCATTGCATTTGTGTGGACTGAATGCTGCCTCAAGCTGCACAGATGCTGAGACCTTCTTTGGAATTGTTCAAACTGTGTATACCATATTCTCTGCTAGTCCACAACGCTGCGAAATATTACAAAAGAAGCTGCATAGTGTGTCTCTGCATGGGCAATCTGGGACTCGATGGACTGAGAGACATGATAGCATTCGCCCCTTCTTTAATTACTTGTGTGGAATCATTGCCTCTTTGGAAGAAGTTCAGAGCTTGAATCTGACTGCAAAAACACGAACTGATGTGAAAGGTGCCATAAAATATATGAACTCCTTCAAATGTGTTCTCATGGCAGGCATTTGGATGGAAGTCCTCACATTGATTGATTGCTGCAACCAGGTCATTCAGGCAAGAAAGGCAACTATTGATGTCGAGGTGTAAAATATTGAGGCATTGATCAGTCAACTCAAATCTGTTCGGGATGACTGGAAAACAATTTTGAAAGAAGCCACAATAGTGGCAGTGTCTGCAAAAATCAGTTCTGAATTTTCAATCCATCGGAAAGTGAAGCGTAAACAGTTTGCTGGAGAACAAGTTGAAGGGGATGAATATATCACAGATTCAGTCGAATCGAGCGGAGGGTTGTGGTCACCGTTGCACTCATTGTGTTCATTTATATAACCAATAAGGTGATTTCATGTTGTCAGAGATTTCGCCGTACTTTATTGACTGAACGTCAGACTCCTGTGCTTTACCACACGTGGATTAGGCTTTCATTAACAACGGTTGATTTAAATACATATACAGTTTTTGTTAAATATCTTTTAAAGCGTTTCATCCTCATTTTGTTCTTGAACAAAGCTGGCACAGTTAAATAATATAATTTATTATCTTTCCTTTTGTAATTTTCTCAGAAGTTTTGTTAAACGTTTGAAAATATTTGGAAAAAGTAACTTCTGCACAGTAAATCGTAACTAACGGATTATACGATTTATCTCCCTTTGACCACTTCCTATCAGCATAATTTCAATATAAACAAAATTCTTGTAACGCAGTAACCAGCAGTCAGGCAAACATACGATCAATGTGTGGTTGAGAAATCCAATTTATAAACACGATTCTATCGCTGTGGTTTCATAAATTTCAATGAATTTGAAGTTTGCTGAATCAGTCATCCTTATCTTCTGCTTTATGTGGTGACTAACAACAGTTGTTGGCGTCCAGAAATGATAATGATGATGATAACTGGAGTTACCAAATTCAAAAACCTTAAGATCTGAAACGACAATTTCAATCTAGATATCCGCAACTTAAACCTTAAAGAAATGTTTTAAATAACCGCAACCCGCTGCTACTAACGGGAATTCGGGTGCTTGTATAATGTTCAAAGACGTATACTAGTATGAACGACACAAGGAAAACACCATATCAGAACGCGAATACACAAATCGAATTGACGCTAATGTTGCGTGATCCCTAAAAATTATCCTAAGGAAATATTGTGAATATGCGGAAAATTGCAACTTTAAGAACTAGCATTACGTTCTTGCATTTGAATACAAGTTATACATAAGAAATGTTATGGCTTTATGCGACGTAATAAATATTTTATCGAATTTATATTTAAGATTTATATTAAGGTAGTTTGTGTGGATTAATTAATTTTTGGTGTCGAATTTACAACACGTTGGTCAGTGCCGAAATAATTCGTCGCCTCGAATATTTTTCAAAACAGAAAGTCAGTACCGAGACGTATGTATGTATGAATGTATGTATGTATGTATGTATAGCTTTTTTAATCGCACATCAGCACAAATATGGTGATACATTGCTAAGCAGCGTAAATGGTACCGGTAAAATGCTTGTCAAATCTACTAAAAGTAAATTTGACCCATGAGCCAAAACGGTAAAGATGTTGCAAAAACTCACCAAATGCATAGCAAGTAATAATATGGGTAAAATGTTAAAGTTCTCAGATTTCAGTGTCAGATTTTTCTATTTATAACTGCACTTTTTAACCAAAGAATGCCCACAGTGTTTCAGTTCAACATCATAACGAGATAGAAAGAAGATAAATTCGCATTTTCCTCTCGCATGAAGTCTGCAGTGATGTTCGACACAGAGAAATCTTAATCTTATCTTAATACAAGAATGCTAGGAATATCTGGTCTCTCAAGTTACCTATTACAATCGCTCAAAGAACTTACAAAGTGAGTTACGGCAGGAATTTCTTAAAACGACAGTTATCACTGTCCAAATAAACGTTTGCATTTTCTGGTATTCTTACTCGATATACGTAAGTTTTATTTAAAATGACATCATCATGACCTTGATAAAGTATTTATATTAATTGTTCAATGTATCAGAAATGAACGTTCCTTTAAAAAAAAGTCATTGAATAAGTAAATAATGCATGAAAGAAATGAGATTAATTTTCTGTATTTTGAGTGTATTCCATTGGACAAGAAGTGCAATCGAAAACTTGTTCTGAGATAAATGTCGTTATTAGATTGTTGACAAATCCTTCTATAAGAGGAAATTTTGAAAGAAACATAACACGGTGAACATTTTTTAAACTTTAAATACTATGTACTTAACCAACAAATATACGAATGAACCCAAATACTAAGCAACTAACTATAAATTAATGTACAAACTATGTAACTAACCTAACCAATCAATCAATCAATCAGTCAATTGTTGTTTTGTTGTTCGTCTTTCGAGTTCGACGATAACCATGACATCACTTGTTGATTTACTTTCTGTGAGTGACTGATCAGACAAATATGTGCTCTGACTCGTCTGTGGTACACTTGACATGAGCTATTGCTTGGGTTTGGTTGAACAATAGAGGATGTGCTGCAGTTCTGAGATTTACGATGCTCGCTCTTTTGCACTGCCTTTGCAGTTCTCCTGTGTTCAATGTATGCAGTTCCAGTATAGACGAGTCTCTGCCAGGTGGAGAGATCCTGTGCAAGAACATACGAAGACTATGGATCAGTGTTTAAGTTTTTCAAAAATGACTTGAGAGACTCTTTAGCCCACATTCAGCTCGAGGTGAACTTTTCCACTGCTAGGAGGTTTTGGTCATTTACTGTTAGATGTTCTATGTAAGACTTTCCCGATGCAGGTTGGTGCATCGCTTCTGTCTTCTTGATAATAATTGTGAGATCGAAATTGTTGCAAGCGGAAGAAAAAAAGGTCCATAATATGTTACATGTCAGACTCGGATCAAGTATTCAGGGAACAGTCATCAGCAAATAGGAGACTAAGAACAGTCACTTTCTGTAAATTCATCTTCGCCTGTAGTCTCCTCAGATTTATGAGCTTGCCGTCGGTCCAGTGTCTGATGTCGATCCCAGTGTCATAGACATGGAAGGCATCAGTACAAGAGGCAGAGAGCATCATGACGAAAAGAGTTGGGGCCAATATACAACCTTTGTTTGACATGCTGTAATTTTCAGTCACGTACATGGAAGAAAGAACTTGATAAGTAAATACCAAATGTACAACTTATTGTCTTATTATTTTATTCACTCATTACAAGACAATTAATTTATGCAAAACAACTGTGAGAACAGTTTTGTATTTAAACCTTAAAGGAAAAGAAAATAATTGCCTTATTTTGTCAACAAAAGTAAAATATACGGTCACAAAGAGACATATAGTCTTGGTCTGTTTTTATAATAATCACCTCAATGAAGGGTCCGGACTTGCACAAATAAATGATTAAAAAAGAAGAGGTGTGTGTGTGTGTATGTGTGTATTAATCAGAAACATTTCCCATTTAAAATAGTACACCATATGTTGTAGGGCGACAAAATCCAATGTAATGCTTTAAATCTTATTGCAAACTGTCATTGCAAGACTGATTTTAATGCACCAAGAACAATACAATTTTATTTAGACCATGAAAATATCTCTCCTTTTGTCAATTCCAAGCAATTTTATTTAGACCATGATAATATCTCTCCTTTTGTCCCTTCTAGCAATATTTTAGGTATAGGTTGTCTGAATAAAATAAAAATAGAACATTTCTCTTTTGCATATCTGACATATATCATTGCAAATCTGACATATACCATTTTATTTAGACCATGATAATATCTCTCCTTTTGTCCCTTCCAAGTAATATATTAGGTACAGGTTGTCTGAAAAAAATAAAAATAGAACATTTCTCTTTTGCAAATCTGACATATATCATTGCAAATCTGACATATATCATTACAAACCTGACATATATCATTGCAAATCTGACATATATCATTGCAAATCTGACATATATCATTGCACACACATACACAAAACACATATGTACATCTCTCTCTCTCTCTCTCTCTCTCTCTCTCTCTCTCTCTCTCTCTGCCCTGTATTGGTTTAATTTCAAATTAAACCCACTTTAAATAAGAAGCATGATCATCTTAATAAAAATAATGAAACTCTGTTTCTTGAAAACCGAAAACTATTTTATGGAGGAGAGCAGTACTAATATAGCAGACTTTATTCACTTATATGACTTATAAAATATACTTGTCTAGGACGACATATTTAAAAAAAAAAAAAACGTTGTCCTAGACCTGAGAATAAAAAGAACATTTACAGCTGCATATAATGCAGATATGATATTACATTAATAATATATCTAATTTATGTTTAACTTTAAAAAATATTCAACGAAAATCTTGTATATTTCCAAACTAACAGGTACAGTCGGTTCTAAGGAAGTCCAAACTTTTAACTAAATTACCCCACTTAGTAACTCTCTAAAGAATTATTCAGAATAAATTACTGAATCGTCCATGAATTATGTGATTTTAGGGTTATGAATCTGTTGAAAAATAATTTCAGAAAATAATCACAAAGTTAATTGTGTGAAAATTATTATTTTATTTTTATGCAGATACGAGAAAATACAATATCCTGATCATGTCTAATATTTGCTTACCTTTCGATTAACTCCTTTTTTCATAAAGATAACTTAGCCTTGTCTTTTTAAACTCCTCTCTCACCGACATTGACGTCCATGGTCCATACGACTGAGACACATTGTAAAGCAAGATGAAGATGCGTTCTTATTATTGCTTACTTATTAAGCAGGAAGTATACCGGAAATGAGCTTGGACTGCTTTTTTCCATGCTGCCATCTATCGGTTTAAAGGGAAGATAACTGACTACGATCCCTCATTAATGGATTGATCGACATAAAGTTTGAAGATGATATTTTCTTTTATCGTTTTCTGACAGTCTGTCAGTCATCTGCTCGGATATCATTAAGTCAAGAAGTCACGTTCGCTTTGTTTCATTTGTGTGCTTGTTTAGGGTTTGAACAATTAATGTGAGCGATAATAATAGCTGCAGACCTGCTGAAATACTTTTGCATTCAATATTTCCCTCTAAACAATGTCACTTTGACTGGTAGGAGTATATGGTGTATCTGATAGTTCTGTACTTCTTTTCATTTATTGCAAGTTTGGTTCGAACCACAGCCAAGTCATACCAAAGACTTATAAAAATGGTACTAACAGCTTCCTCGCTAGGGCTCAGCATTAAGAGGTTAGTGTTAGGACTGGTCGGCCTGGTGTCAGGATAATGTGACTGGGTGGGACATAATTGTACATGTCTGCGGCATTATGCCCCAGTGCTAGACATCACTATCAATTGCCACACTGAAGACATCGTAGCAATATGACTGAAGTATTGTTAAAGCTACGTTGAAATTCAAACCACACACACACATACACACACAGACACATACACAAACACAGACACACACACACATGCTAATGAGGTTACACGATCAGGTCCAGAGCACACCGAACGAGTTGAACATAACTAAACAGAAACTATATGAGAATCCAAGTGGAACCAAATATTGTCCAACGTTCATGTCACCAATGTAAATGAAAATTTGGAAAATTCGAAACAGCTGATAGAAACGTAGTACCTCCACCGAGAAGGTGACTGACATATTTTCAGTGACGAAATTAACTTTAATCATCAAGATTAAACGTTTCATTTATTTGAAAAGGTTAAATGATTTGAGGTAACCACCTAAACCGAGCTAATTTCATTGTGCTAAAGCAGGATAATTAACATCAACAAACTGCCTAATTAAGCTCGTCTTCCAAATTACATGTATGCGTTAACACGCACCACATTGGATAAAAGAAAGATTTAACAAATTAGTAATACAATGGTATTCAAAGCTATTCCCTGTTTAATATTTTATCGTATCTATGATGTCATCGATGCTGATGAATTTCTCATGCTAATGTCAGTACATATTTACCGTGAAGTTGGAACCATTTTCTTATCTTCCGTGCACATTTTGGCAGACAAAAGATAATCCTTGTATCAGACATAAATTGTATCTTTTCGGCTGCAGTCATAAAATACGTATATTTGAGCAACTTTATCCAAAAGTTAGAGGGGTGTGTGTGTGTGTGTGTACCCAGGTTCGAATCTCTGAAGGGGATGACTTAAAATACTATTTAACCTTGATGATTATATTCTTTTTCCATATATAATGTCACTTCATATTACCCCGTAGCCTGCCATAGGATCCATGATTAGCACCATACCGTTCTGTCTGGTGTATATTTGCTACTTTATCTATATCTATATATGTATTTTCAAATCGAAATGGTGAAGAATCCAGTAGTCGTATGTAATACAAAAGCATATCCTCTCGTGTGTTCAGCTCCACACTCCAAAAGCTTGTCCCACACGTGCCCCCAAAATAAAAACACAAGGCGAGGTATAGGATGAGATTAATGACAGTACACACACACACACACACACACACACACAGGTTCAATACAAGGCGAGATGTAGGATGGGATTAATGACATTACACAGACACATACACACACACACTTGCCAAAATCAACACAAGGCGAGGTATAGGATGAGATTAATAACAGTACACACACACACACACACACACACAGGTTCAATACAAGGCAAGGTGTAGGATGGGATTCATGACATTACACAGACACACACACGCACTTTGCCAAATTCAACACAAGGCGAGCTGTAGAGGGAATTTCATGACATTATACATATACCCATACTCTCTCACACTTATAAAAGCGCGAGGATAAAACATACACGTACTTCATTGAGAGAGAAATATAAAAACAGCCATTCGTCCATTCATTATTTATTGCCCGAGTTCAGAGAAGGAAATGATCAATCGATGAAGAATGATTCCAAGCAAGTCATCGTCTCTTTGTACTTTTGTGTCCTGCTTTAACTATGAGGTCAGATGTAAGAAACTGACTTTAGTTGAACCCTACCTTAAAAGACACTCCTATATAAGTGACAACTAACCATAGCTATGCTTTCAGTGGAGCCTTTAATACAGAGGGCCTATGTATAACTCTTTCATACACCTGTCTCCAGGGCACGCAGTCGTCATGTCCCTTAACTAACCCCTCATAGTATATGTAAGTGTTTGATGTAAGATTCTTAAAATCGGATATATCCAAAACTCTCTGGTCAGAAGAGTTCCATATATTTTCGTTACAAGGAAATGGTCATTCCGAACGAAAATTGTCCAAACAGTATAAAGTGAATCCCAAATTATACTCGTACAAATTGTTCGACGGATATTACGAAGTATATGTTCTCCGTCTGACTGGAACGGCAGTTACAAGTTGGCACCATGAACCGATGAAAGGAAACAAGATAAAAAATTCTGTAATAAAATAGGAATCATAAAAACAAGTAATAATAATAATAATAATAATAATGAGGACTTTGTATAGCGCCTAATCTTTAGAAGCTCTAAGCGCTTTACAACATCAGACAACACCTATAAGATAAAAAAAACATATAATAATATTATTACAAAAACAGACACCATTAAATTAGAAAAACATTAAAAAATATAAAAAAATGCTGAGAATATTTAAGGTAGGAAACATTATTAGATCTTTAAGTTTGTTCTTGCAGTCGAAATAAGTGAGTTTTGAGAGCCCTGTTGAATGTGCTCACTGTGTCACTAATTACAAGTATACTAATTTATTATGGTTGCACAATAAAAGAAAGTTAAATAAGAAATAACTGATTCGTGTTTGTCTTATTTAATTGTATCAGTAACATAAACATTTTATCTATAGCACAGCTTGATTTCTTTTTCAAAATCTAACAACTACCTCACCCCCAACAGCAAAAATAGCAACCAATAAACCAAGACCAGTAATAAATCGTTGTTTTCTCAAAAGCAACATTCTACCACACACCACATGAGAAAAAAAAAATTTCAAAAACAAAAACAACACGGGCTATTTTTAGACAGGATGCATCCTGGCTCATTGTTCTTAGTTTGCTTTTATGTGGCAATAATAAGGTTATTTATCAGTATAGTATCTGCGCCAGCTGAATAAAAAGTCTGTAACGAAATAATTGGTATAGGAGGGTGGATTTTTGTAGACAAAAATCATACTGGCCGTCTGTTAATAGTCTTTATTATTTTATTTTTGTCGTGCTGGGATAGAATGCTAGTTATTGAAAGATGAAAGCAAGGTGTTTTATGCATTTAAACTCTGAGCCAGGACGTAAGGAGTCTATATTGTATGTATAATATCTATGTTTCCTTTCGTCAGTTCTTTGTTTTGTTTTAGTCTTTGATGCAGTTAAATAAAATTAAATTACCCATTACATTCGCATGAACAGCCTATTTAGAGAAAAGAATCCAAAATTGGACTGAGCATTCTTATTATCATTATTAAAATTCTGTGAATAAATTGTAGAAACAGGATAAATATGGACGTGACCTGAAGAATATGAGTGAAATACGCTACTTAAAATATGACTCCAATCAAATTTTTCAAACGAAAAATAGTTAAAACAGATGAAAGGAATTAGTTTACAGAATAACGTTGATAAATAAACTCTAATTAAATATACTGTATCTCCAACAAAGTTTGCCTTAGGTCTCACTGGACAGTTTATCTGGTGAATTTCCATCCGAAAATGGCCTATTGCAGAAAAATGAGAATAATTTTACACTGAAGATACAAATAAAAACAAACTAATGATTTTTGTAGAAAGCATACATGTGAGATTCTGACTAACGCAATCTGGTTAATTCCTAATGCAACTGGTTTCTTTTATACTGAACCAACACTGCCACCAACCCCATAATTTTACATTCATTTTTGACAGCAAAGAGCTATTTTGAATATTTTTCTGTGACAAGGCAGCTAAAAGAATCAGTATGTGCCTTATGCACCTTAAAAATTAGGGAGGTGTCAAAATACGAAACTATCCAATGAGACCTTAGCAACCCTACAGTATTCCTGCAACAAAATTCTTAGCCGACGTTTTTTTCCCGTGCATTATGTGAGTCAACACGCACGTCAAAGATAGAAGATAAAGATACTTACAATGGAAGGTAATGGAGTGTCAAAAGTTTTTTTATTGTTTTAATTGGATCGATACCACGTTCCTTTTTAAGAACAATTTTTCTTACATTCAAAAGAACCATTTCTATGTGTAATGTATGCTTGCGTCCTCATTTTGTCTTTTCTAGTTCAATATTAGAACTATTCCAGACTGTTCGTTTAGTACACACAAAGTCACTCGACTGGAACGTTTTAGTCACTTTGTCTATCCCAGACAACGAGCAAAGATGATGCTTCTGCATTTGTTCATAGTGCTTCTTACTAAGATATTGGTGAACAAAAAATGAATGGTTTTCTTGGGAAATTCGCAGAACATCAGTAGTAAAACCTTTTCGAAGACAAAATAACCTCTTTTTTGTTAACTCCAGTGTTAATATAGTGCCAATACTCATAACAGTACATTCCCTTGAAAGACCAAATTCTGCCTTGATACGGACCAAAGACAAACATTTTAAAAATGCAAAAGAAATAAAAAATCTAACAAAAAACCAAGTCAGCAAGCTGCGAATAAAGGAAAGTTTAAAGGTGGATAAATAATATGCAGTAACCGCGGCACTTGAAATGGCGACAAAGCGGACACATTCGTTCACGCCCATTCCATTCATTTTTAATAGTAACTAACAATGATTATCGGAAGTACTTAATAGTACCGGCGTGTCTGCACTCTAAAATGATTTGATTTGTGTGTACATGCATGCATTATGTTTGAGAGAGAGAGAGAGAGAGAGAGAGAGAGAGAGAGAGAATAACCGGGCTACGCAATTGAATGAATGCATGATTAAAGATATCGGTGAAAGTGACGGCAGATCCAGATCTCTGCTAATCGATATGAGCTTTATAAATTGTTCTCTTTTATCAGTGATGTCAGCTTCATTTTGTACAACCTTTATTATTTGTGGATAACAAATTATAACATTGAAAACCTTTGAGTGATTTACAGCAATGTTTCGTAATTTAAAATAAACTTTCAATCTATCGAGCGTTTAATTCATTGGTAACGAAGCTGATAAAAAAAGTTAAAATGGGATCAGTTTTATACTCCAATTGTTTACTCATGATACTTTTTGAAGTTCCAATAAGAGCCATTTTCCCCAGTATGGATGTAGGAAATGAGATGCTGCTTGACGTAAGCAATGCATACGTTTTCAGTGACCTTTAAAAAGTACGATAATCTTTGTACAAAATGTCTATCACACCCTACAGTCCAGACTTTGTTTTCAGCAAATTTACATATTCGATTATACCTTCTGAATAATCTGAATACAAGATTGTTGGTTTACATATATAAAGCTGATTTATATATGTTCAATGACCACATCAAACAAGATTAGTATAAATAATTAAACGGACACAATACCTCTGCAATCTGATTGACCCCAATTTTGAACCGTCGTAATATAAAAGAGTACATTATATAGTGCTGGAGACTTACTTCTGTATTATTTCACTTAGGCATAAATGAAATCGTGGCATAACTTTCTTAGTATGTATGCATGAATATATAGGATTTAGCAGCAGGTCAACACGACACACTGGCTCAGTAATGCTGATTAAAAGTTACGTTTTAAATTAAATGTAGCAATTGTAGTTATAACACGCCTTTCTTGATAAACGTATGTCTTAAAAAATTAAAGATCAAAGGTATAGCTGTTAAAATCCTTTAAAAGGTCAAATTAAAATAAACGATAAAAGGCGCAAACGTAAAATCCGTTTAAAAAATCAACGGACCAAATTTGTTATATAAACTGCATTGTTTTTAAATGTCCATGATTTTATCTGGTGGAATATTTTCTAAAGCCTCTTAATTGAGTTTACACTAAAACAAACTTCTGTCTCATTGGCTGGATACTTTCTTAGTTCAATTCAGTAATAATTGACTAATTACCAGGAGTCAATCAAACCCTGGCTAGAAAATTATAGTTACAATCAAACAAGGCATGATTCAAAACGGATCAAGAAATGAATAATAAGAGTAATAAAATAATCATATTAATAATACAAACAACATTAATTGCTTCTAGATGACAAAATAGGAGAATGAAAATGGCTTTGTGCTTTAGGTTGATGAAGAAAAGGCACAAACGTTTGTTAATAATATTTCTAGCTACCTGTCTATTACTCTGGCGACCTATCATGTTCCCTATCTTGCTTTTTGTCTCTCATTTCGGTTTTTATATTTTGTTATTCAGATTTTGGTCTCAGCAACTCCATAAAAACTGTCCACACCAAGAACGGGAGGAAGGTGCAAGACTTCTGTGTCACGCAATGTGGCAGTCCAGCATATGCCGCCCCGGAACTTTTAGGGCGCAGAAAATACGGTCCACAGATTGATGTTTGGAGCATGTAAGTGACCGCTAATGTCTTGGAGAAGAAAAGATATTTTTTAAAAAAAACTATTTATTTAGGATTTATGGATTGCACAATATTGTTGACTAGCCTTTTGTAAGACCAGGTATTTACTAACGATATATCGTCATGCTTTACCTTGAGCCAATTTATGTTAAGTCTCTCTCTCTCTCTCTCTCTCTCTCACACACACACACACACACACACACACACAAACACACAGTAAAGTTTGCAATGTGTCAAATTTGAATTATTCTGTTTTCTTTTCTTCAGTGGCGTAAACATGTATGCCATGCTAGCAGGTAATCTACCGTTCACGGTGGAACCGTTCAATATCAAGACGTTGCATAACAAGATGGTCAACGGCCAGATCAATCCACTACCAGAGAGAATATCCAAAGGTATTCATACGAAGAATTTCAAAGTCAAGCTACATGTACAATCCATTTAGACAGTTCAAATCACTCTTTCCGAAATGTTTAATAAATTATGAAATATGTTTTGTTGGAAGGTATTGAGAACTATCGGTTGTTGTAACATGTCTTCCTGGTTTAAGATTTCGTGTTCTGTTTCGAAAATCATGCGTTTCATGGATTAAAAGTCACTATTATGAGCTTTTATTACGTTATCGGTAGCTGATGTTTCGATTCTGTCCTGTATTCCTTAGCTTTCATCCACCACTGATTATCGGACATAATATTCCTGTTTGTAGTACTTTAGAATACTGGTCTAAATAAAGTCATTGGGTGTATGCTTTGTTGTATTTATAATAATTTTCCTTAGTCTGTCTAGAAAACTACCCGATTTGCACATTTACAATTAAAGAATCATACTTTCTAAGCTCACTTACATTTCCAAAGTCAAACTCTTGTATCGTAACATGTTTGTTTGTTATTTTGAAACAAATTAGCTTTGTCTATATTATTGTTTCAACATTTTTAGTACTATAGTTGATACGACCAAGTCTTTCAAACGTTTTGGCGTAAGGTTTTATCTATTTTCATCAAACAAGAATTTGTATTCCTTGCTTCCACAGAACCATTGCAATGTTTTGTGAAACAAGGCCGCTTAGCCACAGTAGATCAGTCAGTAACTGGATTTTCTTGAGAATACTCTGTGATATACTTATCAGGATTTTTAAAATATAGCTATGTCACCTATATTGAAATCACCACACTTCCATTTTAAGGGCTATTGCAGATATCTTCCTTGAGTCAACTGAAAAACTTGCTTCATTGTGGTACATGTTTATCTATATATAATCTTGAAGATCTTCAGACCGTTATTTAAGGGAAAAGGCAATAAAATAATGTACATAGAAGCTATATGACCCATTATACATATAGCTGTATATCGTAATAAAACCTAACTCCATGATCCTCCGATTTTATATCATTCACGAACCATCTTTAAAACACATTTACTAAATTTCATAGCGTGTGATAATTACAGCGGAAGCTTTTCATACATAGATCATATTTTCAACTTATGTTTTAATTTTCTTCAGAATGTAGAGATCTGCTTAAAAAGTTTCTCACACCAGATCCAGACAGAAGAATCAAGCTTGAAGAGGCAATTAGACATGCCTGGTTGGCAGAAGGTAAGAAACCACAGAAGGTCCGATCCAAGATATTATCACCTTTCAAACTTGTTAAGGTTTTACTTTGTTTGGCACATGTATAATACAGTATGTTCGATTAAGTTGTTAAACACCTTGTGGTGGTTGTTCATGTTTGTGAGAAACTGTATGTGTTCTGTATGGTTGTCATTGTTATCTGTTTAATTACCTATATTTTAGAGAAAGAAACATGATAAAGAAGAGAATAAGTTCTTAAGTATTAGAACCTGTTTGCTTTTTTCACATATATTTATACCCAATATAAACTGTAACACCAATTACACGGGCTATATAAATGCACACATAAGTGATCTGTTGATCAAAAAAATGAAACAAGTCATGTGGTGTAGGCTGCCATGAGTTTTCTAACGGGGAATCAAATCAGTATGACAGAAAAGCTTTATGTAAATTATTTACGCTCTGATGAGCTAGATCTCATCCTCTCAATTTTTCATTCATTTACTCGAGTTAATTTTCTCTGTTTTCGTTGTTAGGTTTCTTCTCCTATTCTTCTAGGATATAACCATGTCACACTCTTTAATCATTTCCACCATTTGTATCAAATAATTGAACTATGAAATTATTTCATGTAAAAGCCAAAGGATTAACAATAGTTCCGCCAATTGTGTATGCTGATATTGCCCTTTTCTGCTTAAGTCATTTAATGATAATGTGTTTTAATATATACACCTGTTTTTAGATCGTACGTTGAAGCAATAGGGTTTGGGTCAATTTCTCTAAGAAGCAATGATGAAATATTGTTTTCTTCTAGATAATATGCAGATGTTTCCTTTATATTGTACTTAATTCCATCTTATTATATACTCAATTTTGTCTCCGTTAACTTTACAGTGTCACAATACTGTATTATACGATAATGAACACCTTCGTGTTGCACACACGTGCGCAACACGTGCGCCTTAATATAGAGAGTGTATTAGGAACTACTATGTAAACAAACCATATCCACTCGTGTAGTAGACGCTTTAGGTTTTGGTTGATTAAATTTTTTTGTGAATTAACTGAAGCAACTCTTTCGTCCATTTGAAAGTATAGATGATAAAGTTAACGATGAAGAAGAGTTCACTGAGTTAGAAACGAAACTTTCAAAGAAGCAAACGAATGAACGTGATATTCGCAATGTCAACAACAAACGTGAGAGACAAAGTAATTTAAAATGTCTTCCTGATTACTTATACAGTTAGTTAGGAGAATATTCATATCTTTTTTTTCCAAATAGAATCGTTAGGACTATGACGGGTGCTCTCTGGGGTCTAAACAAATATACCATAGAAAAGTATATTGAGGCCAAGGGCTATCACATATCTGTCAGAGACGTACCATTTTACAAGTCTGTCAAATTACTATATTCGACAAAAGAACGCAAGTGAAGGTTTTGGTTGGAAACTAAATGCATCAGAGTCAATAAGCCAAGACGACGTAAAAGTAGTATTTCCGATCTGTAAATGAAGTGTCACACAACAGCTGCTTTTCTATTATCCCGGTGTAGCTACTTTAATACAATGTTAGGCTAGCAATATTAGACACACTGTATGATACAAGTCATAGCTGGGGTCCCTCCAACAGCCCAATTCAAATGACAGGGCATAAACACGTTTTGTTTATCTGGTAATAGGAATGGTAATAAAAGTACTTACATCTATGCATCTTGAAATTCCTCAAATTTTAGTTTCTTACTTAGTTCTCAAATCCGACTGACATGTCCTACAAAACCCCATACACAAGGAAGCTGGACTGAAATTTCGAGTAGTCCACATTTCCAGAACTGAAATTCATTCTCTTGTTTGCACTGAATTTACCGAGTAATCCAGTCCCTCATAATCAGAAATGCAGAATTGAGTTGGATCAACATAGAAACAAAATCCATGCTCATTCATCCACAATATGACTCTAAATTTCAATGTTACTTAGACCAAAACGACAATTCTTTTCTAAACTGATGTAAAGTGCACACTAAGTTAAAAGGTTGCTGGGCGGAGCTATGTGCGCATGAATACTGTTATTGTGTATTGAGTTGAGGAATCTATGGTTGTGAATTTGTTTTGGAACCAGGCATAAATTCAACTACATTGTTTCTTGTAATCTCTTTTATTATTACGCCTTAGGTAGTTAAACAAAATGAGCATATAATAAAAAGGTTACTGCACTTGTATGAAAAATATAAACTCGTTTGCTTCTGAAAATAACTTCATTCCGCATGGTCGTGCAGAATTATGTCAATAAAACTCGGTCATGGTTTCCCGTACAAAGGCAGTAACCTGTAAATAGTCATTATCATCAGATTCGTAATTAATCTTTCATGGATAATCAACACGTTTCTAATTCATTCAACCTTTGACAGGATTAAAAATTATTATGCTTAAATTTATAAATGATGTATATTAACTGAGTTTATTAAATTTCATTTTTTATTATTACGACTCTATAGTCTTAAACTAAGTAACAGTAAGAAGCAAAACCAACAAAATTTGTACAACGTAACAAATAATCTAATTCTCTTAGTTGAAAAATGAACATTTAAGAGGAACTTACAGTGCTATGAATTAAATAAAAAATAATCCTAAAACGTTCTACACAAATCCAATAAAATAGTGTCAAAACTCGCTGCCAAAAATGGAGAAATGAAAATAGAGAACAATGCAATGAATACATGAATACTTGCACGAATGAAAGACACTAAAATCACACAAATGTCAAATTTATTAACTCAAGAAACGTTCGAATTTGATAAACCATGCAGGAAAACACGTCTGACGCAAACATACAAATATTCTGTGTTTCATCGATTGACTTCTGCAGGAGATTGTTAAACTTCACAAAACTAGCTTAAACTGATGAAGATAGAGATCTCAATACAGATCCTATTAATCCATGTGCCGCTTTTAATTTATCTGGTATTAATACAGATCAACAAAACAACGATTTCACTGGTCAAACACTATGTACATGGAACCTAGTGATAGCGGGTTTAAAACGAAGTCGTCGAAAAGAGAAATTGAATAACAAAATTACAGAAGCTTCTAAAGCTGATAACTTTACCATTAGTGAGATTTAAAATCACATTTATTTTAATAGCTTGTGTTTTAGGTTTTTTAAATTGTTCTGATCTCTCTCTCTCTCTCTCTCTCTCTCTCTCTCTCTCTCGTTGATTTATTGATTTAACTCTGTGGTAAAGAAAGACACCTGAAATAGTAATGGTTGTCATTGTCATTGTCAAAGGGACCAATGCAACGATTACAAAATATCCATTTACTCATTTATGTGTCATTATTTTCTGACTTCTTTTCCCAACGTCCTGTTTTAGCTTTCTTCTTAAGAACTTTTTACTTTGCCTCACATTTTGCGGTTATTTATTTGTATGTTCCATGTGTTATCCTAGTTTTGGATTCCTGCTTCTATTTCTCTTCTCATGGCTGTGTATTGCATACTTATTGTTATTTATGTGTTTGTTTTGGTACTTAATTTTATCTGCTCAAAGTCCCAATTCGTTATGCTAGGCACATGCAAGCCATGTCCATTATTTTGAAACCAAAGTCATATTATTTGGAATCAGTAATAAGACACTAACACCTGTCTAAATGCTTGTATATTAATACGTGTTCGTGTTTGAGAATGCTTTTAAAATAATTGCACACAAAACATGGAAGCATGCAACTAAACAATTTCTCCCCGACCACGACATCAACAACTATACATTGCTGAATCCATATATAGTTTCTAATGTATATCCAAGTGAGAAAGGCGATACAAGTTATCTAAGTACAATTTCTTAAGATTGCATTTTAATATAGACTTTTAAGTAAGACCAAATCCTCATATCTCAATTCCTGAAATAAAATGTTTGCTTCACACACACACACACACACACACACACACACACACACACACTTTAGGCTTTGTTTCTATTTTTACTATTTATACATTTTAGGTCCTGGAACTCCGCTTTCGAGATCGCCATGTCCAAATAAATTGAAAGTAGAAGACCTAGATGACAATATCCTGAAGTATATGAGTGAAGTCAAAGGATTCCGGATTAGCGAAGTTATTAGATATGTCACAGGAAACTTCCCCAGCCCGACAACTGCCATGTACCATCTTCTGCATCAGAAATTAACCAGTCACTATGCCAGTGTCAGAGTCTCTTTGCATATGTCCATGGACATCAGGCAGAAAACAGTGGTGACTAACAATAGATTGCTGCAGGTAAGACACGAGTTCAATTCGCATTTTTTATCATCAGGATGACTACAAGACGAAATTATCACTTCAAATTAGAAAAAGTATTTGCCGTAGCAAACTTTACTTTGGTCTCCTCACTTTTTAAGTTGATACCTTGCATCAAAAGGCAAATTTGGCAGTTTAGCAGTTAAAATTGTATCTATTTTGAAATAGATGTCGTCGCTTAACAACTTGGGAGATAAATATTATTTATCATAATATAGCCCTGACACTTCCGGTTAGGTACCAGCACAAGAACAGTAATTATTTGCACAGTAATACATCACAGCCATTATACAATGCCCTCGTTAGCTTCATTCGATTTATACAATACTCAAAAGCCGCATCTGCATACTTCTAATGAATAATAGTGATACGGGGTAAGGAGATTAATTTCAGAATGTTCTCGTTATTGTTTTAACAAGCAATACTCTTGTTATAGAAATAGCCCTACCATACATTCAAAGTTGGTAATTGTTGATCATGTTCTTGGCTGTTTCTTAGGAAAAAGAAAATAAAATTCCAGCAATTTTGCCTAGCGATGATCCCTACAATCAAAAGGTAGATATGAAAAGAGACAGTCAGAAGGAGAATGACAGTAAAGACACTACATCAGGCGTAATAATAATGGATCTGAAGAAAGAGCCAAATCTTGAGAAGAAATATCCTGAAAAAGCTGTCATTCCTGGTAAGGGAGTTGATGTGTGTTAGTATTTAACGTTGTATAAACCAATATTTTTTGAAATGCTTATGGGTTTGTTTTCTTATTACGAATATTGGTTTGCTGTTATTGATGGAAATAAATATTCTACAGGAACATTTCTATCTTTGTACATGATTCTGGCAGCTTTTGTTAAAATCATTTGTCATTGTTGACGTATATCACAATTAGCACTCTTTTAATAATGTTCAGTAATGGGAAATTGTTTCTTCTAAAAGATATTGCTACGTTCCTTTTATTCATGATGAAAAGTTTTGTTTTATTTATGTTATTAAATTTTCATATTCCATTCACTAGATTGGTACTTTGTTCAATCCCATTCAAACTATTCACTTGTCGATCTTGCATTCTGAAAGAAGAAAAACTCATAATTCTATATTTAATACAGTTTAATTCCTTTCTATTCCCGAATTTATAAGTTATAGCACAATAAATTAGCATCGGTTTTCCAATCGGGACACACCGGAGCACACGTACATAACCAACGCTCTGTGATGTACAAAGGCTCCAAAGGCCTGTCCGAATGAATTATTGTAAAATTGATGCGGAAATAATGTGGTTGGATATTATTTCCTAAATTTGTAATTCTTCAGCACAGGATGTTGTAAATCTGAACATTTTCCACATGTTTTGAATAAATATTCCTCTGGGCAACAAAACTTACTTAGGGAAGTTTAATTACGTGCCATCTCTCATCTGCTATTTCGAACTCCTTCCCTCTGTTTCTTTGTATGTGCCTTGTTGCAGTTTGTTATAAGTTATAAAGGTAATGTCGTGTCATTTCAAAATAATTTCCAGAAATAAAACTTTTATGCATTTGTTTTTCTTCGATTTAGACAATAAGAAAGAAAACATTGCGGACATCCACACATCTGAACAAGACGACAAAGTGTCCAAGCAGGCAACGACGCCATACAAGGTCAGCCAGAAGGAGTGTCAAGATCATATGTCATCGATTTCCATTCACCTTCCGGTTGTAGCACAGAAATATATCATAGGAAATCTTCATAAGCGAAAACTATTCACACATCCCTCAATTCGGTCTCAGGACCAGTCTAAAAGTCACGAAACTTCAAAAGAAAACTGTCTCAACAAAGAAAGTGTTAGGATTTTTCACCAAAAGCCTACATGGCCACAAGTTATCCATGCAGGTAAAGCAGCACCAAAAAAGAAACATGATGACCATATTAGAAGGGACTTTCAATATGACGATACAAAGAAAGATCTTTCAAATCATCATTTGAAAATATCACCTTTCTATACGTCTGTGAAAAATGACAATGCAAAACAACAAAGGAAACCCAAATGCGAACCATACCATTATCTGCATAAGCAAAGAGGGAAAACAATGACGTCATTTAGTGTTCATGGTCGCTTTTCAGAGCCTAACCAAACAAAACTGACAACGGTTGCCGCGCTGTCAAAAACTGTTGAGATGGAAGGAGAGCCTATAAAAAAACAATTTCTATACCGGCCTTCTATTTCACGGAAAATGCATAAGATTAAATTAGATCTGACATCGGACATGGTCCAAAGAGAGAGGATTTCCCAAATTTCATCAAGGCCAATGAGTTCGCAGACGGGATGCGTCCCCTCTACGTCAGCTACCCCAAACCAGTTTGAACTCCCTTCAATATCACCACAGCTGCTGAAATCTTGATCTTTGACTGAACCATATATTCCATAAAATTAAATGATGTTATTATTCACCATTTGTCAAAGTCAGACCCTAATTGCTTCATTTGAAATTAACACTGACACAACAAAACCAGGTCAAATCGTAAATTAACAGAATGTTTCTTTTATTTCTTCTTCTGAAAACATGTGTGAGTATAAACTCTCTCTCTCTCTCTCTCTCTCTCTCTCACACACACACACACACACACACACACACACACACACACAGAGTTTTGAGAAACACAAGAAAAGTAACCCAATATTTTATTACACTGAACTGAGAAAGAAATATTGGACTGATTCGAAAATAACTATTCCTCAACTCAGCACGCATATGTTTTGATGCTTCATTTTAGATTTGCATATATTTTCATCCCCTGACAGGTTTTTACCATGGCAAGAGAAATATAATAATGCCTACAAAATGCACATATTTATTGACAAATATTCCTTGGTATCAACGTAGTTGAATCTACAGGAACATGATGAAAATTTAATCTTGTTCTCATTTCTATAAAACTATTCCATTCCGCACGTGTAATTGGCATACGGACTAGTTGAAGACCAATGCAGACCAAATGATAACGTTGCAAACAATTCTGATCGGAACGAAACGAGGTTCTCCGTTGAATAAACGGTAGCAAAACAGTCCCATATAAGGTATAAATAATACAGATACAAGAAACACTGCGATAAACGAAATAATGAACTTTATATATATATATATATATATATATATATATATATATATATATATATATATATATATATATATATATATATATATATATATATATATATATATATATATATATATATATATATATATATATATATATATAAACAGAGACAGAGAGAGAGGCTTTGCTTTAGCGAATCCTTTGTAAACCGGCTTTCTCTGCAGAAAGGAAGCATGCTTGGTTTCCAATAAGGCCATTCAGATCAACACTGATCAAATCTCTTTAACTCAATCACATTAAAACGGCAAAAGGTGTCATACATTGTCAAGATGGTAAATGGATTGGGGCTTATAGGCAAGGCGATGGGTGTCGTTTACCCGCGGCCCCGGAGTCGAATCTCCGTAGAGTACGAATTAAAATTCTCTATCCCGTACGTTAATCACATATACATTGCTTTGACCTTAAGAAAGGCCTTCATCGGGTAACAGTAAATAATACACAGAGACACACACAGACGAATAGCAGCGACACGCGTAGAACAAGATATATTTACAGAGAATCGATCCTATTCAGAATAACAGGAAATAACTACATGTATAGAAGAAAGTCTAATATCAATGAAGCACTCTAGCACAACACTGCTCTGCCACACCCAGTCAACCATTTATTTGCCAGGAGATTTTGTTGCATAGAGCGCCATATGTAGCCATGCATATTTTCACAATTGGCTTTGGAAAAACTTCGCAAGATGGAGGATATCGTTATTAAACCAGCTGATAAGAGATCCTGTGTCGATATAATGAACAATGGTGGATAAATTGCTCAGTAACAAATTTGCTCAGAATGAGATACAACTGTTGTATTAAACGTTATAACGAAAAGTAAACTAAGATCAGACAGAAAAACACAAAGCAACCGTAAGTTTAACAGCAAAAAATGTGCATGAATCAAGATGGATAAGCGATACTATCCTTAATCATCTGATTTCTTCTGGCCAAATATCCGGCTGCTACATTGGTAGTAAATGTTAGTTTTCCCAGTCACGTAATATGCACGACGAAAAAGACGACCTTAGGTGATGCCGCTTTCGTGTGACCTCTGACATTTGAATATTTGTCCTTAAGATTTATTATCATTGTTTTGTTTCTTCTTCCTCTAACCTTTGCCACGGGAAAAGCTGAACGTATGTGTGATTAAACTCCATTGCATGTTACGTAAATGAACATCACTTGTCATAGGTAACACAAATGCTGAAGCAACAAATAATTTTGCAAGCCTATGGCTGATCGGGAAGAGAAATTATGGTATCAAACACAACGCATTTCCCATTAGACGACAAATGCATTAAAAGGGTTTATCAAGGCTTAGAACGGCTTTTATCAACAATGCAAATAAAGTTATTTTCAAGATTAGTACATGATGTCGAAATAGGTTTACATAATCTAATTATTTCAGCCTATACAAGAATGAATACCGTTTAGTCATTATCTCCTTTTGAACATTATGAGTATATACGTGTAAGTTTCTTTATTTAACTAAAAAAATTTTTCTTTTGCTTTGTTTTAAATATGGAGTAAATACATAAACTTCGAAGATTTTATCTAATAATTTTCAAGGATTTGAATTAAAAGTTAGGTGCGTGCTCGTGATCTACTGCAAGTTTAGCATTTAAAACACTGTATAAACAAGACTTTGTTTCAGTAAATTACGTATCTGAGACTGTGAATTCAAGAGATTTATAATTCTTTGACTACTATCACATTTAAATTAGAAACAGATCGGTAATATTTTAGATACGTGTTCGTGTCTGGGGTAAAAACTTGTTCGTGTCCAAGGTAAAATCAATACCGTATTCGCATTTTACAGATTTTTAAATATAGGTTCATGTACTTCCGTCATGAAATTCCATGATGTGTGTTCACTAAAATGTGCCGAGTGGTCTGAGGCACTAACCTATACAGATCGTTAACACATCACCCCTCTGTCCTCTTGAATTAGAATCTCGGCTCAAACAGCATGGGTATGTGAAAGCCTTTGCCAGTAGTCTCTCGTAGATCGGTGAATCTTCCCGGAGAACTCCCAGGTTCATCCTCCATCAGATATGCTGATCGCCATAAATTGTCTATCAGATGATGAAAAATGGCGTTAAACCACACCAAACCAACCCACTGAAAAGTATATGTACTTTCCTGTCTTTTTAAAACAAGGAAGACAATTTTAATGTTAGAGAAATGTGAAATCCCGTTTCTACTATGTATATATCTTCTCCTAAGACACTTTCTAAACGGGAAAATGAATAAATGTAAATATCAGCTATAGACATAATTAACCTTACAGTTTAAATCAGAAAGTACATGTACCACATGTATAAAAGCTGACGAATTTTACTATCGGAGAATTTGTTATGTCCTCGATTTTACTTGAATGATTACCTATCAAAAATTTCGTTTTAAAAAGTATGTTAGGTAAATGCGATTTGGGAGTTATTATTTAAATACTGTGCAATAAATGAAGATGAGCAAAACTAGGGTCTTCTCTGGTAACTCCCAACTTTAAAGAGTACCACAAAAATAAATCCAAGCCAGTCATACTGAAGGATATATATTTAGAATTTGTGTACACTAAAAGTGTTCTCTTGAACAGTCACATGCATTCTGCACCCACCAACAGAATTGAAGATGTCGAAACAATTTCAGTTATAATCAATAATGCAGAGAAGGCTGACTAATTATGTTTGGTCATTACGAAGAATGTCATGAATATTACGGAAGAATGTCATAAATATTACGGTAAAATGGTTGCAAACAATACACTGATATTTGGAGGACAATACAGTAGTGGCTCATACTCATTCGGGATTCTCGTGACATGTTAAATATGTACATAAACAATATGATTCTATGTGACAAAGTTTTAGGAGTGTTGAAGTGAAATACCTAAGTTTACGATGATATAACATCTACATATGCTGCTTCTATGAAATATAAAGATGAAGACAAAATATATTATGGTTTCACGGATGTAAATAAGTGAAAGGAAAATCAGAAAGTCAAAAACAGGTTAGAGATCATTGTCATACAACTAGTAAATATCGCGACCCTTTCATATAACTAGTAAATATCGCGGCCCTGGTTCTTTAAATAGAAAATATCACGGTCATGTTATATAACTAGTAAATATCAAGGTCATATCATATAACTAGCAACTATCGCGGTCCTGGTTATATAGCTAGTATATATTGCGGTCCTATGATATAACTAGTAAATATCGTGGTCCTGTCATATAACTAGTAAATATCACTTTCATGTTATATAACTAGTATATATCACGGTCCTTTTCATATAACTAGTAAATATCACGGTTCTATCATATAACTAGTAAATATCGTGGACCTATCATACAAGTAGTAAATATCACGGTCCTGTTATACAACCAGTATATATCACGATATTGTCATATAACTAGTATATATCACAATCCTACTTACAATGACTGTAATCTAAATTACAAATATAAATCATACATTCCCTTAATACTTGCATAATTTATGCAAAATATGTCATGAGACAGTTTAAATTAAACTTATGAGGAGATTAATATAACTGTTGCATACCTTGTTGTGTGACATATTTGAAGTATTCAGGAATGTGTGTTTACCACAGTCCGTATAAATTAAATCCAGCGCATTGCTATAGTATACCTGGATTAGCTCATGATGCCAGAGCATTGCTATAGTGTACCATGATTACCTCATGATGACAGCGCATTGCTATAGTGTACCTGTATTACCTCAAGATGACAGCGCATTGCTACAGTGTACCTGGATTACCTCATGATGACAGCGCCTTGCTATAGTGTACCTGGATTACCTCATGGTGACAGCGCATTGCTATAGTGTACCTGTATTACCTCAAGATGACAGCGCATTGCTACAGTGTACCTGGATTACCTCATGATGACAGCGCCTTGCTATAGTGTACCTGGATTACCTCATGGTGACAGCGCATTGCTATAGTGTACCTGTATTACCTCAAGATGACAGCGCATTGCTATAGTGTACCTGGATTACCTCATGATGACAGCGCCTTGCTATAGTGTACCTGGATTACCTCATGGTGACAGCGCATTGCTATAGTGTACCTGGATTACCTCATGATGACAGCGCATTGATATAGTGTGTACCTGGATTACCTCATGATGACAGAGTTTTTTTTCTCCAAAAACAAACGAATCATAACTATGTTCTGACTACGAAAGCTTATTAATTTGTTTTATTTTAATGTTTCAACGACAAATGTAGCATATGAATAAAATACATATTTATATATCACAATATTTCTCCTCAAAGACAGTTTCTGTTGTTCTCTTTAGCAATCTAATTCCTGTTATATTCTGGGATATATATTGTGATATATAAATATGTATTTTATTCATATGCTACATTTGTGATAAATGATTGCTTTCGAAGAAACTGCATTGTTTATTCGCTAGTTTACTCACTCAGTGGTTTATACGTTTAAAATATATTTGCTAAGAACATTGGGCGCTATTTTTATATCAGGTATAAACGTAGAACGAAACCTAATTAAACCTTATTGTTTTTAAAAGTATTATTATCGTGTATTAAATACTTAAGTAATGTAAAGTAAACTATAAAGGTTATATAGGAATATTTTTTAAAATTCCAACAGTGGAGAGAAAGAAGAAATTAAACGTAACAATCGCTACTATTCCGATTTTAAAGATGTCTCATTCCACTATTCAGATTTCAAAGAAGTATTCCTCCACTCAATACAAAAGCTGTTCACTTTCATCACAGCGTGAGAATATCGTACGTATACATGTCGCAAAGATTTCCAGTAAAAATAACAACTCTCCGGTGAATTTATAAGTCTGAATTGCCCCAGTAATAATAAGACCTTAGACTACAAATTACTTTACTTTTCGGATAGCTTAACAAATGACTTTGACTGAAATAATATTTCACTCTGATATATTTTATGTTAATTTTTCATGGTTGTTTTTGGAATATTTTAAATGGTCATTTACAAACCTGGGCGAGTCTGACCAAGCTGTAGTCTTAACCAAGATACTGAACTTTTTCAAAAGCGGTACATTAATGTTTTCACCAAAAAAAATCACAGATATTTTATCGCCAAAAGGTTGCGACATCACTAACCTTACGTCTTCAAAATACTTCTATGCACAATCTTAATTTCATAACTGAATAATACAAGGAAAGAACACATGCCTCAATTCATTCTGAACACAGTTGGAATTCATTATGAATACTCTACACTTTTGGACTTGTGGACTAACTTTTAGGACTATTTGGCAATTAATTCGCAATACTGTGAGTTCTTTTTCAAATTTTCACTTTGTATCCGAGGGAAATAAATTAATTTTTAGAGTTTTATAATTTAAAAAAAAAACTTGTTGGTTTACACTCTTTTCTGTTTATTAATTTAAGACCATACAGTTTTAACGTTTGTTAGACACTAATTTGGACACCAAAAGTATCTTGTGTTAGACATTAACTTGGACACTAAGACAATCTCACATATGTTAGGCTACATCAGACATTCAGCAAAGGTCATGTTGAATATTCTGGAAATCAAAGCCTTTGAATTGAACAAAAGCGATTTTATTGCATTTGACATGTGACTTGTTTGGAACAGACAGAATCATGCTTGTTTGCTTTATATTCCCACGTAAAAGCGAAGAGGCCTACCCCAGTTAGCATCTTATTTTCTGATTAGACTTTTATTTTATTAAATACAAGTGACATCCTACACTAGTTGCAAAAATCCAAGAGGAATCAGAGAAATAAATGAATGGTTCAAAAACCCTTTTAGGTTGTTGCTTTTGGAGTAAGTTGCCTCCATATTTTGTATAAAATTATTCTTATAATCTCTCTGAGGATTAATCTGGAGAAAGTATACGACTTATGTTCACCTATGCTAAATACGAGACGTTTTGAGATGTGTGGACTGTTGTTAGAAATACAGACTTGAGAGATATTGAGTTCTTAGACATTTGTATAAACAATTCGCATCAAAATGATTTTCATAAACACACTTGTATGTTGATTTTCAGTTGTAAGGAGATTTTAAATCTGTTGAGTTGTGGCCTTTAAAGTGTATGTCAAAGTTATCATGTCAACGCATTTACTAAAATTAAATTAAATATTAATTACTGTTCTCAAATTTTGATACTAACATAGTTTAAAAAGTGTCTATGCAATCCTGACCGTTGAACACTCTGTACCTTAAATATTGATCGCTATTTGACTTTTACAGTGGTGGCCAGGTACTAACTTGGTCAAGAAAAGAGGATGCCGGGTATATCATAACAAATATGATCACATAGTCAGTTCATTCTTCCTACGATATGTTTAGTTTCATATTTTTATATCACAACGTGTTACATACCACTTCATGAGATTCTGATTGGTCCAAAAAAGCCAATGAAATTAGTGTGCAGTATTCTCTTTACTGATTGGCTACGATTATGAGAAAGCTTGCTTAACCCCGCCTTCAAGAATTTTTTTGTTTTGAATGAATATTTTGGCGGCCAATTTTCGACTCTAGTCACGAAAGGGAATTGGGGGGAAAATGGTATCGTATATGTGAAGGAGTTTGCGAGTCCATTTCAGTCAGACGAAGCACAGAACGATAATAGGAAGACTGCCGCGAAGAGCTGAGACTTGAAATATCGATGCAAAAATGGAAGAAAATTTTGAAACCTAACCATACTAATTGCTGATGATAAACGATAATAGTTTGCAAACATTTCTTTTTCTGGTCTGAAATGCTCGGACATTTTTAGCTCTGTCACTTTCAACTTGCAAAAAGCAAAAGGATCAGCGTATCGTAAAAACATCATATGATTCTTTTTGCCAGTTAGTCCCATACCTACGTTGATAAGAGCAGCAACAACTTCCCAAATTACCGCTCCAGTGGCCTAGTGGTTAGGGCGTCCGCCTCGGATGTGGGAGGTCGTGGGTTTGATCCCCGGCTGAGTCATACCAAAGACTTACAAAACTGGTACGAACAGCTGCCTCGCTTGGCGCTCAGCATTAAGAGGTTAGTGTTAGGACTGGTCGGACTGGTGTCGGGATAATTTGACTGGGTGGGACATCATGCCACATGTCTGCGACATGATGCCCCATTGCTAGACATCACTATAAACTGTCACACTGCAGATATCGTAGCGATATAACAGGAAAATTGTTAAAGCTACGTTAAAATTCCAAATCAAAAACACACACACACACACACAAACTTCCCGAATGATGACTCAAACACAGTCGTAAATAATCTTAGAAAAACCTGCTCCAAATAAGTATTTCCCGACTATATCGATGTATGAAACGTTTTTCAGCCAATGTGCGGTTAAAGCGTTCAACCATATCATGAGCATGATGTTTACTTATAGCCATATTTAGCGCGGCGAATTCTAACATTGTGTTTTGCCAGCTGTTGTGATGCAGCATCGAAACTAAAGACTAAATCATAAGTCATTCTGAACTAAATATGATGCTCTTAGCGGACCATGTTCATTTAAACCACGAAGCTATATCGGCAAGCACGAGTACGTACTTGTAGGTGCATTTTCATACCTGATCGTGAGACAAGCAGATTATGTATCTTGTGAACAGCTATTGTACGGCACTCGCCAAGCACAGGGCGTTGAATGTATTTTGCGACGGCCAATACATCTGCTAAACTGTACGTTTTGTAGCCACTAGTTAGCTCTACAGTCGATGCGCTAGCTGCTTTTACATTTACAACGTTGCAACTACACTGTCCACACGACAGTAGCTTGCTACCATTGGTGTATTTTCGCAATTGTTTTATCCAGTATATTGATATGCTTGAAGTTTTTTAATCTAAAATATTGATTTTACATAAAAACCAGTAGCTTAAATACCGACACAGACGTGTCCTTGGTATGACAACAGCCCGATGAAGTTATTTATCAATCTTGTTGCGCGTGCTTTCAGGTATTATAGTGTCTAGTTTGTTGACCATTATTCCGTCACACATGGCTTTGTCTTTAAGCTTGTTTCGTACGCCTTCAGTTAGCTCGAACTATGTAAGTTCCATCATGATGTAGGTTACTTTTTATGTGCTGGCAGCAGCTGTGGACCATAAGAATACTGTCACTTTATCTTGAAAGAATAAGCTGGCACTCAAAGACAATCATAGTCTTATGAATACTTTTTTTTTAAAAAAAATTTTTTTAAAAACAAGCACATGATCGCTATTGGAAGTATGACGACAACTGTTCTTCTTCGCTTTAGCACATTCGAATTGAGATATCAAGTCATAGTCACGGTATACAAGTTTATTCCATGGAATCGTTATCATCCCGTTGAAGAACCGATCTTAAATCATAAAGGAATGAAACCATGTGGGTTGAATCTTAATTAAAACGATGATTTTACTTGTTTGTACTCTTCATCACCCGGAACATTCACATGGATTATTTTTGTCCAGGCTTGAACGAACTCTTAGTGTAGCATAAACGAAACACTTCATGCTATTCTTCTTGGTGAATGGAATTTAGATTTTCTATGCGTGTTACCATCTGTTCTCCCTGATATATGAACTGTAAATAACCTGCGTAACCCCAATACTGAACCATCTCGAATATAACTGACTAGAAACTACCTCTTAGATCGCGTGACTCGAAGAGGACAGTACGAGAGTGACTTACTAGCCCTTGTTGAAACTTCTACCAGTGATCATGAAACCACCTTTTCATAATTGATACATATGTTATGGTCAGTTGGACTTCTAAGAGAGATATCTGAATTTACAAGCAACAAATTCTTATAAAGTATGTGATCAAGTTAAACTAAATATTTTGCTTAACATTTGGTTTGGGGGGTTGGGGTGGGGTGGTCTTTTGTTTTGTTGTTGATGTTTGTCAATACAACATCTATCCAAAGTGGATATAATTGACAAGGTAAACGAATCACACTAAATGTGGATTAAAAAGAATTTTGCAAAACAGTATTCCAATTAAACGAAATCGACAGAAAAGAGTTTTTGAAGCTACAGTTTCAGAATATATAGCAAATACAAGAACCGGTTTTTTTAGTCCTCTGTCGAAGAAGATTCTCCAAGCTTACATTATCTCAATAGGGCGAATGTTATTGGTTATGGGAAAATTACCCACAGTGATTTATATGTGCTCACTTGTACTAGATCATAGTAGAGGCAACTTTTGAACAGATTGCTTGAGAGCAAATAGCACATAACAAATGATCAAAGAAACTCCAAGATTCACATTATTTTTGCTTACCCTGTCAATCTCTGTGAACAGTCTCGGCATATACAAATCTTTAATGTTGAAACAACAATTTTGCTAAGTCTAAAATTGGTACTTGTAGTCGACCTAGCTGAAAACACCACGCAAACAAAAGGACAGCATCATTTATTCCGGCCGAAGATAACCTAAAAGCTTGTCATGATGGGTGGCTTCGCTTCACAACTGTCTAGAAATACAATAACGGATAGCCTTTCAAAATTAGCAATGCTCAGACTGGAAAAAACAGTAAGGTATTTTCTTGTGTGCCTGTTTACAAGGACAACCGATGATTATATGGTAAGGAGGGTAATGTTTACTTCTCTCTTTAGCAGGAAGCTTGATGTTCGGTATCTGTTGAGTGAAGAGTTGAATATTTACTACTGTGTTAATGACACAATATCCGCGTATAGCCGTTGTGTTGACGCACTTGACGAACTACGTATGGCTGTAACGTGCACAGTAGGCTATATTGCATTTGGAACATTTAATACAGCAGTTATTGAAATTCCGAAACTTCACATCAATGAAACCATAGAGTCGTTCTAGAGCCTGTGATGTAAAGACAGGTAGGAATTGTAAGCGGCTGGCGACTTTATCATGTGGATACAGCTTCTGTTACTTAAAAACCGCGTCATAGCGCGTTGCAAAACAGCCAAATCAAGATGAAATATAATGGCATTTTTCTAGCTACAATCTCTGGTCATTATCCTACTGCAAATGACTAAATACGTTTAATAAGAGGTGTGTTCCATACATAAATGAGTCTTCGAAACAGTGGATTGGTGCAGAGAGGTAGCTCAAATAGCATTATAGAGCCTCGAGCAGCCCTATGGTCTAAAGCGATCGCCTTTTCAGATCATCCACACATCTCACCACTTTCAGTGCGTGTTCGAGTCTCGGCTTATCCAGTGTGGGTCAGTGAGAAAGCTTGTCAGTAGCTTTCCGTGGGTAGATGGTGATTTCTAGGGTCTTCCAGGGTTCTTCCACCAATTATGCCGATCGCCATGTAAAACTAGTCTTCTGCTGAGAAATGGCGTTAAATCGCATCAAACAAAACAAAATCAAAAAGCATTAGCTTTTTCACTGTTGTTATCATTGGAGCTCTAAAATACATTTTTTTTTTTCAAAATCTAAAGTTATGAGGCTAATTTTTGTGACCTCTTGTCAAAAGACTCGCTTACATTGAAAGTATTTGTCGTTGCTAAGTGTAAAAATTCTGCTAGTAAATTTAAATTTAAAAATTATAGAATCAGCAAGTTGCTTTATAATGCTGTCAATGCTGAAACTGTAAATTATGTTCTGATACATCCTACCATAAACCCGGACAGCCTGTTAGTCTTCCGGTTGCAACAAATAGTTGAAATACAACGCCATCTTGATCGAAAATGCGAAGTACACGATGCCTTTGCTGAACTATCGCAAGATAATTAGCATCACTGACACTGTGTACGTACGAATTTTTCCTAGCTAATGGTGCGATTGAAATTAACATATTATCAACCGTAATTGCTACATCTGTCACTTTATCCATAGCATGCATTAACACGTTTCCTGGAATCGCTGGTATTATCAGAATTTGTATTGGATAAGAGATGGATGTTACACTACATAAGCATGAACAGATCTGCACGATTGCTGGTACAAACGGTAACGGCATTAATCATCTCCTGCCACATGCTCCTGGAGGCAAAAGCATTCCGTACGAGATTTTAATAATACATGCTGAGTGGGATCGATACAAACAAAGTAAAAAATACGTACAAATGCATCGGATACTGATACTGCAGTCGACGACAAAAGTTATAAAAGCTACCAACGAGTCAAGACGATGAACGCACCAAGCAGCTGAAAGGTGTGGCTATGTTTGGAAAATAATCAGTTCACTAACGTGAGGTATTCTTCAACCATCCTTGCCATCCGGGCAACAGAAGGTTACACTTATACACCTTACAGAGTGGAAAGTGCTAACACTAGATACTACAAGAGACTGCATGATAATATTAAGTGAAATTATTTACTCCATAGAAAAGTCAGAGCGGGTTCCATAAAGTGGCAGCCGTGCCATTGTGATGCCCAGTCTATATCAGAGTAATAAGCTTGTTCTAACTTCAGTTTAGGTTGCTTTGCCCAATGATGGCTTGCAAATTTAGTGACTTAGCTTCTGAAATAACCGAGAACCTTCCTCTCTGCAAGATACGGTGAAGTGAAACTGGGAACAGTACAGGATAAATCTTCTACATGGACCAAAACCAGAACTTCTGCACTAGAAGCTATCGCTCTACCATTTAATTCATGGCTCAAAGACAAATTGCCAGTATCAGTACGTATTCGTAAAGTTAGGTCTTGGCCACGTTCAACATCTGCAACAGAGACTGAAAGCTGGAATTGCGACAAATACACCTAGACTTACAGTACGTCCATTTGACGTATGTTATTCACTTAACACACAGACGCGCGCGCTCGTGTTTCGCACCCCACCCCCACCCCCACCCCAGCAACAGTTTGTACCCCTCTTACCAATTTCAATACTTAAATGGGACCAGAAACAAAAATAAAATCCTTTTATGTGTGTACAGTAATTCTCTACAGATTTTAATTGGACTGTGATGTTTATAAATTAAATATCGTAGGCGGGTAGTGATTTTATTGCGTGGAAGATACCACGATCCCGTAAATTGAAGAGTTTTTCCGAGCTTTGATGAGACGACAGATCACGTGGTCCCGTGACGCAATACTAACCAGTCCTCAAATACAAACAGAAACATGTTGAGCGAGGTAGACAGGAGGAGACCAGATTTGGGTAGTCCGAGTTTCCTCTTCCGACTCTTGCCACCCTATTTGGAATCGGTTCACAATTAATACTTCCAGTTCAGTACCCACGAATGTAGTTCTAGTCTATTTTTAGAACGTTTTTTCCTCTCTCATTTTGGTGGTGATAGAAGAGTTTTTATTTATGCATTTTTGGTAGGGATTTAAAGGTAACTGTTTATTCTTGATAATATGAACTCAGAGTGTTGTTGTCTGTGTGTATTTAGGCGACAGTGCACAGTGAGTAATAAGGCCTTGGTGATGATCCGGAAGTGAAATCTGTGTTCTGTTTACATGCTGCTATGTTGACAGTCCAGCATCTATAAAAAGAGCAGGTCAACCTTTGACGATAACTTCACCGTGAAGTCATCTTTGAATGTATTTTAGATTAACATATGATTTGTATTGATTGTCACACATTGGAAAGGTCAGTACTGAGAAACAAATGTAGAGAACATATAGTAAAATTAATTGTGTCCTATGTCCTGTCATCATATTTGGACGTTTAAGTTGGGGTGTAGGGTCAGAGTCAATTCCCTATCGAAAAGTTGGAATTCGCATTTGGTGTCGGCATGAGGTAGCCGCTTACTATCAACTAATAATTTCTAGCCTGATGAAAGCCATGGGATCTCTAATGCTGTCATCTTATTCACGTTTAAAACCAAATGGGAGTTGTTTTACTGACACGGTTGCCATATTTGCATGACAAGTTTATATTTTCAGACAACAGATGTGATGTAGTTTGTCGTGTTCTAAAAGCTCGAAGTAACGTCAATTTCTGTAACTTTGGGAGTTACATCACCTTCAACACATAATTATCCAAGGTACACATTAATACTCCGTTCGATTGTTTTTCCAAATAGAAACATTAAAACGGGACTTTGCAAATATTGGATGCAGACGAAGCAGTTTATAATGACAATTAACAGTCCGAGGAACTGGAGAAGGACAGTGAGCAGTCTAGTTAGTTCGGTGGAAGCATCAATAGCTTCCCTTTGGTTTTAAACGCAAACAAGATAACAGTGTTATGGACCCCGTTGCGACAATCAGGTTAGAAATTATAAATTGATGAATTAAATAGTCAGGCTTGTGCCCTTTTCATGTCCTTGTTGTTTTCGTTCTTGTTTTTTTTTTTTTTTTTTTTTTTAATTTTTTATGTTATTGGTCTTTTATTGGGTTTTTCTCGACTGGGGAGGGTTACAAAATGCCGGTGTAGTGTATGCGAATACTAATAATTTTTTCCTGTACGGTTATGTATATTTGATTTTCTTGTATCAGATTTGATATATATTTATTTCAATTTAATTGTTTGTAAACAAAAAATTTAAATTATTTTGCATTACATTATATTATAATGTAAATTTATTCACTAGAGATGATAATTTTTTCAGAAAATATTTTGACCTTGACCATTAGTTGATAAACACCAGGTGTTGATCTAACTCCTGACCTTGTTTCAAAATTTGTAGCAACCATCGTAAACAAGTTCTGTTTTATTTTAAAATGATTGGTTATTTTCGAGGTCATAATGGGACTTTGTCTTTAAGATGCAAACAATTCTTTTATTTTTTATTTCTCAGAGTAAAATGGTTGGTTTTCGTCAGGGTCACACTGAGTAAACACCATCTGTAACAAGTACTTGCTTCTATAACCTTCCAGAAGATGATCACGTGACCCCTTGTTTACGTTTTAGAAAGACCATATAACCCATGTTTTGGAGAATTAATTTCAGTAGAAGCTGGTCTGTTAAACTCTTAGTTGTATGTTGTGCTGTTTAGAGTTATTTCAAATTACTTGGTTTGGAGTTATTTCAAATTACTTGGATTCAAAAGAATTAATTATGTTATTTTTCTGGAAAATACGTGTGCTCATATAATATTGTGGAACAAGAACAGTTTTTGTATACATATTTATTCAGCTATCGGAAACCGGACTGATAATTCTTGTTTCTACAAGGAAATGTAGACTTTAACAAATACAGATTGCAGCGTACATCATCGGATTCCATTATGGATTCTTTGTTCGTGATTCTAACGTGAAATCAGTAGTACATTTTGTTATTAGGGCTACTAAAATTTTATTCTTGGATTATTCTTGGATTATAATTGGATTTGATTCTGTACAACCGTAAGTTCATATTGTTTTCATTTTTACCGAATTTTTCCAGGGAAATAAATTATTGTATTTTTCAAAGCTTGTTGTTTTCACTCTTTCTTGTGTTACTGTTTATTCGAGCCTGAATAAGTGACATAAGAGTACTTTTCTTATAAGAAATGTTTTGGTAAAAGGTTGTGCGCACCCAATATGTTAAAGTGAGCAGCCATTTGTATCAGCTGGCTTGACTGAGCGGTTGTGATACTCACAAACACTTCGACCAATTAATTCAACTGCCTGTGATTTAAGGTTAATGGAAAAAGGCCCTGAAGTTGATCCACATGTCTGTGACGCAGGATGGTGAGATTGTGATTGGCTAATCATAAGGTTTGATAAATATTTATCCAACATAAAATGCACATGACTATTCCAAGGAATAATAATCAATATTGGGCTAATTTTCAAACCTACACGGTTGTACAAATAGCTCAAAACAGCAGGTCATTGAGATCATAATAATTATTTATTGATAAAAGGTTTATGCGTTAACTGAGAGACCGACCTGCCCACATAAAGGTACATACATACATACATACATACATACCTGATATTGACAGAATAACTAAGAAATATGGTATGGGAAGTGTTCTTTTAGACTATGCAGCAAGAGTACAAACTGAAGAAAAACTCGTCTGGAATCGACGTGTTATTGATATTATTCAAAACCATGAAGAAACTACCTGGAGAGCAAATATGGAACTAAGGGGTGATTTAATTCACTTTAGAAACATTCATTTGGACTTAAAACCAAGTAGTATATGGTTTCTTGGGCGTAAATTTCCATCCATGTTATGGCCTCTCTCTGAAGTAATGAAACTATATATCATGCCTGTTGGTAAAGTTATGGTATGCAAACTCTGTGGAAAAGAGACTGACGACTGAGCGAAACATCTTATTTTAGGCTGCGAAATGCTGCTTGAGGAACGAAACGTTTTCTTTGAGAGAGTGATTGACTCTTTAGAAGTGAGAGACGGGGTTAACTTATTCAATCAAGAAGAAGATATATTGTTGGAGACACTTCTTGGAAGCAGGGTTGACTGGATGTCGTCTAATGACGATGATGTATCAGATAGGCTCATGTTGGTGACCGCAAACAGCATAGCTTCCTTCTACAATAAAATGTGTGCTCTATTAACAACTAACATGCTCTAACATGATATAAAAAGTAAGTAGTAAATTAACACTATAAATAAACAATTAAAGGCCAAAGTCTTCTTGTCAAATCCGCAAATTTTGTTGTATGACAGCTGTTTGTGTGTGTGTTTATGTATTTGTTCATGTATTTGTTTATGTTTATTTCCTAGAGATTTCTATATGGTTTTCTGTATTTATATATCTCATTTTGTAAATGCATTAGTTGACGATGTATCATGCTTGCGTTCTCGTCTATGATGTATCTCATAATCCTATGATATGTATAATATGTATCTTAGCAACCTGATATACTCTTTGTTGTAGAGGTAACTAAGTCATTTAGACAGTCAGTCATAGATAAATGCATGCACGCACGCATACGCGCAAACAAATATATATATGCATAAATACATGCGTCATATGAAGAAAAAAAACTACATATAGAATTACACTGTTATAAGTTTTTCATTTCATTTTCGTTGCTATCTCGAACTTAATGTTAAGCACATAACACTATAGACGTATTAACTTTTCGAAATATTATCATCATCAAGCAACTGTTAAAAGATCAGTGCCATGCTCCGCCAAATGATTGCAGATTTGCATAATTGCAGGTATTGAGATATTTCGTTTTGTCAATACGGTAGCTGGCACAGTATTACTATTGTATTTTTGTCAATTTTCTGTTCTATTTTATGATTTTGTATTATCATGAACTTGTTTAATCTGATGTAATCTATTTTCAAGAGGAAATAAAGTCAGTCAGTCAGTCATATGTACAGTTTCATATACCCATACATTATTATGTACATGTCAAATGGTTACTCTCACTGCGCTGCAAACTGTGCTGTCAGAGCAATATATATATATATATATATATATATATATATATATATATATATATATATATATATATATATATATATATATAAGTCCTACATTTTGCTTTCGATTAGCAGGTTGTATACTGTGTGCATAATCGATAATATCTACAGGTTAATATGTTATTAAACTGACCTATCACGGTGTTATTGACACGCCTAAATCTGTATAAAACTAGCACAACAATTCCGCTCAATTTTACCACAATGTGCCCATTGACAAAACTCTTAATTCTCCGCGGTAAAATTTGTACAGGTTATCGTTATCCCTACATCTGTTAGATAAGCTTGTCCTAGCATGTACTGTTGGCCATCGAGGGCTTATTCACCTCAACAAATTTAGGAGAGCCACGAAAAGGAAGTTTTGTCAGGTGGATGATTGCCACTGTGCAATTTGCTATCAAACCACATTACACATCTAGCGTAACAAAAAAGCGCAGGTAAGTGAATGTTTATTCCAGTAGATACACGTTAATTGATACATTTGAAATCATGGAACAAACCATGCATCATTAGAAGACATTTCCACTAAATGATCAGTACGCCATTGTTCTAAATGTTATTTTTAATATAATTGGCCAAATTTAGCACATTCAGTGCGATAAAAAGTAGAATCGATGAGTTTATTTTCTTGTTGATTACCTTTCACAAGAAGAAGTAAATTTAGGCAACTTATTGAGATCGAGGAAACAGAAGGTGTAAATGATAACAGCTTTAAGATATGACATTGTAATTAATGCATTTTAAGCCTAGTGTGCGTGTAAACTTTCAACATCTCCCAACATTTTATGTTATAATTACATTTTACGTTATGGTATATATGAATGGTTCCCAATCTGTGAGCCGCAAACTCCAGGGGGCGGGGGGTGGCCACGGGGTTATTTCAAGGGATCCGCGACCGACTAAGTAATATGTCTCGCATATGAACTTCTATTTTCAAATGTATATAGTTCACTCACAACGGTTACTGAGCTGATAACAGTGTTGTTTTTTTTGGGGGGTCAATATATATTATTTGACATTAAGAAGTGGTTCTCATACACGAAAAGGGTATAAATAGTTTTAGGATTGTAAAATATTGAGGATACATGTATAACTGTGACCATCAGTCACCGGTTTGCACCCTACCCACCCCCACCCCCCACCCCAAAAAATAATTCTTATGACCGAAGAGATCAGTGGCCTCTAGCTGGAGACAAAAAATGGGCTTGGTGTGACGATATATTGGTAATTTCAATACATCATAAATATAGAAGTTTTAGCCTAATTTGATAATCTCAAATATGTACACGAATATTGTTATAAAACATTGCCATACTATACACTTAGAAAATGATTATCATGTGTTTCCACCCCATTTAATTTCACTCCATAGTGTCACGTATCCTTCTGCAAGATCCAGGGATAGCACTTTCCTCTCTGGTGTATATATGTAATTTGACTACATTAACTTATGTAGGCCTTGATTTTCTGTTTTAGAGAAAAGCTAACCACGCCTTACTCGTTAGCATAACCCATGATATGAAACCAAAAGTATTTGATGCTGAGCAGGGCCGACAAAATGGGGGCGGGGGGAAGCGGGATATATCCCCGAACAACACTTTTTAATTTCATAAAAGGAACGTTTTGTTTGAACAAGAACTAGCAGAGGCCCACGGGTTTCTTACCCCAGGGCCTGTGATCGCTCTCTACTGTCATGATGCTATCACTTACTCCATGTGAAACAGTCCAGTTTACAGTGCATACTGAAAATTTCACGAAAAGTGTGTGTGTGTGATTTGGATTTTGAACGTATATTTAACAATTTTTCAGTCATATTGATACGATGTCTACAGTGTGACAGTTCATAGTGGTGTCAAACACTGGGGTATCTTGCCGCAGACATGTAGCATGATGTCACGTTATCCTGAAATCTGGCCGACCAGTCCTAATATTGACCTCTCAATGCTGAGTGCCTAGCGAGGCAGCTGCTTAGTACCATTTGTTATAAGTCTTTGGTATGACTCGTCCGTTCTTCGAACCCGCGACCTCTCGCATCCGAGGCGGACACTCTAACCACAAGAATGTTTTAATTTTAAGGATCTGAATTTGCATAGTATCGGTACGAAAAGTGACGGACAATTAGGCCCGAAAGTCCGACAAACTGCCATCACGACTGATAAAAGCACGTGATACTCACACCTTTGCAAGGAATAGTATTGGTTGGCAAGTCCATATGTATCGGAATGTATTAGTCTGAATGACATACTGCGATACGTAATTAGTAGAACACGAGAAACTTGGCAACACGCAAAACTTCATCAGCCTATGATTAATGGGTGGGTGAGCATTGAGGCTGTAGTGTATATACCGTCACTTTCTTGGCAGAACATATAATGTCAAAGTGAAAAGTTTTCTTGTTGCATTTCCTAATTTCAAATTTATTCCAGCACACTATAGGAAACCCACTTGGACAACATTACCATTCTATCGTCTCAGTCCCGTATTTCGGATGGTATAAACATCTTTAGCAAGGTTAAGCATATATCAAAGTTAAAAACATTAATAAAAGTTTGGGTGCCTAATTAGACATCAAGGTCAAAATGCTTTCGTGAGTTAAATTAGAGATACGCATTTATGTTAAGTACTGTGTTTTATATGGACGCACGTGGTTGAACAAGGGGTCCATTTTGTAAACAATATGGTCCTATTCAAGACCAGTGTGTGGACTAATTGCAATCAATGCCCCCATTTTGCATTTTGGACTGGTTCTATTATTAGGCCCGTACAGAGGACACATTGGTTTTCGGTTATGGTTGGGAATACATAAGTCGATATCGCTCGTGTTACGGGGTTTGCTGTGATTGAGTGTCGGTCAGCTGCGGCTGTAGTCTGTGAGACCGGTGAACCAAGATGATCTGAAACGAGAACAGATACAGCGGTATCGTCTTCTTTCCGGGTGCATTGTATTTCATAAACCTCGAAAATGACGACTTGATGATCTCTAGGTAAGAAAACATTTCTTCTATATTATATTTATTAGCTTATTTTGAAGCAAATGCATCGATTAAACTTAAGTTACGAGTAGAATAATAGTGTTAATCTGCCCTGGAAGCATTTCATAGTTCTGTGTAATAAAAATATATATCATCCTGAGTTTTCCAAATTTCATAGTATACATTGAGGTGTGTATGTATGTATGTGTGTGTCGGTGTGATTTGGATTTTTAACGTAGCTTTAACATTTTTCAGTCATATCGCTATGATGTCTGCAGTGTGGCAGTTTGTAGTGATGTCTAGCACTGGTGCATCATGCCGCAGACATGTAGCATGATGTCCCACCCAGTCACATTATCCTGACACCAGGCCGACCACTCCTAACACTAACCTCTTAATGCCTAGCGCCAAGCGAGGCAGCTGTCAGTACCATTTGTTTTATAAGTCTTTGGTATGACTCGGCCGGGAATCGAACCCGCGACTTACCGCTTCCGGATAAATTGCATTCTCGCTTATAATTATGATTACTTACTACTTTATGTATTACCTGCGTCACTCCTACCCCAGCCCATGCACCACCTTTCTCTCTCTCTCTCTCTCTCTCTCTCTCTCTCTCTCTCTCTCTCTCTCTCTGACATTTAATGTCAGAGCTTTTATGAACATTTGTTAATGTAACAGTAAATTTACTAAATCGTTTCGAACAAAACTTTGATGAAAATACAACAGCAAAATATATTACCATGCAATATTTTATGTACCAGAAAAAGAGATGTTTCCATACAGGGCGTGTAATTTAAGAAAGAAAAGATAGTTATTAAGTAATTAATTTATAATGTAGCACATTTACATACAAGCTGTAGTGTGCAATCCATTATATTTATAATATATCATGTCGCGAAATATACAACACACACACACAATCACTGAGTAATCTATACAGTTCATACCGTAATAACTCACTGTCACCCCAAAAGTTATACAATAACAATATTGTGAAATCTACAAGTTCATGCCTATTGGACTAAAATCGTTACGTTGTAGTCTCAAGCAACCATTTCTTTCAGGATAGTGGTAGTTTAATTGTTTATTAATTAGGACAAAATCTAACACATATGTTGCTATCATGAAAAAGACACTGTCTTTCTTCACTTGTTTATTTTGGGACTGCCATAAATCAAATATTTGTTACGTTATTTTGTCAGAAGCGTCTTCTACTGTGCTTCGGTCTGCGTGAAGAACAATACCCCTTACTGGTCCAATGTCAGCTGTGAGGACATCATAAACGATCTGTTCACTGTCGGGTACACTCAGAATAGTATCATTCCATAAAGATACTGGAATTTCGTACGGAATGGAGGGCTTAAGATATGTACCGCATTGTGTCAAATGGTATGCACTTCTTTCAAGCCTTAGTTTCGCCTTTTCATCCCGAAAACCAGCTGAGGGATATAGTTTGTCAATAGCAACGTAGTAAAAACTGAGCTTTAGTAGCGACATGATGTACATGTCCAGCTGGACTTGGACACGTACGAAGTCGGGTATACCGTTCATTTGGGTTGACTATTAGTAAGTCCTGCACGGATCTGCCATATTATTGGAGCAAAGGATGTCAAAAAATGCTTTGCTGTGTGAAATAAAGGAGACTAATCTGTCACGTCCCAAGAAATGCTTAGACGCCGATCAGCAGGCAAACACACACGAGCCAAAGGCGTTCCGATTCGTCAAACAAGTCGTCATTAGGGAGTAGGTCTAAATAGATGAGCATGTCAGAGATTGGACGGAAAGGGACCTTACTGCATAAAACCTTTAGTGCTATTGTGAAGCCTGCACCTGCATCTGAATATGTGGTAACTGAGCCACATGGATTCCATGATATGAATTTCTTAAAACTTCAGCATCTGTCCTCCAGTGCAACCAGTGCAGGAATTCGATAATATTGTGACCTGAAAAGACAGAGATCTTCAAATATGAAGCAGGTGAACAACTGGTCTTAGTAGTCTAGCATGACAATAAAATTGAAATGTATATCATCATAATAAGTTTCAGCTGTGTCACAAAGAAACACACACACGTACACAGTGTATGAGCCCCTTGCAAGAAATGACTTTGCAACACTAACTGGTCAACTTTCAGTGCTTTCAATCCGGACGCATTGATAAATACATATTCCAGTTACCTGATCATCGTTGATATTGAGACAGTATTGGACAGGAAGAAATGACTGCTGCGTACAGATACAGCTATATTGTGTTCTGCATGTGTGTCCATACCTGCACTTGTTATGTGGAGACCAGATAAAGCTGAATAATTCTGCGTGTTCCATATGACAGTGTGTTTGTGATGGAGTTGCTACCTTGCAAGAGATTTACTTTAAACATATGATGGTAAGGACAGTAGACGAGTTTGAGGTAGGACACTTTACTTTAGGTGTCAAGTACATACATGTATATGCCCGAATAGGTTGTAGTTGAGATTTTGTGTTGTGTGCAGTACTCAGCTACTTTTTTCATACGATTATAAAAGACTTGAAACTTCAGATAATGGCTATCAGCCTCGTGGTAATGATAGAAATGCTACTATTCAGCTTTCTTGATGTCATCATCAACTGAGTATCTCCACATTATTGTATGCAGTTTATGCATATGCATATGCATATGCTTGTATGTGTTTGCATATACGTATGTATGTATGCAAACACGTTGCATACAGTATTATGGTTTGTGTTGTGTATATTTAATTCATAATGTTAGGTATTTAATTATTTGTGTGTTAGTTTTTAAACAAATTTATTACAGTACATGCTATTGTAATGTAACATTGTATGCTGGACTTGACTTTGTCCAAAACTGAGCTCATTTCTGTTTAACTGATTGACTTTTGTTTTTATTTCATATTGTGTCAACAACTAATACTTAGCTAAATTATTCTCTCTGCGTATGGGCTTAATATCAGGATCATTATTAATAGAATAAGTAAATATGTTTATTTGGGTAATGTTTTGGAGTTATTGTTTTGTAAGCATCAGGATCATTCAAGAAAGTTATTTTCCATCAGATAATTTTTTTTTAGAAAAAGCTAATTGTGACAAGTAGAGACCTATATAATCTTGTTACTGTGAGGACTTGGTCATTCGTGCTTTAATATCTAGTACTAGTAGTTATATGTTGTTACCAGTAGTTTTGGGATGGAATCTTTTTTGTTCAAATTACTGAATTCAAGTCATTATTTCCTCTGGAAGAACAAAAGTGCGCTGATAAAATTCTTGGATAAAGACATTCACTGGATTTATACTGATTTTAAACCTGGAATTATATTACTGTGATTCACCAAAACACTGTCAACCCATCAACTTTCTATAAGATATAACAGACACGTCATTGCCTTCACTTTTTGGATTTCTTCGGGACTTGTGCTGAGTTTTATTCAGGACTTTGAATTATTAGGACTTGTGACTGTAATCCTTTGATTTTGGGGGGATTTAATTCGCAATACCGTAAGTTCTTTTTTGTCATTTTCACTTTGTATTCTAGTGAAATAAATTATATTTTTTTAAATTTTAAAAATCTTGTTGTCTATTCTGTTGCTTATTTTAAGAGCATAGACTTGTAACAATAATGTGTACTTGACCTTTGCCCATAATTAAGGATAGAGTTGTTGTGTTCATCTGATTTTGGACCTGTTCGTAAGTTTTAAATAAGAAGTTTACTAATATATGACTTTTAAGTTCTAGCCTTATTTCCAAACATACGAATGCTCTGGAAGAGAACGTGTGACCCTCTTCTTGGTCATTTTATTGTGTCCTATGTTCATATAAAATGATGAGGTCAGCAAAATGATTCATTCCTACATTAAGTTGCCGTCTGTTGAATTATATTTATTTGTGATCATGCACACTTTAAAAGGAATTATTTGTATAAATTATTCGTTGGAATTACAAACTGCTCATTGAAATTTATGCCTGAAACACTACTTTGGAACTATTGTTAATTGATTCAAAGACATTCTGGATTATATCGGTGAGATACATTTTCTGTAATATCGACAGAAGAAAACAAATTCCGAGTTCTCTTGAGTCATGCCGGCTCATTGCCAATATTGTGACAAAACTTTTCTCATCTCTGGAAGAATCTGTATGTACTCGTGGTCAAGCAGTCTGCACCTAGTTGATCATTTTCCATCAGTATGTGTCTTTCTTACACAAGACCGTTACAAGTAGTTTTAACATGATATTATGAATAAATTTAGATTCAATGTCCAATATACTTTTTGGTGAGTACTGTATTACGAACGAGGAGCAGTAATTTATAAATTCTTTTTAGTAATGACCAATTGATGTGTTTCCATCTCGTTTGTGTTTTAACTGCTGCTTCTGTGTGAAGAAACTGTACAATAAACCTTTGTCTGCATCGATGGTGTTGATGAATGTATTCCTAGTTAAATTTTTGTAAGCAGCTTAATTTTGTTACACCATATATTCTAAGTGGTTCATCACTGGTAGTGTATAACTTTTATATCACGGAAGCTATAACTGCATTTGATGATCAGTTTTGTAATAAGTATAATTTGACTACATGTGAGGCTACCTTGCAACCGACCCACTCCGATGGCCTAGCGGTTAGAGCTTCCGCCTCGGATGCGGGAGGTTGTGGGTTCGAACCCCTGCCGATTCATACCAAAGACTTTTACAAATGGTACAGAAAGCTGCCTAATTAGGCGCTCAGCATTAAGAGGTTAATGTTAGGACTGGTCGACCTTATGTCAGGATAATGTGACTTGGTGGAACATCGTGCTGCATGTCTGCGGCATGATGCTATCAGTGCTAGACATCAATATAAACTGTCACACTGCAGACATAGTAGCGAAATGACTGAAAATTGTGAAAGGTACGTTAAAAATCCAAGTCACACACATATTTCTTACCTTTAAGTACAGTACTTTTATATTTTGCTGTATTGACTATTATTGGTTGTACTGTTCGTAATATACGGGGAAATAAAAATAGCAATCTCTCTCTCTCTCTCTCTCTCTCTCTCTCTCTCTCTCTCGTTTATTAGTACTGCCTTGGAATAAATATGGAAGTGTTCCAATGAAAAGATGGCCATTTTATGTTGCACAAAAAACACATGTAATACAGTTTTACGAAGAATTTTTCACGGTTCAACATCATCACACATCGCCAGTCGTTGGTTTATGTTATCTGTCACATGCATCGTCAAATGAACTGGGACTCTTAGCATATCAGCACATAAAAATCTATTGAATGTATAGTCAATACGAGTAAACTGCCTTTCCCAATTGACAGCAACTGCAGCCAGTCAAGGGTGGTCTGGGCAGTCCTCGAATCCACAAAATCCACTGAATATAAGACCGACATGCAAAACACTGAACGAATACATCTTCAATGTCAGAATCATTATAAAGTCAAAACAGTGCAGTGTTAATCCTCTTACACGTGCTTTGTGAACGATCGAAAGCACGTAATATAAGTTGTCACATTGCACAACTGACATTCCATTAAGAATACTAGGTATGCTGAATATGCAATTTTAATTGCTGACAAAAACATTGTTGTCCAGTAACATGACGTCATTATTCCTACTGTCCATATACAAACCCAGTAGTTTTGTCCCTATACAGGCCCAATATTCCCTTGTTAAAGTCCCATTGTCCTCAAAGTGCTGGTCCTGTATTTCCCATGTTAAATTCCCATTGTCCCCAAAGCTGCCCACTATCATTTAGACTTGGATTTCCATTGTCCGTGAATCGCCGTGAAAAGCTATAACGCTTGACGGAGCGGGACATATAACTTTATATAACGTCTGGAACGACATTGTTACCAATTTCCAGTAACGTGACGTAATCATTCATATTGCCTCTATACAAACCCAACTTATGTTCAACTTTCCCTTGTCCGTATAAATCTTGTCCGTGAATCGTGCCAGTGTTTTATAATGGTAATTCCCATTGTCCGTAAAGTGAATATAAAATTCCCCATGTTAAATTCCCATAGACCCTATAGTGGATATACCCATTTTTAACACTAAAGTCCCATAGAGGCTAGGGTGTCCCAATCCCTTGTCGCTATGTTTTATTCCCCATTCACTCCATGTTAAATTTCCCCATGTTAACTTCACATAGGGGGCCCCGAGTGGCCGAGTGGTCTATAGCGCTATCCGTTACGGATCACTGCCATCTCACCTCTGTCTGCGTGGGTTCGGGTCTAGGATTCGGCCAATGTGGGTATGTGAGAAAGCTTGTCAGTACCTTCTCGTGGGTCGGTGGTTCCTCCCGGTGTTTTCCCGGGTTCTTCCTCCACCATTTATACTGGCCGCCATGCATAGCCTATCGTGTGCTGAAAAATGGCGTTAAACCCCGCAAGAACAACAATAACAACAAATTCACATAGACCCTATAGTGGATTTTTCCTTTTTTAACACTCAAGTCCCTAGGTCGTATAGTTTCCCCACTCACTACTCATGCATGCAGTCAATATAGGTTTACAATATATACAATTTGTGAATAAATTTAATTAGCGTAAAAAGGTACAGTGTAATACGACCGGTATGGAGATGCAATGTTAAAGGTCGATACGGAAAACTTTATAAATTGGTGCCTTTTTATCGATGTTGAAAATTATAATCATGTTAGGAAAATGTACTTTTAATGTTGTCATACGGACCAGGTTCTCTTGAAATGGAGGTGTCCACTATGGCTGGTTTCACATGTACATGTATGAAGAGGAGAACAGTACACACATGCAATATATTTCACAGCTTGTTGAGACTTTCAAGCAAACGTCACCCCAAATACATGCCTTGTTTGCTCAAATAAACACATAGTGTAAACAAATAGTTGAAATATAAAGTAAACACAAAGCGATAAGTATAAAATCAAGTTTTATTTGATAATTTATTTTGACCTATTGAAGAAAATGACAAGACGTATTGATTTGTAGACTTTGCAGTTCCTTTTTACTCAAGGCGTATTTTTAATTCATATGGATCTATTTAGAATTTGATTTTCAACGATTGTGTGAATGCATACAGTTGAGTCGGTAGCTATACGTACGTCAACACGTATGCATGTTTGGTTTATGCAAGTATACGACTCTCGTGGTAGCAGAGTGGTCTTCGATGGTCGCCTTTACAAATCACTCACACATCACCTCTGTTCTCCTCAGTTAGAGTGTCGGCTTGACCAACGTATGTATGTAAGAGAGCTTGTCTGTAGCTTCGAGTGGGTTAGTAGTTCTTCGCTGGGCCTACCTAGGGTTTTCCTGTACCAAATATACCGGTGCTCTCCTTTATAAATCACTCACACCTTTCATGCATCTCTGTCCACCTCAGTTTTAGTCTCAGCTTGACCAACGTGTTTATGCAAGAGAGCTTGCCAATACCTTTGGATGGGTCATTGGTTCTTCCCGGGGCCTACCTGGGTTTTTCCTCTAGCAAATGTACAGCCGCCATGTATTCCTATTACATGCTGAAAATGGCGTTAAACCCAACAATACACTCATGCATATTATTTGTAAGAAAATGAGAGTATTGTGTATATTGTCAAGCACAAGATCGACAATGGAGGCAAACCAAGTAATTATCCAATTCCGGCATTTGTTTTTTAGATCGACTATGTCGTTGGTCCAGTATGTGCTACACCAACACCGTCCAGTTTCGTCGAAAACTTAAAATTAAACAATCAATCGTAATAAAACCTAGGCCGAAGTAACGAATTTTGTTTGCTTTAAATCACGTGAATCCATGCCACAGCTATAAAAAAAGAAGTGGTATAGAAGACTTCCGGTTGCCGTTGATCATGCAATGGTGCGCCCTTTCGGCAAGTGAACCATATCCCAACGCTGCTTTTAAAGAAGATAATGAAAATGTGTGTGCGAGCAACTGCTGTTGTAGAGTGTTACAGTGGAGGCCTAACATTCGTCAGTTTAGCTGTTATTTTAGGATATTTCAACATGTTGACCATTTTACTACAGTATTATACATAGAGAGGCAGTGCTGTGTATGGTTATCGGCTATCTAAAATTGTATTTGGGATTGCATCAATTGTTGTTGGTGTAGGGTTTAACGCCATTTTTCAGCACAATATAGGTCATACATGGCGGCCAGTATAACTGGTGGATGAAAAACCCTGGAAAACCCCGGGAAGAACCACCGACCCACGAGAAGGTGCTGGCAAGGTTTCTCACGTACCAACGTTAGCCGAGCCTGAGACTCGAACTCACGCAGACAGCAGTAAGATGGCAGTGATCCAGAATGGTGAGCGCTTTAGACCACTCGGCCACTCAGAGTCCCGGATCGCATCAGATTTATCCCCAAGCATTGAAGGAAATGTATGATGAACTTGCACACGATGTTTCTACGTAATGACACAAAAATAATCTAGACGACTATCTTTAAACAAGGATCAGAGGGACGCAGATGTCATCGATGTTGGAGGCTAGGAAATATTTTGTTCGGCGCTGGTAGCAGTAAATAATTTTAAAATTTGACTTAAGCTGCGATTTGCATTATGGTTAAACTGCCTTGGAAAATCTGTATATGGTTGTTAATTCAGTCTGATTCTAGCTGACACTGAAGTCAAAATAAAAGAAAAAGGGGAAGAAAAAAAAATTGTGTAAAAGATAATGGAGTTTGTCATTACATGTTCGAGTAATAGTCTATTAAAGTAGAATGTTATTGAGTGTAAGTATAAATATTTTCCGTGTGATTATATTTCCTTATATAATACAATTTCTCTGTGTTTCTAAACAGATGGCCAATCAGATACATCATTCATTTTTTTTTACAGAAAAAAGTCACTGCACTAAATTTTGCAGATTTAAAAAGACGGTTTATTTAAATTTCGCCTTGCCCCCTCTCCACTCCGGATCAACTTCGTTTCTGTACATTTTCACCACGTCTATTGCCTTCCCTTTGCATTATATCAAACCACCCGCAACAATATATAGTAGTCGTCATTTCATTGAGTTGCTAGGCCCCAGAGAGGTCTCTGGAGCAACTGCTTCCTTTGCTTGACCTCTTATCCGGCCTTGAGGTCTCACTGGACAGTTTATCTGGTGAAGTTTCATCCGACAGTGACCTACTGCAGAAAAATGAGAATAATTTTACACTGAAGATACAAATAAAAACAAATTAATGATTTTTGTAGAAAGCATGCATGTGAGATTTTGACTGCGGCAATCAGGTTAATTCTTTATGCAACTGGTGGCTTTTAAACTGAACCAACACTGCCACCAACCCCTTTTTTACATTCATTTTTACAGCAAAGAGCTATTTTGAATATTTTCCTGTGACAAAGCATCTAAAAGAAGAATCAGTATGTGCTTTAAGCATGAATAAGGTTCACTAGTACTATAACAAATTAGCATATTTTTCATCACCCCTCAACCATCAAGATTTTTAGATATTTACCTCATTTAGCAGCCCAAGTTACTCATTTGATCTCCAGTGCTAGTTTAACTGTCACAGGCAGTTACCAAATAAGCCAACCTATTTTTCAGGGCTAACTCAAAGTAAATCAAAACCACATTACAGATTTAGCTTCTGTGTGAATTTATAAATGCTAGGCTTATGATAATTGGGTTCATGCCTTCTACCTTAAAAATTAGGAAACTATTCAGTACGACCTGGAGAGTTCATTATATACAAAATACGTTTCAGTTAACATCTGGCTTAGCTCCCTTTGTCCATATTCGCTGTTTATCAGTACTAGGCGGTATCAATATGGTTGCATCTTTTTTCTGTTCTCTGTGTTGGTATCAAAGGTTATTATTTAAGCAACTGTTTATTTCTTAATATGCTTATTTCTAGTTGATTTTGTCTCATATACTAAACTGTCGTTTTGCGCTCTCTTTCGTTCCTGTTTAAAGTCCCTGGGAAGACCCTTTTGTGTAGATGCATCTTCCGTGCATTGAAATTAAACAATACCTGCACAGAGCACGCATTTCGAACAAAATCAACAAGTAGAATGTAATCACCCGTTAAAACATTCCCGATCTCAGAAATAGTTTCATCTCACAATAAGTCTTTTTCGTGTTAGTTTTTATTTCTTTGGTAAAGCCATTTCTTTGTAAGATGACTTTAGATAACGGCATCTCCATGATATCAGTGTTATGTGTATTTAATCTGTATTGTTAGTTATTTTTTTATTCATTATTTGCTATGGGTTATGTAACATTATATTTTGTAGCTGACCTTGTCCTAAATCAAGTTCTTTGTCGACTTGACCAAAATCATTTGTTTGTTTGTTGTTTTGTTGTTGTTTTTGGCTTTTTTAATTCTGTAAACAACTGTTATATAGTTTATATATCTCTGTGAGTGTACTTTAAATATTATGGTAACTATCTTAGTCTGAGTCAATGCCCTTATGTTTGTCATGTTCTTGAATATAATTTTAGTAACAGACCATCAAGCAGATCGATTTTGTCAAATTCATCGTCTTCTTCCAATGTTGGATGTGGGAAGTTGAACCAAGTTTCGCTTCTACAGCACCCAGAGGCATTTGAACATTCTAAATTGTTGTACAATTACTTCTAAAGGTACCATAATCTACTTCACAGTTGCGTCGTATTATCTGGAGAAGTAACGGAGACTGTCCAGTCATTCTCCGTATTGGTCATTAGACATGCAAACAAGGGCTAGTGTGGTAGATTTCTCCAATGTTGATCAAGTTTTGGTGAAAATCATCATTTGTTTTAAAAATCTTAGTGTGATTACCACTGTCTTTGTTTTCCTCTTCAAATTTTGCCATGTCATATATGGTGTACCTATCGCTCGAGTCATCAGTTCCAAAACACAGATTCGTTTTCTTTTGCCGCTTGTTGAACCTCAATACGTAGATGAACCTTGAAAGAATAATGAACAAACAATGCACGAAACTCGGTGACTATAAGAAACTGTGCACGAGTACCTCTTGCGATGGCTTTACATTTAACATTTGTCCAAATATAGGTCTGGCATCTACATCTTCAGGCAGAAGAGAAGCCTGCCAAGATTGTCCAATAACTCCAAGAAAGCTCATAAGAATATGCAAACCATTTAACCTCGAAATGACTCCATCTTCAGATCCATGTCTGTCATGGGTAAAGTGTAAATGATGACTTGCCCGGGTGTTCCCTTTGACGAACTGCCTTCATCATACCAGGTGATAATGGCCGCAGGGACTTGAGAAGCCATGTGACTTTACATTGTAGATAAAAAGGTGATATTGGATCTGTCACACTTACATCCTTCTGTGGCTAGTAAATCAGCATATGCCATGATAGGGTCCTTCCCATGTAAACGGACATTTATTATTTAACACACACACACACACACACACACACACACATCACGCATGTCACTTTCAGTTGCTTGTACCCTGGCAAGAGACCTTCTTATTATCTCTGGTGGTATGGTAGCAATTATACCCATTCCAAGGAATGTGTTCTTGCCATCCAGTGTTACTAAATTAAGGTCCACATTGTTGTCCATAAATCGTGTGCCATTTATGCATTTCTAGGTAGTTGAATGCCGTGAACAACTGCTACAATACGTTTAAATCTTTAAACTTCTGTATAAGAATAGCAAAATGGTTATGGAAACTATCAATTTGAAACCTCGAGCCGAAGTAAAGGTGTGACTGAACATTGAGTCCAGTGTATAGGTGAACTGTCGAAACACATGACCTTGTTGCCAGCATCAAAGCCTGGCCCAGGAATGATGCTTTCATGTCAACATGATTACCAAGAAACAAGATCTTCAAAAAAACTTCTATGTGATTCAGGTAGATAGCTTTTATACAGGATATCCATTGCTATCTGTGGAAACTGCCTTAATGCCTTTCTTTAAAAACTTGTGTAGTAGTCTCTTTTATTTTCACTTTTTCTACTTCAGGGTCTTCATTGAGTTACGGTGGTTGTTAATAAAATAATTTTGCAGCGATTGGTTTGAATGTTACAACATTAGACTTGTCATTTATGTCAGTTATAATAATTGTTACGAGCCTAGGCTTTAACAAAAAGTAACAGAAAAGAGTGAAGACAACAAGCTTTGTAAAATTTAACAAATAATTTATTTACCTAGAATATCAGGTGAAAAATAGGAAAAAGAACTTAACGGTTTTACGAATCAAATCCAAAAATAATCCAAGAATTAAAAAAAGAAGTCCTAGTAATAAAAAATCTGAATGAAACTGAGTTCCAGTTCCAATGAAATCCAAATTGGAAAACTATGACGTCCGTTGTAACCTACGAAGTGATGTTATGTCAACAATTTCTTCTTGAATCGCAGAAAATATTATTCCAGTTTTGAATTCCGTATAAATTTCAGTGACTGTCTTTTCCAACAATTTTGTAGGGGCACTTATGTATTTCCAGGGAAAAGAATCGATTGAATTCAAATAATTTGAAGAAAATAAAATAATTAGCCCAAACTGGACACAACACACACAAAAATTGACTTTTCAAGTGTTCACCCACGACTGATTGAATTCTTATCATAAATTCAGTTATAAGCCTAACTAAAACGCAAAACAGATTCCCGGATGGGGGTCAAAAGTTCACCCTTCCAGAAGGAATAGAAGTGTGTTACATGATAATTATCACGTCGTCCAGGTATGACTTTGACTCATCTTAATAATTCTTACTCTGAGAAAGAATTTTTAATAAAGGTTGTTTACCAGAACTGTCACTTGTTCTGAATCAAGGTCAGAAACCAGACACAGTGTTTCTAATATTAGGTGTTTATCAATGAAAAATAAACAGATTAAACAAAACTGCTGAATTTCTGGACAATGTCAAATCCCGTAAACAATATTACATTACAATAGCATGTAACAGAATTAAAAAATTAAAACTAACAAGCAAATAATTGAATTACATATACATTACACAACGTTATCTCCTAAATGTTCCAAACGTATTGTTTAACATTCATTTAAAACAATGCCATTATTTTTAACCATACCGTCCATCGACTTCATGAGATCTTTAATAGTTGGCTGTTCCTCGTCTTTCTACTGTACATTCTGGATGAAATTTAAAAATGTTTCTCTTTTAACATATTCTGGTGTCTGTCACCTTTTGATTTCTATGACTTAGCACCTTTTGGGAGGAAAGTTGAGGCTCTGGCATCTGTTTTCAAGTTTTTAAATTAACAATTCACGTCTGATGGCATCTGAAGCGTGAATGGCTGGCGTAATCCTTGCTAAAACTGTTTTCAGTCCGTTCACCTCCTCTTTCTGGGCCCCAAGTGGCCGAGTGGTCTAAAGCGCTCTCCGTTACGGATCACTATATTCTCACCTCTGTCTGCTTGGGTTCGAGTCTAGGATTCGGCCAATGTGGGTATGTGAAAAAGCTTGCCAGTAGCTTCTCGTGGGTAGGTTCTTTCCGGTATTTTCCCGGGTTCTTCCTCCACCATTAATACTGGATGCCTTGAGTGGCCTATCGTGTGCTGAAAAATGGCGTAAAATCCAATAACAACAACAACAACAACCTCTATATCTACATACTGTCTTTACGGACTCATAAAAATCTGTTATTCTTAAGGAAAAGGTATCAATGCTTCTCCTTTTAGAAGTGATCCCGTAAAGTTTAGCTTTCATACTGCAAAACAGTCTTCCTGAAAGAGAACATTGATTCTTTGGACATATGTGTTCACTTTCTGCTTGTTTCATCAATCGTAAACTTTGTCAAACGATTTCTACTACACGCGTTTTGGATCTGCCGGTGTCAAGATTACGTCGATGACATTCTGGGTTTCCGAACTAACCGTCTGTTACTTGTATATTTTCTCCTCTTGCTTCCTTGGCCTTATTTGTCACAGCACAACCATTTCCACCTCAAGTTACGGTGGGCTTTTCATTTCGCACTTGTTTCTTACAGAATAGACACTTTTCCATCTTAACTTGGATATCTGCTACTTTATATTTTCCTGAAAGGAACTGATATAGTGATTTAGTGCACATTTCATATATCATAGCATCAACAAATGAACAACAATCGAAAGAAAAGTAACATACAGGACAATAATCATCATTAGAAAAATTGTTTACGGCGTTTTGCGGTAAAAAAAATTAAGCACAGACATTTTCATAACTGTGGCACTTTGGATGCTATGAACAAAATATAAACTGTAATGGAATGTTAATGAAGCTTTCCAATGACTATCACACAAGATGGTATGTTCCACGTGTATTTGATAAACTGCATTATCAACATAACTGTGACCGATAATGTATTAGTGAATTAAGTATAACTAATTAATCAACTTTCCCACCATGAAACTTGGGATTTTTCATATGTGCTTCCATACACCCTTCCAGTTTGAATGCAACTGATTTCATTTGTGTTGCAATTTGTCTTGGCTCAAACCACTATTTTAACTGGATTGATAGTATTACACTGGACAACAAATTTTTACAAAAGTCATGTTACTGAAATAAAATTAGTCAATTCTTATCAATTTTTATGTGCTGAACACGAATATGACAGTCAAATTGCAAAATTGGCTCTAGTTTTTTGTAATCTGCAAGAAATTAATGTTTACATAACTAAATGCATTCCAATAGTAAAAGGTCAACTGTAATAGCCTACCTATAAAAAATCAAGTCATTGACTACATCTTAGATTTCTTCGCCTGTCTCTTGTACAGCTGTTCGGGAGCATCTCTGAGGAGTGTCCAGCAGTAGTCAGCCAGCATTGTAGTGGACCATTTTCCCTGGTATCTTTGTTCCATTGTTGCGATATCTTGATGAAAACGTTCGCCGTGTTCATCACTAACAATACCACAGTTGCTAGGAAAGAAATCCAAATGGGAATGAAGGAAGTGAATCTTTAGAGACATATTGCAGCCAAGTTTCTTATACTTCATCAACATGTCTTCTACTAGTTCCTTATAGTTTTCTGCCCTAACATTTCCGAGGAAGTTTGTAGAAACTAGGCGAAAAGCATTCCATGCTTGTTTCGCGTCACCTTCCAGCAAGTTGTTGAATCGGTCATCTTTGAAAAGCTCTCGAATCTGAGGACCCACAAAAACTCCCTCTTTAATCTTTGCTTCGCTGAGTCGAGGGAATTTTTCATGCAGGTATCGGAATGCTGGCAAAGTCCGGTCAATGGCTTTCACGAAGTTCTTCATCAAACCTAGTTTGATGTGAAGGGGTGGTAGCAAGATTTTCTGAGCCTCAACCAGAGCTGGGTGTTGGATATTCTTCTCTCCAATGGCTACATTCTGCCTGTGAGTCCATTCCTTCCTCATGTAGTGCATTTCCCTTGCTCGGCTATCCCACTCGCATAAGAAACACATGTATTTTGTATATCCTTGCTGCAGTCCCATTAAAAGGGCAACTACCTTCAAATCACCACAGAGGTGCCAGCTGTACTTGTTATACTCAATGGAATTCAGTAGCTGCCTTAAGTTATCGTATGTCTCTTTCATGTGGACAGCATACGCTATTGGAATAGATGGAAGAATGTTTCCATTGTGCAAAAGCACAGCCTTGAGACTCAGTTTCGAAGAGTCCACAAATAGTCTCCATTCTTGTGGGTCATGAGTGATTTTTAAAGCATTCATGAGGCCCTCAATATCGGAACAGAATATCAGATTACTTTCCTTTCTGAAGAAAGGCTCCAATTGCTGGTGGCGCTTTCGATATGCAGTAATTGTGACATCTTCTTCTAGAAGATTCCATTGTTGGAGTCTTGATCCTAGCAATTCTGCCTTGTTCTTTGATAAGTCCAAATCACGAATCAGGTCATTTAGTTCTTCCTGTGTTATTCTGTGTGGGGTTGATGATGCACCACAGTGAAAATCTGGATCACTGCATGCTGATGGACCAGGAGAAGAACAGGTCGACTCACCTTTGTCTTCGTCAGATGAATCAAGAGAATATTCTGCTGGAGGTTCTGGAATAGGAAGTCCCTCACCATGTGGAACTGGTCTCAATGCAGACGGAATGTTTGGGTAGACTATTCTCGACTTCTTTCGCTTCGTTATTCCGCCGGAAAGAGGAGGAACCAAGCAGAAGTAACAGTCATTTAGGTGGTTGCTTGGCTCTCTCCACACCATTGGGACTGCAAACGGCATTGATGACCTTTTGCAATTCAACCACTGTGAAAGCTGTGTTGTACATGTAGCACAGCATATATGCGGAGCCCAAGGCTTGTCTTGGTCACCAACCTTGCATCCGAAGTAAAGATGATATGCCTTCTTCACTTGAGAATTGATACTTTTCTTCTGGTTGGCAAATGTCACTTCCCCACAAATATAGCAAAAATTGTCCGCGGTATTAACACACTTTCGAGGCATTACTGTTCTTTATTGTACGTAAATGGATAAAATAATAAGTTTTATGTAACAGTAGCTTGAACTGTCTCGCACAACGTCTAAAATATTTTAAATGCTGAACCTATCTGATTGGGCTTTATATAGTACACTGCTTACGTCAGCTTCAGCAGCCGCCTGGCATTAGTATAATAGGCCTACACATGTATAGTACACTGCTGACGTCAACTTACTTCAGCAGCCGCATGGCATTAGTATTGCATTGCATCAGAAAATGATGCAATCAACTGTGGATGATGTGAGCATGATGGTATTATGCAATGTTACATCATTATTCCGGATGTTGCTGCAGTCCTACTGGAGAAATTTACACAGTGAAACATAGAAAATGAGGTATATGAATATCTTCAAAACGAGAGCCAATACAAATTTTTCACGGTTATATTCGTGTTCGGCACACCAAAATACTACAGATTAGGGCCTTTTCAAGTCAGTAATGATTTCACTGTTGACCAGTGTTATTTAAGGAATCCAAGAAACTCAGTCAAGCTGGTGGAAGTCTATTAACTACGCGTATCAAATAATTACAACGCGTTGCAAAACCTTCCATGTATAAACCTTTAGTTTTATCTAAGAGTTCCATCCGCGTTCGGAAGATTAACTTGTTGATTATATAGACCATAACCCACCTTCACGATTGAGTCTGTCATGTCTGACTGCTTTATGAAATCCTTCAATGATAAGATCATTATCTTGTGCACTGTCTTCAAAATGGGTTTCACTTTTTGCAATCATATCAAAATTATCATCATGGGCTGACATACAGTCTAGTTTACGATGAATAATAGACCATATGTTTAAATGTTTTGATGGGTGGTGGACAGTACCAAGTGAAAGTACCCTTATGTAAGCGTTTATTTCTAAACATAATGACTTCACTGTCTATTGCTACATCACACAAACATGCAAATTACGTATCAATTAAGCGCCCATAGCCCGTCAATGAAAATATTGCTACCGTAAATGAATTTTCATTATAACACGATTTAAGTAGAACTATATCCTGTAGCGTATTAACTAGGGGTCTGGGACGGGGCGGCTGCCCAGGGCGCTAGAGGTTATGGGGCACCAAAACAGCTGATAAAAATTACATTGCAGAAAATCGTTGGCGGGGCCATCATCGTCGCCCAGGGCGCCACTTAACCTTAGTTCACCACTGAATGCGTCATCATTTTATTCAACTTGGAAAGGTTTTAGTTCGCGATAACCCGTCTTGAAAACTCTTAGATGGTTCAGGGCGTGTACTTAACTGTACTTAAGCACGCAATTCAGCTAGATTGCGTGTGAGTGTTGCGTTTGTGGTGATCACCACCTGGCATTGGAGACTTCTTCGTTACCTTTCTGAAATTGACAACGCCATCTATGCTTACTAAAGCTATGAAATATATCACTGTAATAAGTGTTAAGACTATATAGGCTGAAACTAATTAAAATAAAGAAGAAAAACCAGCAACTGGTGTAAAACTTAACAAAAAACGTATTTCTCAAAGTTATAGAATTAAAATTTAAGAGGAACTTACATACTCTAATTAAATCCAAAATAATCCTAAAACGCATGTCCAAAAGAATAGTGTTCGGAACGAACCCCAGGTCCTCGAATGTGCTGATGTACTAATATCGTTAAATATACTTAAGCGCCAACACAAGCAGGTGAGAAGATGGCGATGCAGAAAGTTTACGGATCCACCGGAATATCTCAAACTTTGATAAACTTTGTAGTGTATTCATACTTCGTGACCTCTGTTCTCTCACCCATAGCAATGTGTGCACCAACCATGAGCTGTGTCCATGACAGAAATATCACGACAAGATAACATCTTACTAAATTAAACAAATATTATCCAGAACTTGAACTATCAGATAATCATTGCGTTCTTGTATATAATTTAATAATTTAATCCTCTGAATTTCAGACCTCATAGCCAGATAGACCCGCCTGGATATTGCTAATCAGCAACAGTCGCTAAGTAGTATGTATTAACTTTGGGTCACACTGTGCGGGGGGGGGGGGGGGGGGGCGGGGGCTCGCAAACCGTCAGTTAATATCAGCATAGGTTTGGAGGCTGATTTGTCGGACTAATTCCAGACAGCTAATCCACACCCACTGTGTAAAATCAGGCTCGTATTATTTACTAGCAACGGTTTAATGTGTTTTGCAGTTAACACACTCACCTTTTCATATGCACTCGTTGCCATATTTTGATGAAAGATAAATATTACTCTTCATAAATAATCCCATTATTAACTACCCTTTTACGCTTAAATATCATGGGAAATTTAATAGCTTCTCGCATGAGCACAGCTTAGTTGTCATGAGTTGTCACAAATAATTTATGCAGACGCAACTGAAACTCACATTTGGGAATATGGTACATAGTTCATGTTACAGGGATAGATATCGCCGATGTTTTATAGACTATCTGTTAATGATCGGAAACAGTTTTGTTACCCGTTCTATCCAAAACCGAGTTGCATTAAAAGCTGTATTAAAACTAAGTACAGTGGGTTTAATATTTCATGAGATCCGGGAGTTGATGTTTATAAAATTCAATTCCGAACCTTATATTTAAGTTGTCATGTTTCCTCTGAAGTAAACGGAATTAAACCTTGCTTAATGGGTTTTGATAAAACTACATAAAAATATGACTTATGTTAACATACTGTGGCGTGATGTATTGACTGAACATTCTTATTATTCTGCACCTGGAGACCACGTGTTAGGTATTATGTCTTTAGCCTTCTGACATTAAGCATCCATATGACAGTTGATTTCCGTTCCTAAAGATTCTGAAAGATGTATAAGCTAGAACACTTACTTCATTAATTTATTTTAATAGTACGACTTGGACGGCCATAAATTATCAACTCGTTTTAATAGTACGACTGGGACGTCCATAAATCATCAACTTGTTTTAATAGTACAACTTGGACGTCCATAAATCATCAACTCGTTCTAATAGTACGACTTGTACGTCCATAAATCATCAACTCGTTTTAATAGTACGACTTGGACGTCCATAAATCACCAACTTATTGTAACAGTACGACTTGGACGTCCATAAATCATCAACTCGTTTTAATAGTACGACTTTGACGTTCATAAATCATCAACTCGTTTTAATAGTACGACTTTGACGTTCATAAATCATCAACTCGTTTTAACAGTACGACTTGGACGTCCATAAATCATCAACTCGTTTTAATATCGACTTGAATGTCCCTGCAATCAAATATCCACACAAAATTGATATTGGGCAAACTCGGTAAAGATTTAGTATAGGTATATTAAATTAAAATAAAATGTAAGAGTGTTTATGAGATGCAAAGACCTAAGCTATGAATACTAACTTTTACAAGAGGTACCAATATTAAAATTTAGCTCAATAGTTAATTTGTTGTTATATTTTCCAAGTTTGTAAGTTTTCAATCGATACTTCCAAATTAAAATGTGATATGATTGCACGTGGGGATTATTATTTCTGAAGTAATCCTTTTATCACGTAAATGGCACGAAACTGAGCATCATGTTCCTCCCGTTTATTATTTTATAACCAGAATTAGGATATCCACTCTCACTTTCCCGACTTCTTATTTCAAAAAGGGATCAGCATCATGGTTTATATTTTCTAACAGTAAAATGTTGGCTGAGCTGTATGATGCGTGCATTATATATTGGGGAATGAAACTGTTCCATTTATAACTAGATATGTAAAAGCTATGATATATCGATATCATCTCACCCCAATCCCCAATCAAACAAGAAGAATATAGTATTGCTCGCCGTTCTGATATTGTTCTCTCGGGTATCATCAAAAACGATCTATTGGCAAGCTTCGGTACTAACAACTCGACAACTTTATTGCTTCACTATCAAATGTCCTGTCTACTTAGAATAGCTTGAATAACATTTTATATATCAACCTTAAATCAGACAAAAAATCTGACACCTGTAACATGCATTATTCGTAAATTACACAACAGCTGTGTACCTTTGGATTGTTTTTGGCACACACCTTTTTTGATATACTTGTGCATAGAACTGGGAATATAGATTTTTGCACATACAGCTTAAGTCACACCTGAGATTAATCAATGAAGGTCTCTTATATAGTTTGTTCCTGGTGTTGCCATGCTGGTACACATATGATAAACTACAACGAAGTAGGGATTTTATCTCTAGCCTTTTCATGATTTCGGACGACAATAGGTACCCTTGACATTTGTTTCTGCCCGTCTACCTTCAAAAATCTCATTAGGAAGTTACTTTTGTCCCCGTTCGCGAGTTTCGAGCAATTTCCGACAGATACATATTTGTTGATTGCAGCTAGAGTGGATAGTGTAGTCGTCAGCTTGGAATCCATGGCTTGTATGTCATTGTGCGAAACGCTTGTGATATATTGATATCGCTAATGATATACCGGTGAGTGTGTACAAAATACAAGACTTCTATAGTCGAGGTGCTGGTGCTCGTGTGTGTGAAAAGATCGTCTAGAACGTTATCTGACAAGATTCCTCCCTTCTAGAAAAGTTGGTAATGAGACACCCGGATTATCTTTCCGTCCGGAGGATTTGTCTTTATTGTTAAATGCTGTCTTTGATTCAAGTCGCGGCCTCTCTCACAGGTAAGTTATTATCTCATATTCCACAATTCAGAAGCAGAGTACAGTTGTATGCATCCTGTGTATCGGATTTGTTCAAAACTCCATTATCACTGTGTAATCATGTTTGTGCTATAGTGATTGCATTACAGTACACACTAACTGCTGATCTTACTTATATTGTATGCCGACTTTTGATGAATATGTTTTTTATAGTCAATACCAATTTGATTGTGTGTTGTTCCACATTCACGCAGTAGCAGACGCTTGAACATTTGGGAAACGTGTTTTAAATAAAGATAGCATTGGGTAGTTTTTTTTTTTCTTTTCGTTAACATTTTCCTTTAGTTAATCTCTCTCTCTCTCTCTCTCTCTCTCTCTCTCTCTCTCTCTCATACACACACAAGTCTAAATACACTAATTCGTAATGAGCGAGGCTCACGGTCGTATAAAGTATTATATAGGATGCAATTCCTCTCTCTCACCTCTGTCTGCGTGGGTTCGAGTCCAGGATTCGGCCAATGTGGGTATGTGAGAAAGCTTGCCAGTAGCTTCTCGTGGGTCGGTGGTTCTTCTCGGGGTTTTCCCGGGTTCTTCCTCCACCATTAATACTGGCCGCCATGCATAGCCTATCGTGTGCTGAAAAATGGCGTTAAACCCCACAACAACAACAACAACAACAGCAATTCCTCTCTGTTTGTCATGCGGTGTGTGTGTGTGTGTGTGTGTGTGTGTGTGTGTGTGTGTGTGTTTCGCAGTACAAGATATTTCATTTCAGTACCTTTTAATCCTGTGTAGTAAGTTAGTGAAAATTCCAAGTATGCATTTTTGTTAGAAAATACCCTTATCGCTGACACCATCTATTTCCAGATATTTTTCTGTACATAACCGTGTTATATCTCGTGGTTAGAATAATAGTATAAAGACGTGTAATGATCGTCACCTGTCTCGTATACCTCTTTTATATGTAATGGTTTACACCTCTCTCCATGCACCCCTTTAGTATGTAATGTTTACATCTTTCTCCGTGTGCTCATTTGTATGTAATGGTCTACACCTCTCTCCATGTACTCATTTGTATGTAATGGTCTATACCTCTCTCCATGTACCCTTTTGTATGTAATGGTCTACAACTCTCCCCGTGTACTCATTTGTATGTAATGGTCTATACCTCTGTCCATGTACTCATTTGTATGTAATGGTCTACACCTATCTCCATGTACTCATTTGTATGTAATGGTCTACACCTCTCTCCATGTACTCATTTGTATGTAATGGTCTACACCTCTCTCCATGTGCTCATTTGTATGTAATGGTCTACACCTCTCTCCATGTACTCATTTGTATGTAATGGTCTATACCTCTCTCCATGTACTCATTTGTATGTAATGGTCTACACCTATCTCCATGTACTCATTTGTGTGTAATGGTCTACACCTCTCTCCATGTACTCATTTGTATGTAATGGTCTACACCTCTCTCCATGTACTCATTTGTATGTAATGGTCTACACCTCTCTCCATGTACTCATTTGTATGTAATGGTCTACACCTCTCTCCATGTACTCATTTGTATGTAATGGTCTACACCTCTCTCCATGTACTCATTTGTATGTAACGGTCTATACCTCTCTCCATGTACTCATCTGTATGTAATGGTCTATACCTCTCTCCATGTACTCCTTTTGTATGTAATGGTCTACACCTCTCTCCATGTACCCCTTTTGTATGTAATGGTCTACAACTCTCCCCGTGTACTCATTTGTATGTAATGGTCTATACCTCTCTCCGTGTACCCATTTTGTATGTAATGGTCTACACCTCTCTCCATGTACTCATTTGTATGTAATGGTCTACACCTCTCTCCATGTACTCATTTGTATGTAATGGTCTACACCTATCTCCATGTACTCATTTGTATGTAATGGTCTATACCTCTCTCCATGTACTCATTTGTATGTAATGGTCTACACCTTTCTCCATGTACTCATTTATATGTAATGGTCTACACCTCTCTCCATGTACTCATTTATATGTAATGGTCTATACCTATCTCCATGTACTCATTTGTATGTAATGGTCTATACCTCTCTCCATGTACCCCTTTTGTATGTAATGGTCTACAAATCTCCCCATGTACTCATTTGTATATAATGGTCTACATTTCCCTCCATGTACCCATTTGAGGAAATGCAACAAGCTGCTTACACAGAAAGCTTGAAATACCTTACGCCATTTCGTTTTCTTAACTGTAATGAACCCAACAGTGACATGTCTCTTCTTTTCCTTCTGTAATTCATATGTTATAATCGTCTACACTCACTCACTCGCCCCTCCTATAATGGCTCATTTCCATTGGGTTTGCACAATGTCATGATTTTACACGCTTGACGTACGTTTGAAAATGTTAATTGGCTCTGAATGACACAAAACTTAATACATGCCTTAAATGGAAATATATACTTGTTGACTTATCTTTCAGATAGTACAGCTTTCTTACTGTGTGCCGCTGGAATTGTGAATTATGTCCCTATATATCCATGCATACTATCATTATTCGGGATATATATATATATATATATATATATATATATATATATATATATATATATATATATATATATATATATATATATATATATATATATATATATTACTGACACAGACAATAAAATCATGGCCAATTTGTTTTTCCTGCCAAGCAAGGCACCTGCAACTGTGTAACTTACTGTTTTAATACAAGGTGGGTCAATACCTTTAATTTCACCTGTCGATAAAAAGTATATAAAGTACATTTGTACATTCGCCAGGTATAGAATACCGCCTTTTATATTTCTGTGTTTTATTTCGTATACATTTGAAATGAATACAAACTTGTTCAATAAACCAGGTTCTCCATTGCTTGAGTATTTCAAATGCAGTATATGTACATGTATAACATTATGTGTCAACATTTGAAATAGACGATGAAATTTAGGTATAAACCGACACAACAAATATTTCAGGAGCAAAACCTTTCCACCTTTCATCCATGCCTGCAAGCACGAATTTGTAATGAGGTGGAACAATGGATCCCAACCTGTGTGACGCAGATCCTAGGGGAGCCACGGGGTTATTCATAGGGAGCCTAAAAGTACAATTATCAGCATGTGGGGTCCGTAAAATATTAAGAACGGGTCCTCATACTCGAAAAGGTTGGGAACCACTGGGGTAGACTCAGTGTCGGATTTAGACATAGCGAGGCCCTAAGCAATGGGAAGCTGTAGAAGCCCTATTTGACATAAAATAAATTTGATAGGCCCCTTCAGTCTGAGTTCAGACTGTGAGACCCTAAGCTGTAGCTTGATTAGCTTATGCCTAAATCCGGCACTGGGTAGACTTCACTTTTTACCTTGTGTGATAAACACTTTTAGTGGAATAAGATTCTTGTTATAAGGATTATCTCTCGCAAGCCATAAAGTAAGATTTTAAAAACAAATGTCGGCACCCAAACAGTTTTAAACCAATATTCTTGCTCTGATTTGAAAGAAAAAATGAACAAATTATATTCATTATATTAGTTGAACAAAATTAATTATCTTGAGCTAAAAGAAAGCGAAAATTGCCTGGATCGAAAGGAAATCACAGCCCCCCTCACCCCAAAATAAAGTAATGGTCGGTCCCTTAAGAATATATATGGGCCAGCTTTTAGAATCAATGATCAAACAAGTTTCGATAGATGAATTCATTTTCAATCTACCATTCTGTAAAGTAAACTATTGTATTTCTCGAACTGATAGGGTCTGCAGTTGAGAGAAGCTCAGAAGCGAGTCAGTTGAAAGGAAATAAGTCAGAAGGAACCAAAGAATGGCATCAACATGCTGAACACGTGCAGCAACAGGAAACACATCCATCTTATTCTGATGAACCCATTATCCCATCTTCCCATAACGAAGAACAAGCATCAGCAGACAACTTTAAAAGTGAGGTGAACACCGAGAAAGAAACATCAGACACCATCTCTGTTGACTCTATCGACGGTGAAGAAATTATTGTACCAGATGATATAGCTATTGATTCACATCCAGAATCACAAAGTAAAAAGATTTCCACAGAAGAAGTCGTTGAGGTAACAGACCGGCGTGCTACAGAACAAGAGGTCAATCCATCAATAGACAAGCATTTGATTCTATTTCAAGATGTCACGATAACTACTTCTGAACGCTCTACTGCAGAGAGGGGTGTTGAGCGATCGAAGAGTGTTGAGATTTCAGCAAAAGACGAGCTTAGTATGCCTGGAACAAGAGATGGGGATGGGAAAGACGAAATTAGTGTATCCCCTTCCCTGCTGACCGCCAGTTGTCGCATCAGGTGGGCCAGAACCATATCCACTAGTGCAAAGAAAGTTGTTTTCACGTGTCTAAACAGAAAGGTAAATTGATTTTCGCAGAAACGAAATTGTTTACTGTAGTCGTAGCTATTAAAACGAGATACTATATAAAAAGCTCATTATAGCCTTAATATGTTCTGTTATAACCCGAAAAGGCCCCCGTATAAAGTCAAATCTGACCAGGTCAGCGAAAAGTCCACCAGAATCTGGTCTTTATAAACAAGCTGCCTTTATTCGCAAATACATCTCACATATCGTTGATCTTTATTGAGTTCATGATGTCATGTCATAATTTTAAATCGTTCGCCACACCGTGGCGTAATGTTTAGAAAGATCATTGAATAATGCAAAGTTGATAACGTTTTATAATAGCAAATCTAAATTCTGTGTAAATTTGACACTAAAAATATGTAACCTCATTGAATAATATCCTATGATACTCAGTGCAAACAATTCGTGAAATATATTATTCAACTCGTTTAATAAATTTCGTTCCAAATAAACACTATGTAAAGTCCAGTGTGTCAGCTAATTGAGTAAATAAATTTCCTGAACTTGACCCTTTTAATGAGGCAACTGCTATGTGTGTGTGACATCTGTGGTAGGTTTATTTAATGGTATTGATTCATTGATGTCTGAACAGCCTTAGTTACAATGAATGCTAAATTTTGAATATTAATTAGGAAATATATTTGATTCATCCGTTGTTTCGTTTGTTTTCCGTCGTTTAATCTGGTTGTCTTTATAAGTGAGTAAAAATAGCTTGTTCTTATAGACACGTTTCCGGTGGTAGACGTTGTTTTTGTTTTTTTTATATACCCAGATAAGGCTTCAATCTTTTCTTCTTTAGAAGTGTCGTTGAAACGGATTTAAATGCCTTATACACAACACTACCATGTGTAAGATGTGTTCATCTTGCGATATATTTAGCATTTGCTAACGAAGAAAAAAAAATGTGGAGTGTCCTATCCGCCTATAATTCCCCAAACAATATTGCATACGCTTTATCTTATCGTATCGACAACCCTAGGCCAGCAAAGATGAGCCTTTCCCTATGCGTATTTCTCCAGACAACATTTGTGCATCATGTTATTTATTACTAATATTTGTATGTAGCAATTTTTGTCGCAAAATAAGTCGTCATCCGTCGCAAGAAATCTTTTATGGTATAAAATGAATGCCCTGTTCGCAAAACACCATCATAAGAAGAAAACGTCACTGTTGGGTTCTGTAAAGACTGTCATGTGCTATATTATGGTATTTCCATACACCTGTCACAGGTGTTGTTGTTGTTGTAGGGTTTAACGCCATTTTTCAGCACGCGATAAGCTATGCATGGCGGCCAGTATTAATGGTGGAGGAAGAAACCGGGAAACCCCGGAAAGAACCACCGACCCACGAGAAGCTACTGGCAAGCTTTCTCACATACCCACATAGGCTGAATCCGAGACTCGAACCCCAGAGGTGAGATGGCAGTGATCCGTAACGGACAGCGCTTTAGACCACTCGGCCACTCGGGGCCCCCTGTCACAGGTGTATGAATATCGTAAGGTCACAGTATTACAAGAAAAGAATAATCGTGAGGTCACTATATTGCTTGAAAAGAATAATCGTGAGGTCACTGTACTGCACGAAAAGAACATTCGTAAGGTCAATATATTGCTAACAATGTTTTGCCTATCCTAAGGTTTGAGAAGTTCATCTTTACTTGAAATCAGGGAAAATTTATGCAAGGGTATCATTTTCCTGAGTCCTTATCAACCCCCTAAAAATTATTGTTAATTCGTTTATGATTTTAATAAACCCGAAATATTCGTACAAGGGAGAATTTCAGCCCTATCAGAAGAATTTTGAAAAAAATTTCAGAAGTCACCTTTCTTTAAGACCAACATACTTAGCATATAAAATAAACAATCAACATAGAGGTAAAAAAATATAGGTAAAGTAAAAAGAAATTTAAAAGCTGAGAATTTACAACCAGACACAAGATAGCTACCGACTTCTCAGAAGATTGAACATCCTTGTAAAGATACAGTTTCATCACTGAAGAAAAAAAATGTTTTCCAAAAATATGTGAGTGTCATTTTGATTAATAGTTTAAAGTATTTGCTGTCTGTGAACACGTGGACATATTAAAAGCGCGAGAATAATTGTTTCCTTCCAGGCAAAAGCTACTTTAAATAGCTCAATCTTCAAATGGCCATACACACCAACTATATTATGTGCATAATATATATATATATATATATATATATATATATATATATATATATATATATATATATATATATATATATATATATATATATATATATATGAAGTTCAGTCTTTAGTTGAAGATTGAAGCCTTATCTGGATAAGAAGAAGAGAAAAAAAAACACATACACACCAACTATGTTATGTGCACTATATATATATATATATATATATATATATATATATATATATATATATATATATATATATATATATACACGCACACCATGGTACATGGTGAGAGAAAAAATATGTGCGTTTCCGGTCGGCCGACCGACCGTCTCTGTTTTTCGTTACCGAATCACACACACACACACACACACACACACACACACACATCATTTTAATGCAGATAATATTTATTTTTACAAAAATACATATCTAGCTTAATAGGAAATACATTTTTTGGCACGAGAAGTAATGGATGCAAATGCAAGATATCACTAAACGGATTGAGTCAATCTGCTGTCATTGTCTTCATGAAAATTATTAATATTTTTTCTCTGATGATTTTATTTTACTGGAGTTTTGCTAACGAGGGAGAATGTTATTTGTATTCACCAGAAAGCAGCATTAAGCCATGTGTGCCCGCAAGGTGGGGCAGACATGCAGTTATCAGCTCTTAAGTTTTAAGGATGGAGCCTAAACATATTTAGAGCCCCCAGCACCCTACCCCTATGTGTGGGCACCCATGCTTAATGCCTAAACATATCATATACTATTTACTGAGTTCAACCTCTTTGCTTTGCATAATACACCAAGCAAACGTGTCATTCGACCGGTTTCGGAAATGTCACGTGTACAAACAATTCTAGCCCTGTCATTCAGATGCAAATATTTCCAGAAAATCCAATAAGATCTATGCTGATTTATATTATATCTTAAATTAGATAGTCTTGGTCGATCCGAATATATGAATAATGAACAGGCCTTCATTTTATACGTGTAAACAAAATTGTTTAAAAATATAACAAAAACGAAATGTATAAGGAACTTGTATATTGTTTTGATGCCTTTAACTGACGTGGCATTTTCGGAGTAATGCTAATAAATGAAAATGGCATTTAGTCTAGATAGAAGAAGTAATAGTGATTGTTCTGTTCAACTTTTATTTCTTGCGGTCGTGCAGGTGTATGAGAAGTTAGGGTTTTCCTTGCTGTGACTCTAAAACTCTGTACTAAAGTTTGTGGAGCAGGTCATTCCTTATAGCGGTCTAAACTAACGATTTTGTTTCTCCCTCAAACTGTATGGTGATTGTAGACCTTAACACCTGACATCAGATTCGTAAGAAGCTAGAGACGCATCTAACATATTTCGTAAATAAACTGCGATTTTTGTACCAGGTTAAAACATGCAACAACTTGGAAATTTGCCACGAAAAGGAGTTCTATTCAATAAATATTCTGCGCTAAAAAAAATATTGAATCTTTGTTAAGTGCTAGTACCGACATAAGTGTTTTAATTTGACTTTAATGATCCGTAATTTTACAGTAGCACAGGTTCATTTGATATATGTCGGATAAAAATGAGAGGGGACTTTTGCCAGCCTAAAGACTGAACTTTAAATGAAGACCATAAAGTATTAGATTTAAGGAAGAACAGCAAACAGACAATTATAATGCACACGAGTTTTTCTTCTAGGTTAAATGATTAAGTTATCCTTGTTAATTGTCCACTATAGGAAACGTGCTGAATATAAGTACATTAAATCCAGCATGAATTTATGAACGGAGCTGAAATATCGATATGAGATGTTGAATTGTTGTTTTTTAATTATACTTTTATGCTATAAATAGCATCACAGTACTCTCATTTCCATGTAAATATCAACTCAGAGAAAATAACCATTGAAAAAGATCGAGATTTTCGTCTAATGATCAAAGTGAATTTTAATACTTTGTTTGAACTCTTTTTAAGATTCAGTCTCAAGCGTAGCATTCGATCAAATCATTTATTCATTTATTTACTTTTTAGATAGACCCGGTGGCACTGGTATGGTCCGACCCAGCTGAATGTTTTTATTCTGAAGAAATTAACATTCCTTGTGGAACATACAAAGGCAGTCTTGTGGTAGACTGCCAGAATTATCCTTTGGAGGATATAAGTATCAAACATTATACATTCGAAGTGGATCTATATACGAAAGATGGTATATATTCTCTCTCTCTCTCTCTCTCTCGCACGCACGCACGCACACACAAACATACACGCATAAAAATATATCTTCAGCAAATTAATTCTTTCAAGTGAAAAAACGAATGAGGAAACATTAGTAGACCCAGATATGTGTAATTCTTATTACATGTATAAGTCGTTGATGTGTATACACGCGGTGGTGCGCGCATTCAAGAAGTGCAGGGGGAGTTATAATAGAGGCAATGTCTCCAATTTTATCGTAGTGTTATAAAACCTGAAACAAAAAGTAAAGGAAGAAAATACCTGATAATTGCTGTATTACATTTTCATTACCTGATAATTGTTGCATTACACTTTCATTACCAAATAATTGCTTATTGCATTTTCATTGCCTGATAATTGCTGTATTACATTTTCATTGCCTGATAATTGCTACATTACATTTTCATTACCTGATAATTGCTGTATTACATTTTCATTACCTGATAATTACTGTATTAAATTTTCATTACCTGATAATTGCTGTATTACATTTTCGTCTCGAAGGAGACTTGTTTTAGACACTCCTCACACTATTTCCATCTGTTAGTTTCGGGCAGTAGTTAGGGTGGCCTCTGACGGAACTCAATAATACCGGACACACACACACACACACAAACACAAACACACACAGTGCCGGATTTAAATATGGCGAGGCCCTAAGCTATGGAAAGCTGTAGAGGCCCTATTTGGTATAAAATAAATTTGAGAGACCCCTTTAGACTGTGCGGCCATAAGCTGTAGCTTGTTTAAGTTATGCCTAAATCCGTCACTGCACACACACACACACACACACACACACACACATGATCATGTTAAGAAGAGGACAGACCAGTTGAAAACTGGACTGACCGGTATGAAACTGGACGAAGCGGACGAATGGCCACCCTAGCAATAGGTTGTCATTCATTTAATGATTCAACCAGTACTTTACACCCACCTACAACTTAAAGTAACTGTTGAATGACAAATATACGTCTGTACGTAACAAGTACTGCTTATGTAGAATTGGTTTCTAACCACTGAACGAACACGTTCGTACATAAAGCAGACTTTTAAAAAATTTAATTTGGCTTATCTATTCCACTATCAGAGTAAATAATTAACACCTATACATGTTATCTGACAATGCTCATCTAAGCGAAGACAGAAAAGACCTTGGTAGATACGACTGAATGCACAGTATAGCTATAGCTATGTACAATCGTATAATATTAAAACAGGCCCATGCATGTAAATGGCCAGGAGCCATTCCTATTCGAAAGACTTAGAATTTACCCCTGCACCTACAACTTGAAAAACTTAGGAGGATACCTGAAGGGAGCACTTTAGTGGTAAAGGATGTTTTATAACATAACATTTTCTCTTTTAAGTTTTATTTGTAAAAAAAAATAATTATGACGAGCATTTCTTCTCGACTGAGTATGAAACGGTTTATTACATTTTTAAATGGGCCAGAGGGTGCTGATAGGTAGCTATGTATGTTGTCAGTGATGCGGTGTGCACCAATAATTTGGCCATTGATATTTTATCTGGTTAAAGCTTCACAGGATCGAGTATCGGTAACTTTATTGAATATTTGACTTTCATATATTTATTTTGAAGGTTAATATACATAATTATTGTAATAATAATCATCGTAGAATGGACACTTCATTATTCATTGAAGGTGAAAACTGTAACAGAAAGTCTTGTCTCCTAGACATAGGACGACCATAATGAAGTACCAGCTTTTGTAACTAAACCAAGTTATTTTTCAGCAGAGACGCATCCAAGACTTTTTTTAAAAAAAATCAAGTAAGAACTATTTTCAAATGCTACCCTACAGGGTGTCTCTTAATGAAATGATTGGGGAAATGCAGTGAAAAAAATAATTGAAGAAAAAAATAAAAACCATGGTCCCACATAATTTCATGAAAATGAATACAGTTAAAAATTCTTTGTTGTTGTACATAGCATGTTTATTTATTCCTTTTTAATTAGGGAAAAATCGAAAGCTACTGTAAGTCATATTAACTGCATCCATCTGGGGTATAGAAGTCCCCTTGGCCCTACCCCGTAGTCATTGACATAATATTTAACACAGTGTCTCAGCATTCCTTAACATTTTTTCATGAATACACTATAGTTTGGATTTATGCTTGTTTACATTTACATGTGTGAAAAAGGCATCAGCCCAAGAATAATTAGAAATTGACATAAATCATCATTGATGTTTGTGTCATCCTCCATCATCATATTTTCAGTAGAGAACTAAATTAATATGGGCAGTGGCATCATTTCAGTAAATAAATGTGAGTAAAAATATTCTGGAGATTAAATATGAATGCTATATTTTTTTAATCAAAAATATAAATTAATGGAAACTGTCATAGTAAGTCAAGCTCCACTCAATGACAGCAGTGCAAACGATTTGAGGTAGAACTTGCCTGTGGTCATTTTGATATAATGACCAAGTACAAGGACAGTCTGGTCATTTTTAGATAATGACCAAGTCCAAGGACAGACTAGTCATTTTGATATAATGACCAAATGCTAGGAAAGACTGGTCATTTTGATATACTGGCCAAGTACAAGGACAGACTAGAGATGTTGTGCACAAAATGGAGGTTATTCAGAATATAAAACATATATGCATAAATTCTAATGTCTTGGCAGCTTAACACATACTATGTTTATAAATATGGCCTTACAGTATCATAGCAACTGTCCAAGCTCTGCAGCTGGAGGGGTGTCTAGTATTTCCAGCTAACAACTTTTTTTGTAAATAGCCGGGGTCCCTAGAATTAAATTGTGGGTGTGGGGCACCAGAATTATTTGCTATACCATATATATATATATATATATGAACACAATTTTTTTTTTAAATTTTCAAATTCTCCAAGAATCACATTAATTATAGTCCATGGGCCACTTAATGTCCTACATCTATATGATTTGATCATTGTTTCATCAGGTTCTATTGATTTTCCATTTACATATCTCAAACTTTGTCACAAAATCTAATGTAAATGCAGACCACTGGTCTGGATCCTATGTGGCAAGATAACTTGGACAGCTAAAGCTAAGTGACCCCTGACAGTCCTTTCTCAAACATTTTTACTGTACATTATGTTTTTTGGAATTTCCAAACTCATGAATTTTGTTGGTTTTTGTGTGTTTTACCCAATATACATTATTGTGACATGGTTCGTGGCCTTAGACTCACATTTAACAATATATTGGCCATTAAAACTATGAAATGTTCATAATTATGGATATATATATATATATATATATATATATATATATATATATATATATATATATATGCAGAATACATCTTTTGGATATTTAAACTTATAAACACAGCTTTTTTTATTCTTTTTTATTTTGCTTCACAACTATAAAACTGTATAAAACTGAAAAATTTAAAATATCTTATCTGTTAACAAGCATTGGATGGCAGATGCCTTGAGTGTCAGTCATAATTGCTCCATAATTCTGGCTTTACACTTTAACAACAAAGCACATCAAGGTATACACTGATGTGCAAGTGTTATTCCATCTTAATTCTGTGCTGTTAACTGTCACACATTAAACAAATTAATAAATTCCTTTGTATGTGGGCCTCAAGGTAGAGTAGTTCTTCAGCTAATTGTATTACCCTCTTTAAAGAAAGTCATTATTATTATTATTATTAGTAGTAGTAGTAGTAGTAATAGTAGTAGTAGTAGTAGTAGTATAAACAGAATACATTGCAGTTTAAAAATTGTTGGCATTGTTAAAACATTAAATACCAACAAGGCCTTGTTCAAATAAGGGTAATGAAGCAGAGATCATTGGAATAGTTAAGATTGATTGAGCTAACTAAGCAGCAGTACGAGTTTGCTAAGGTTTTTCAGTAGTGAAAACAGCCAATCAGATTTTTTTGATAGCGTAAATTGTCATTCATTAAGAATTCTATAACTATTAGTCTGACAATACAAACCCGTTTGTTTGTACCCACCTACCGATTTAAATAATGGAAACTTTTAATGTGATAAAAAGTGCAAGGAACTTAGTCAATTCATTCATTAATTTATAGTTTCTAACCTGACTGTGAGTAGAGTGGCCCTAACACCGTGATCTTCTGCGCGTTTCATGCTTAATAGAAGTTTTCACTGTAATAGACGGACATGCTCGTATCCATTTCCAGTTCCTGGACAAGTCCATTTTCATCAAATGGGTGTGTCACGACTACAGATGTACATACATAAGTCATCTGCTTTCCGATATTTACAATGTCAAATCAAGCAAAGGAAAATAATGACAACAACATATTTGCTTTTCACGTGGACTTAACAAGCGGTTTAATTTCTATGTTCATGTGTGCAAAGGGATATAAAATTCCAAAATCTCAACATAATGGTTGCCAAACAGGATGAACTACGTCATTATGTTGTCTGATGGAAATAAACTTGCCTACAGTGTACGCAATATGGCGCCGTATTAGTATGGAAAGTCCGTTAAGCATGAAAGGGTGCAAGGGATGCCAACATTAGTGCCATTCTGGTCACAGTCAGGTTAGAAATTATAAATCAATGATTCAATTGACTTAGTTCTGTGCACTTTTTATCACATTAAACGTTTTCATTATTGAAATCGGTAGTGGGGTACAAACAAATGAGGATTTATTGTCAGACTAAGGTAATGGGAATATTATTTTGAACAGAATTGTCATGGATTAAATGTACACAACCATCATTAACTATCATAAAGGTAAAGGGAGACAATCTGCATTCAAAATTTAAATAGACACAACCAGCATTAACCATCATGATCAAGATAAAGGGAGACAATCTGCATACAAATTTTAAATATACACAACCAGCTTTAATCATCATGATCTAGGTAAAGGGAGACAATCTGCATACAAATTTTAAATATAACCAACCAGCATTAACCATCATAATCAAGAGAAAGTGAGATGATTAGCATAAACATTTTTAATCCAAAGAATTAGTTTGAACAGCAAGTTGTTAAATTAGTCTTCATGGTTGAGATATCACAAACAGTGGATGTGGTGTATTGTGAGTTATGTCAAAAGCACAAGAAGAAGAAGAATTTTCTCAGAATCAGGTGTTTCCAATGTTCAAAAATTAACCTATGTGGGCTATTTGGGATATAATGAACATATACATTCCTTGAAAGCTGAAACTGGCATACAGCAACACTTTTTTGTGTTTGACAAAACAACATCCATAGCAAATGGAGCTATGGCTAAGATATTTTGAAAATTGCCTAATCAAACAATTTTAAAAAATGAAACAAAGCACAGCTGAGGATGTTAAATTTATTTATGAAAAATGCTTAAAGTAAAAGAAAAATAAGTCTTTCCAGTATCACAAAATCAAATTTAGAGCAATGCATTTGTTTTATTACATCATGTCAAAACATTTACCTTTTCTGCATCAGGTGCTAGTTCTAAACCACTTACAGCATCAGGTGTTAGAAGCTCAGTAATTTCAGGGAGGAAGGGGCCTCAGGTGATGAAGGGGTCTAAGGTACTAGCCTTTACATATCATTGACATCATAACTTCTGTGTACTTGGATTTGAGGGTTGACTCAGTCAATGTGGTTATGGGAGAAAGCTTGCCAGTTGCTTCCCATGAGTCATTGATTATTCCTGGTGTGTTTCTAGGTTTCTTTCTCCACCAGTATACTACTGGCTACCATGTATAGCTTATCATGTGCTGAAAAATGCTGAAATAGCCACATAATTACTACAAATTCAACCCATCTAGAGAGAAACCATGGTTCACAGAGATGTATTGATTGTAAAGTTCCAGCTATTTTATGCAAAGTTTGATATCAGTTGTTTACAAATGTATTTTAATAATATCTTGGTTTCATTTAGGATTCAAATGGTTATAAGTATATATGGCTGGAAACTTTAATATTATCATCCCCCTCCCCAGTCATACGGTCTACCCCATCCCTCACCACCAACCCTGAGGGCCAAATAAATCTAATGGCTGACCGCAAAACACTAATTCCTGGACTAATGCGGCATACCTATACATACATGTGTAACTCTATGCAGAAAACATATTAATTTTTTCATGGCAGCACATAATCCAGTACCAAAAGAATATATTTCATAAAATAGAAAATTCCTGAAATTGAATGGTGCATTTAATTGAGCTAGTTTAGTCCAGTACTTGAAGTGCTTAGTACATTATATATACATGTACTAATCATTATAATATATATCATGTTTCGAAACCATTTATAACTTTTTTTTAAAAAATAATCCTGAAATTGATTTGTGCATTTAATTGAGCTTGTTTAGCCCAGTACTTGAAGTGCTAAGTACACACACACACACACACACATGCATGTTGAAAAAATAAATCTACCCTAATTTTAAAACCAGCACAATAGGAAACACATACTTTTTTGCTTGGCCTTAGTTGGCATTTCTGGATTTTCCCTGTGATTTTCATTTTCTGAGTCTGTGTTGTACAGTTTTATCAGACTTCTGATGTTAATGCATGGGCCATCCTCTAAGGACACAAATAATGTTGTCTCCTAAGGACTTGAGGAAAGGGTTCAATCAGATATTCATTTATATCTTTGGCATTAAGGAATGTGTTGAACTTTACCTGGCTGCTTCCAAACATGAATGTATGCAGATGTAAACAATAAAATAAGCTCCACGCCTTTGCTAACATACCTTGCAAATTAATCGGGGTTGAGTGGTCAGCTGTTTTTGTTAGTCATTGTTTTGAGTAGAGTGGGCCTATCCTAACTTCTGAAAATATGGTAAGATAGTATATAGGTGAGCATCCCTGAATAATGTACTGTCATGCTTGTCAGTTTGTTTTCATGATAAAGCTGTTTGGTTGTCTGTCTTCATGATAAAGCTGTTTGATTGATTGTCTTCATCTTCATGATAAAGCTGTTTGATTGACTGTCTTCATGATAAAGATGTTTGATTGACTGTCTTCATGATAAAGATGTTTGATTGACTGTCTTCATGATAAAAATGTTTGATTGGCTGTCTTCATGATAAAGATGTTTGATTGACTGTCTTCATGATAAAGATGTTTGATTGGCTGTCTTCATGATAAAGATGTTTGATTGGCTGTCTTCATGATGAAGATGTTTGATTGACTGTCTTCATGATAAAGATGATTGATTGACTGTCTTCATGATAAAGATGTTTGATTGGCTGTCATGTTGATACATATTTGGTTTGTGGTTCCAGTGCTACACTAGTCTAAGCTAGAAAACCCAAATTGCATAGAAATTTTAGTGTTTTTTTTTATATATATCTGCAATGACTTATCAAGGGCCAGTGAACAAGTTTCAGTGCTCCAGGGCTGAACTTCAATTGTCAGTTTGTAAAGCATTACTATGTTTATGTCTGCATGAGTTATTATGTTTGGCTAATAAACTATGCATGTGTATATATTTATTTTGCCTACAATGGCCCACTGCTAATCTTGCTTACAAAGCAGTCATTGCTATAGTCCTAGGGCTTGCATTCATTCAAAGTTTGAGATAAGACAGCTTCAACTATGTTCAGGATTTTGAAGTACAGTTTATCATTATCAATGTGTAGTGGCAGGGTATTTGATCTATTTAAGGGTCTGTATTGGTCACTTGGAGAAACACGTTATCAGGTAGGTTGTAGGTAAGTTTGGCATTCCATTAGTATGGCGTTATTCAAGTCTTTATTAAGTCTTTATTCAGTTTGATAAGGTTTTATGATTTATTGAGTTTAGCATCTAGGTGCTAGGGTGATATAATTATATAATTTTGCATTGACAAGGAATAAGCATAATGATGTTACTAGGACAGTTTTACTTATAGTTGGCCATAATTCTCACAGGTATCAAATTTTGACGGTAAACTTGGAAGTTGATATAGTTTCTTGTCATGTAGCAGAAGTTCAATTTTATGTACCAGTAGTAAAAATCAATTTAAATATGGCAGTTTCAGATGTTGTTGGACTGTCTTATCATAGGACCTGTTAATGTACAAAGGAAGGACTTCATTGTCTGTATAATTTAGGTATTCTGAAGGACTTCATTGTATAAATAAGTATTCTGAAGGACTTCATTGTGTAATTAGGTATTCTGAAGGACTTCATTGTATAAGTACGTATTCTGAAGGACTTCATTGTATAATTAAGTATTCAGAAGGACTTCATTGTATAAATAAGTATTCTGAAGGACTTCATTGTATAATTAGGTATTCTGAAGGACTTCATTGTATAAGTATGTATTCTAAATGATTTCCTTGTATAAATAAGTATTCTGAAGGACTTCATTGTATAATTAGGTATTCTGAAGGACTTCATTGTATAAATAAGTATTCTGAAGGACTTCATTGTGTAATTAGGTATTCTGAAGGACTTCATTGTATAAGTACATATTCTGAAGGACTTCATTATATAATTAAGTATTCTGAAGGACTTCATTGTATAATTAGGTATTCTGAAGGACTTCATTGTATAAATAAGTATTCTGAAGGACTTTGCTGTGTAATTAGGTATTCAGAAGGACTTCATTGTATAAGTACATATTCTGAAGGACTTCATTGTATAATTAAGTATTCTGAAGGACTTCATTGTATAATTAGGTATTCTGAAGGACTTCATTGTATAAGTATGTATTCTGAAGGATTTCCTTGTATAAATAAGTATTCTGAAGGACTTCATTGTATAATTAGGTATTCTGAAGGACTTCATTGTATAAATAAGTATTCTGAAGGACTTCATTGTATAATTAGGTATTCTGAAGGACTTCATTGTATAAGTACATATTCTGAAGGACTTCATTGTATAATTAAGTATTCTGAAGGACTTCATTGTATAATTAGGTATTCTGAAGGACTTCATTGTATAAATAAGTATTCTGAAGGACTTTGCTGTGTAATTAGGTATTCTGAAGGACTTCATTGTATAAGTATGTATTCTGAAGGACTTCATTGTATAAATAAGTATTCTGAAGGACTTCATTGTGTAATTAGGTATTCTAAAAGACTTCATTGTGTAATTAGGTATTCTGAAGGACTTCATTGTATAAGTACATATTCTGAAGGACTTCATTGTATAAATTAAACTGGTATTCTGAAGGACTTCATTATTGGTATAATTAGGTATTCTAAAGGACTTACCTGCTTAAAGCCTTTTAGAGGAATTTTCATTTCAAGATTATTCAGACTGTAGAGTAATGTGAAAGTTGACATAGATAATATAACTAATGGGTGTCTGACTGTCTCAATTTTCTTTTGTTTGTTAGTGGGAGCAATGGTAGAATAAGTCAGTAGAGTGTTTGACTTGTAATCCATGGGCTTTGTGGGTTCAATACCTGCACATGCCAGCCTGGGTTGGCTGTCTGGATATGTCCTTGAGAAAGCCCATTTAGCTCCCATGTCTTTTGCATAATGTAACCATTAGTGTATTTAGAGTGTTATTAAAACCAAATAAAGTAACAACAGTAAAGTCTTTATGTAGCATATTTTCTGTTCAGTGAAATCTATTTATATAGGAAAGTTTGAGGACTGGAGAAAATCTCTCATAAACAGAATGTCCTTTGCATAAAGAGCTCATGAAGAAGCTCTCTGTATTGATACGTCAACATATACTTATTTTATTAAAGGAAGCATGCATTATTAATGTTTTAATTAAGATTGTTTTGCTGTAGATACCCAGCAAGAATTAGTTCAAATTTTGCAAGTATATGAACAGTTGCGTTCTTATTAAAAAGTCATTAATGCATTATTGAAGAGTTATATTTGTAACTTCATGAACAGATAAAATGTTTTTTATATACATGTTATATATACACATTTTTGGGGAGAAAAGGACCACTGTCCATTTTTGGTTGGAGTCTTTTGAATATATTTGTCAATAGTGATTCCAGAAAGCAATGTTTATTATACAGATCACCTTAACTTTGAAAAAAAATTGTACTGTCTTTACAGCTATGGATGGTTTTGGAGAGACTGTGTAAACTGATTTGTTTTGAGTTTGCAAATTTTATTTATTAGTATTTAATATAACAGACATTCCATTGCAAATTTTATTTATTAGTATTTAATATAACAGACATTCCATTGCAAATGTTGAATCTAATTGAGTGAAAATTTCACTATTAATCTCCTCGCTCAGTAAATTCTCCCATGAAATGTTTGCCTTACTTTCATTTACAAAGTACTTCAAAAAGTAAATATTTGCATTATTCTCAAATAATACTTTGGCCTATGATTGCATAGCTGGCATTTTGTTGGGCACTTACCGTTGAGTATAACTGCTGTTAGATTACTCAGGTTACTTGCTCATGTACATTCATCTTTCCAAACATTGATTATCCTAATGGTAGATTTATCTGAATTACACAATAGTCTTCTCTGTCACACACATACACACACACACACACACACACACATGGTATATTTGTCAAATTTAATATAAAAACATTCAAAAGGTGATATAAAAAATTTGACAATAAATTTTTTTTGTAACATAGTTAAAAATGTACATGAAAATGTTTTGTTTTCATTGGTTCCAGACTTGTAGACTTGCAGATGTTTTAGTGTTAGCATTATCTTTCAATGATTCAGAGGTTTCCTCAAAAACTGTTTGTATATAAAGATCCTTTTCTGGTGAAAAAGAGCATTACTGTAGAATTTCATCCAACATCATTATTTTATTCCACAATTCTGCATTTAAAACTTAATTTGTAATTCACAACAGTGGTTAGGAGCAGACTTACTACGTTAGAAATATGTAACACCTGATCTACAGGCAATTCTGATTAAGTCCAATGGTGATGTTTCTGATAAAGTCCACTGGTGATGTTTCTGATAAAGTCCAATGGTGATGTTTCTGATTAAGTCCAATGGTGATGTTTCTGATAAAGTCCACTGGTGATGTTTCTGATAAAGTCCATTGGTGATGTTTCTGATTAAGTCCAATGGTGATGTTTCTGATAAAGTCCACTGGTGATGTTTCTGATAAAGTCCAATGGTGATGTTTCTGATAAAGTCCACTGGTGATGTTTCTGATAAAGTCCAATGGTGATGTTTCTGATAAAGTCCACTGGTGATGTTTCTGATAAAGTCCAATGGTGATGTTTCTGATAAAGTCCAATGGTGATGTTTCTGAATAAGTCCAATGGTGATGTTTGATTTGATCATGCCCTAAGGCGAGCCTTGGAGAATGATAATAAGAGTTAGTTGAAGTTGTGTGGTTTTTTTTTAAGGTATGCCATAGGCTATGCATTTTTTGTTCTAAATGTCTTTTATTGCATGCTGTGTTACTGTAGAATTTTCAAACAATTGGGAAAACATATTGACCAAACAAATACATAGGAAAATTATGGACATATTATGTTACAAAATACAACATGAAGTGTTAGCAAATGGTCATTTGACAGTTTTGAGCTCATTTGTTTGATATGGCCAGCAAAATACAATTTTAGTCTCTCTCTCTCTCACACACACACACACACACACACACACACATCCCATATTTCTGATCAAAGGCAGTCACTCACTGTAATGCACTGTAAATCACCCCAGTGTAAAATGGTCCCTAATACAATACAACAGGTATGGCCATGAAACCCTGTATATTAGAATACAATAATATACAATTATAATACAATACACTTGGTAGACAGACTGTGTCATAGTGAGGAAAGATTATACATATATAGTGTGATACATATAAAACCTTGTTAGTATTATAGTATATACTACTGGTAAGATTGAAATATATATATATATATATATATATATATATATATATATATATATATATATATATATATATATATATATATATATATATATATATATATATAGTTTCTATTAGTTAATCATGGACATTGTCATAAATTTATATCTTGTTATATCTTGTCATAAGTATTGGCCTGCTAGACTATTGCCAACAAAATTGTACCAGTAGCCTAACATATAAAAAAATACCTGTTCTGATTTTTTGAGTTCTTGTATTGGTCACCTTTTATAAAATCACCTGTAATTTCTGTAATTTTATTGGTTGAGATTTATTACTGACATTCTTTACTGCTTCAGACTTCATAATATTTAAAAAATTGCCACCATGACAGTTTCAGCAAGAAGTTATATATATGTTTGTTTTGTGTTTAGTCTTTTACAGCACTGCAACATAAGTAGGTTCTGTAGTGCCAAGGCATTATTTCTGTTCCAGTTAAACTAAAACATATGCATATATCATTAGGATCTCAGACTTCAGTAATGAGCAAGATCCATACATGGCAAACAGGTAATCTTGCATTGATTGGCTGAGCTTGTTATCCCTTCAGGAAGCCATGTTTCTAGTTCAAAATTTTGAACAAACATTCAGTATGCATTTACATCATGAAGATCTTGGATGGATTCAATAATAATTTAGATCCATACACATTAATGAGATAATCTTGAATCTGTTTGGCTGAGCTTGTAACCCCCTCTAATAGCCATATTTTTTATCTGATCAGACTTGGAATATACAATGTACGCTTGTATGCTAATGAGGTGATCTAGTGGCAGATTGGCTGAAATTGTTACCCCTAAGGAAGCTATATTTCTGAACTGATTTTAATCAAACTTGAAATATGAGCTTATATCTTAAAGATCTTGTAAATAATTGATAATGAGTGATATCTGTGAATATTAATCTGGTGATCTTGTATCTGATTGGCTGGGCTTATTACTACTATGGAGGCCATGTTTTGGATTGGAATTTGATAAACTTGGAATATATACTTATATCCCTAAAATCTAAGATGGGATATTAAAAATGCCTTCTTTAGAAAGATTATTGTCAGGAGATATCATACACTGATAAAATCAGTAATACATAAAGTTTATGAGATAATTTAAATAGAATTTGTTCTTGCATAGTACACTGCTGCATAAAGTTTGCTTAGTGAAATAGTTGACTCATAAGTTATGTAAGGCAAGTGAGGGATAGCACACCTAGTTGGTCCTTTCATTAGATGAATGTTAACTTTACAATGGTCCTCAGTTAAATTCAAATGGTTCTCTGTTAATTTTATTAAATTCACAGTTCTCAATTAATTTTATTTTATCAATTAGTTGTATTAAATTCAAATAGTCCTCAGTTTATTTTATTAGTGAAAATTGTCCTCAGTTAACTTGATAACATTCAAATTGTCCTCAGTTTATTTTATTAGTGAAAATTGTCCTCAGTTTATTTTATTAGTGAAAATTGTCCTCAGTTAACTTGATTACATTCAAATTATCCTCAGTTTTATTTAATTCAGAAGGTCCTCAGTTTATTTATTAAGATGGACGTATGACACATTCATGATCTGAATTGGGTACAATATCATTATTACATGACATTGTTTTCTGAGTCTTCATCACACAAAAGTTTTAGATCAAGACTACAATGGTATTCTTTTAACAGGATGAAAACCTCATCATGTTTCATTCGTAGATTATAAACATGAAGTTGATTTTAAACAACAACAGTACTTCAATGTGATTTTATGTAAAAGTTTTCTGTTGAGCAAATGGTATCTGTCCCTGTTTTTTGTTACCAAGCAGGTGTTATAATTTATTGAATCTGATATTTTTGAAGATTTTTATTATATCTTATACAGTTTTGAATAGATTGTCAATTTAATACCTGCAGACAAGAAGCAGAATTTTAATTCTGTGATTTGAAAATTTCTTGCAACCTTTTTTAATCCTTAGAGATAGAAATTATTTCACATGAAGATTAGCTTGCATGGGTCATAAATGGGATACCAGATCAATGCCTTAATCTCTGGCTTGCAAATATATGCATGGAAAATAAGTTTTCTTACTTTAAAAGGCAGTTCACATTGATCACCAACATGTACTTCTCTTCAGAAACTACTTCACAGCAATTGCAGCTGATATGTTGCTTTGGCTTTCTGTGTGTCTTTGGATTTTTATCTAATGTTTGAATAATAAGGAATGATTGAATCTAGACTAAGACAGGTCAGAATATTTGTAAACAGCTATCACACTCTAAGGGCTTGCATTTGAGGGTACAGGTACCATATATACTTGATTATAAATCAAGTCCATTATGCAGACAACATTGACACTGATCTTCCATTGCATAATGCAACCATCCAGCAGATCAAGGTCTGTGTTATTATACTTATTACTCTGAACAAACTGCACAGACCCCGATTGTCTGGCATATTATGTGATGGCAGATCTGAGTCTGTGTGTAGTTGGACTTGCAAAGAAGTATAGTTGGTACATTGAAAAACATTTCAGCATGACATTCATTATCTTACACCAGGACAGAGCTTCTCAAACTGTTTTTTATTTGCTGAAACAAATGTTAAATTCATATGAATTTACATGACTGTTAAACATTTATAAGGTATAAGTGTTAAGCGATGTCTGTCAGCAAGCTGACCACTCTAGTGGTTAGAGAATCCACCTCAGATACGGGAGGTCATGGGTTTGAACCCCAGCTGAGTCATACCAAAGACTTAAAAAATGGTGCTAACAGCTGCCTTGTTAGGTGCTCAGCATTAAGAGGTTAGTGTTAGGATTGGTCAGCGTAGTGTCAGGATAATGTGACTGTGTGGGACATCATGCTAAATGTCTGCAGCATGATGTCCCATTGCTTGACATCACAATAAACTGCTACACTGCAGACATCATAGCGATATGACTGAAAAATTGTTAAAGCTACATTAAAAATCCAAATCACACACACACACACACACACACACACACACACACACTGTCAGCAAGTCCATCAATCAGTTTATTTACCTTTCAAGCCCAAGTCTAAAATACTATCAGTAATTAATTTGAGAGTATATATTAATTTCAGATATAATTGAAGATGAGGTGGACAAGAGTGGTTTGACCAAGGCAGAGGAGTTTCTACAAAGGGAGCTGAAGTCCCGAGATATTGATACTTATCAAGATATCAACACGGAATTAACTGGACACAAGATGGAGTCAAGAAACAGTGAAAACGATGGTACTGGGATACATATATCCAGCAAGTATCAAGAGTTGGTGCGGCAGCAGATGTCACAGAGCAAGAACTTGGATAGTTTGGAGACAGAGATGGAAATGGATCACTCGGTTAAATCGGATCACTCGGAACACAGTTCTGGACGACATACTCCAGTGGGGGAAGATGGGATGGAACAGTTTCTAGATAACAATGACACATTCCTGAAACAGCTTAAGGAGCATGCTAATGGTTATGATATTTCTAGGAATGATATTTCTAGGAATGATATTTCTAGGAACGATATCTCTAGGAATGATATTTCTAGGGATGATGTTCTTCATACATCATTAGTAGATGATGACGTCGAAAAGCCTGATTCAGATCATTCAGCAGCTCATTCTTCTCTTAAAGATTTGGAACGGTTTACTCCTCAACTGTCGCAAAATGGGTCAAGCCTAACCAATGTTCGCAGAACTCCGACACATTCGGATAATGCAGTACTCTCATGCCACAGTTCTGCTCAGATACACAGTTATGGTTCAGCTACAAGTGAAGTTATAGCAGATGTAATTTCTGAGCCATCCAGAGTGGCAATCAGCCATGGGGGAAATTCCCGTAACAGCTCAGCACCACATACACCCATCAGACAAGGGCTGTCAGCTGACATTTTTGGTCTTGAGGAACGACGACCATTGTCAAGAGATGGGTCTCATCATAGTTCTGCTAGGCAAACACCACTCTCTGAACAGAGAAATTCTGCAGATAGTCCCAGCATGAATCCAATAAGGGGTGAAGGATCACTTCATAGTCCAGCACGTCAGACTCCAGATGTTGAACAAATTGATGATGTTTTAAATCCCTCTGATCGTCATTCCCCGTTTAAATTTGATTACATATCTCCACCACAGACTCAAATACAGTCAGTAACAAAAGAGACAATTACAGATAGATTTCGTTCCAATCCAGAAAAATTGTATGCCAGTCACCAGGAAGTGAAACAAATGAATAGTAGTCAGGAAAGCCAAATTGATAGCCAGTCAGGAAGTAGTAGACCTCAGAGTTTAACAAGTGAACAAGAACTAACACAGTATTATGAACAGAGCTCAGAGTTCAGAAGACTGCCAGCTACAGGTGGAGGAAGTTTGACAGCCCAAAGCCTTCCCACAATTCCCAGTTCTTCTTCCATCAGAGATCAAAGGTCAACCAGTACTCAGAGTTTACCTTTAATAAGTCCACAGCAACGAGTTAAAGCAGAGAGGCAGAGCATGACTCCAGATAACCTTGTAAGGGTTCCAATGACAGGGACTGCTGTAAAGGGAACCCTGCTTCCTGTTAGGACCACACCCATGTCACCTGCAGGGTCTAGGGCTAGCAGTAGGACTGTCACCCCTGTATCTGCCGTTGACATTTTAATGGAATCAAGATCATTAGAGGTATGGTTAAACTGTGAAACTTTTGTTTAACACATGACATTATTTTAATGCCAAATTTATTTTATGTACTGGTAGGTGAATTTGGGAATCATGTTAAAACCAGTCACTCTGTTGCTTAAAATTCAAAAGATGAATGGATCATTGATGATAAGGAAATGGAGCAGTGTGAATGCATTGCTTGAGAAATGGCATTGAAGTGATGGAACAATGCTAACTACATCTTTTCGTTGACCACTCCGGTGGCCTAGTGGTTAGAGCATCAACCTCGGATGCAGGAGGTTGTGGGTTCGATCCCCAGCTGAGTCATACCAAAGACTTACAAAAATGGTACCAACAGTTGCCTCGCTTGGCGCTCAGCTTTAAGACTTGTTAGTGTTAGGACTGGTTGGCCTGGTGTCAGGATAATGTGACTGGGTGGGACATCATGCTACATGTCTGCGACATGATGCCCCAGTGCTAGGCATCACTATAAACTGCCACACTGCAGACATCATAGCAATATGACTGAAAAATTGTTAAAGCTACATTAAAATCCAAATCACACACACACATTCTTCCATTATGTAATACGATTGTTCCATCACTTTTGAAATGTATGCACACATCCAAGTCACATGAAACAAGGACAGTATGGTTACTGTCATAAACCAAAAGAGCTAATGGGATGGCCTGTTTGTCTGTTACATATTTTTATCATCCATTGTCCATAACTCCATCTGTTAGCAGAAGTTTGTTATCGCTTCTACTCCGAAACTACTTTTAGGATTGACACGAAGCTTTGCACACACATTCATCACAAGGTCTAGTTGGTCCTAAAGGTAAATGGTGCTATGTAGATATCCGATATGGCCATCACCAGCCATCTTTAATTAGTGTCTGTACTGAGTGATCAAAAGTAATTTGGAAATGAATAAAGATATTAATTGTTTATGGGTGGATTACTAAAGAGCTCCAGTGGCATAAAACAGTGTCAGTTTGGCTTCACTGTTTAAAGTTTGTCAAGATATCTATGTGTGCATTATCTCAAGCTAAAATACCAAAATCTGAGCAACATAAACATCACACGAAGTTCAGTAATGGATGGAAATGGGAATTTCATTGGTCGGAATCAAGTTCATAGGACATGAATATTCTTCCTCAAAACTGACTTTAAAATCAGCTACTGTTTCTAGAATTGCATCATGTGTCATGCAGAAACCCCATCTCATGAATGTATATTAAATGCAGCAAGAAATACGCCATCAGTTAAATACATGTTCTTTGAATCTGCATCAGATGTGGAGGAAAATATACATGTCCCCCTTGTAGCCAAATATAATCTTCTGTTTATGGAGATCATCTTTCAGATCTTTCCATATGTTCCATGACTTGGAAATGGCACCAAAGTTCCCATGTCCCCATGTGTGGAAATGATGCCCAGAGTTCCCATGGTCTCAGGTGGTCAACTGATTACTGCCACCTCTTTCTGTGTGGGTTCAAGTCTCATGCATGATCACTGCATGATCACTGTGGGTACGTGAGAAAGTTTGTCAGTGGTTCTATCATGTGATGAAAAATGGTGCTAAACCCACAACAACCAAAACAAAAGTTTTATCCAAATGAATAAAAGCACTCACGTAGTGACACAAGCTTTGGGTCTACATTGTGATAAGAGAAATGTTAAAAATATGTGTCGCATTTAAAATCTTGCCATTCTCTTTAAAAATTATCTGACTTTTTAAGTCAAAACTCGCAGCAATGATTTTGCAGATCACATGATTTGTCTAGAGCTAACATCTCTGTTGTTTCACATGTATGCAGGGAGTTTTACTAAAAGACTTCTTGTGAAGTTTAGTTAGTATTAAATAAGAATTGTTCCAATCTTACATATAATATGGCTGCCATTATAGTCATCTGGAAAATCTTCTTTTTGCTGAAAAATATGAGAGATGGTTTCAACACTCAGTTAAAAAGAAAAAAGTTTTAAATTGATTCCTTTCTGGCCAGTAGAACATCAGTCGGTTTGATGGCTTTTCATTTCTGAATGGATAATGTCTTATCTAGATCAAGCCAAAGCTAACAAATATTGTTGAAAAATGCATCTTTTAATGAACTAGTCACAGGCAATGAAAAAGTGAACGTTTGGATTCAGTTTTCATAATTAGCAAAAGATAGTTGAATAGCATGGCACAATCCGTTCTTTTATTTAATGTGAGCCAATGCACTAAGTATCATATCTTTGATTTCTTTTCTCTGCTTAAGTAAAATCAGATATATTTTAGATAGTTTTAAAAGTGATTGCTAATTACATGTTCTTTTCAGAACACTCAGAAAATTTCAGACTTGGAAGTGACAGTTGGAAATCTGCGTAAGCTTCTGGCTGGACGAGATCAAGAGGTTCTGGAGTTGACAAGTCAAGTACAAAACTTGAAGGACAAAAACAGATCCCTACAACAGGATTTGGAAAATGCTCGTAATCGGCTAATGTTACCATCACAACACACTAAAGAGGTATTAAAAGTATATAGGGAAAATTTGGAATTATAAAACTTTTGCTAATCTTTTTACTATATTTTAAAACAGTCTGTGTATTTAATTTTTGTGATTTTTTGGCTTTTGGTATAATTGGTTTTATTTGATTAATTACTTTCAGGTTAAATTTTTACTTTTTTATACAAAAGTAGCAGTAATAAAACAACAAAGATATTTTCATGCATTCCAATGATAGATCTTTCACTGCTGAACTCGTACACAGTATTGGGCATGTTTCAATGTTGATTAATACTGGAGCCTGAGCCCTTTACTTTGTGAAATCATTAGAAATTAAATCTTTGATGGCCAGCCATCATCCATTGTCTATCCATCAACATTTTCTTGTTACCCCTCTGGAAACCATGTTTTTGATCAAACTTGGAATATAGGTTTATGTTATCCATATCTTGGCTGAGTTCGGCTTTATAAGTATGTCATTTTCAAGATGCTTTAGTTAACTTTAATGTTCTAATTGTTTTTTGTCAAACGTAAATCATCTGTTAATTAATTGCAAATCTCATTATACTCAGATTCTACACCATATGGCATGCTTATGTCCTCACCTGAGATTAACTTTAAGATCAGAGGACTCAGATTCAACACCATATGGCATGCTTATGTCCTGACATGAGTTTAACTTTAAGATCAGAGGACTCAGATTCAACATCATATGGCATGCTTATGTCCTCACCTGAGCTTAACTTTAAGATCAGAGGACTCAGATTCAACACCATATGGCATGCTTATGTCCTGACATGAGTTTAACTTTAAGATCAGAGGACTCAGATTCATCATCATATGGCATGCTTATGTCCTCACCTGAGTTTAACTTTAAGATCAGAGGACTCAGATTCAACATCATATGGCATGCTTATGTCCTGACATGAGTTTAACTTTAAGATCAGAGGACTCAGATTCAACATCATATGGTATGCTTATGTCCTCACCTGAGTTTAACTTTATGAGTAGAGGATTCAGATTCAAAATCATATGGCATGCTTATGTCCTCACCTGAGTTTAACTTTAAGATCAGAGGACTCAGATTCAACATCATATGGCATGCTTATGTCCTGACATGAATTTAACTTTAAGCTCAGAGGACTCAGATTCAACATCATATGGCATGCTTATGTCTTCACCTGAGTTTAACTTTAAGATCAGAGGACTCAGATTCAACATCATATGGCATGCTTATGTCCTGACATGAGTTTAACTTTAAGATCAGAGGACTCATATTCAACATCATATGGCATGCTTATGTCCTGACATGAGTTTAACTTTAAGATCAGAGGACTCAGATTCAACATCATATGGCATGCTTATGTCCTGACATGAGTTTAACTTTAAGATCAGAGGACTCAGATTCAACATCTATGGCATGCTTATGTCCTGACATGAGTTTAACTTTAAGCTCAGAGGACTCAGATTCAACATCATATGGCATGTTTATGTCCTCACCTGAGTTTAACTTTAAGATCAGAGGACTCAGATTCAACATCATATGGCATGCTTATATCCTGACATGAGTTTAACTTTAAGATCAGAGGACTCAGATTTAATACCATATAGTATGCTTATGTCCTCACCTGAGTTTAAGATCAGATGACTCAGATTCAACACCTTACAGCATGCTTATGTCCTCACCTGAGTTTAACTTTAAGATCAGAGGATTCAGATTCAACACCATATGCCAGGTTTATGTCCTGACATGAGTTTAACTTTAAGTTCAGAGGACTCAGATTCAACGCCAAAATACAGGTGTATGTCCTCACCAGAGTTTAAATTTAAGATCAGAGGACTCAGATTCAACACCATATAGCATGCTTATGTCCTCAACTGAGTTTAACTTTAAGATCAGTGGACTCAAATTCAACACCATGTAGCATGCTTATGTCCTCAGCTGAGTTTAACTTTAAGATCAGAGGACTCAGATTCAACACCATATAGCATGCTCATGTCCTCACCAGAGTTTAACTTTAAGATCAGATGACTCAGATTCAACATCATATGGCATGCTTATGTCCTCACCTGAGTTTAACTTTAAGATCAGAGGACTCAGATTCAACATCATATGGCATGCTTATGTCTTCACTTGAGTTTAACTTTAAGATCAGAGGACTCAGATTCAACATCATATGGCACGCTTATGTCCTCAGCTGAGTTTAACTTTAAGCTCAGAGGACTCAGATTCAGCATCATATGACATGCTTATGTCCTCACCTGAGTTTAACTTTAAGATCAGAGGACTCAGATTCAACATCATATGGCATGCTTATGTCCTGACATGAGTTTAACTTTAAGATCAGAGGACTCAGATTCAATACCATATAGCATGCTTATGTCCTCACCTGAGTTTAAGATCAGATGACTCAGATTCAACACCATACAGCATGCTTATGTCCTCACCTGAGTTTAAATTTAGATCAGAGGACTCAGATTGAACACCATGTAGCATGCTTATGTCCTCAGCTGAGTTTAACTTTAAGATCAGAGGACTCAGATTCAATACCATATAGCATGCTTATGTCCTCAGCTGAGTTTAACTTTAAGATCAGATGACTCAGATTCAACACCTTACAGCATGCTTATGTCCTCACCTGAGTTTAACTTTAAGATCAGAGGATTCAGATTCAACACCATATGCCAGGTTTATGTCCTGACATGAGTTTAACTTTAAGTTCAGAGCTAGGACTCAGATTCAACGCCAAAATACAGGTGTATGTCCTCACCCGAGTTTAACTTTAAGATCAGAGGACTCAGATTCAACACCATATAGCATGCTTATGTCCTCAACTGAGTTTAACTTTAAGATCAGAGGACTCAAATTGAACACCATGTAGCATGCTTATGTCCTCAGCTGAGTTTAACTTTAAGATCAGAGGACTCAGATTCAATACCATATAGCATGCTTATGTCCTCACCTGAGTTTAAGATGACTCAGATTCAACACCATATGGCAGGCTTATGTCCTGACATGAGTTTAACTTTAAGATCAGAGGGCGTTATCACAAGCAGTCCAGTTTAGATGTGTTTTTTCTCCAACATTAAGTAATTCATGTCAGAGCCTGAATATTCCTGGCATAAACCATTTGTTTTTATTTTTTTATTTTTTACAAAGCCTCTGATCCTACTATAAATCATATCATTTCACAATGGCTGTTTGAAGGATTTACACATATGGTAAAAAAAAGTGCCAAGTGAAAAACAAACTTTCTTGGCTCAAAAAATCAGCAAAAGTTGGAAAGCACAACTATTAAAATTCTCCCAGGAAATCAGTTTGTCCTTCATTTAATTTCTTAATTAAACAGATGGTGTTGATGTATCATTAACAACCATATTACTTGATATGTGACTGTGGCCACCCTTGTCTTGACATGAATTGAATAATTAATGAGAGGTTGTGTACAGTGTACTTGAAATATTGCATCATTAATATAAAATATGATAGAACAATGGCCATTGACATTACATCAGCTGCTTCAGAACACAGAGATAGAACAAGGATGAATAAAAGTCACATGACCTATGAAATCTTTTTTCACAATCATAATAAATGTCATTTTTACAGTGTGGTTAATGTGCGTAAAGACTCCTTCGATCCTGTTTGTTTCAAATGTCAGTTATGATATTGATAAACTTTTCCAAGTTTGTCATTGATTAAAACAGTGCTCTAATCACCCTACGTTTCTTTCAATCTTCAGAAAGTAGCCATGATGGTGTTACATGTCTGTTTCATTTCTTTAGTAAATATTTGAGATAAATTGTCATTCGCAAATGCCATCCACCACACCATGCACATTTCAATAATATAACAAGTATGCGGTTAGAACAGTGCTAACAGTACACACATCCACATCATTGGGTTGACACTTTATATTTTGGACTAGGTCTGGTACAATCAGTATTAAAGTAGGTATAAGGCCATATGAAAAAGATAGCACAAAATGTGAAAAAATCCTCTAACATAATTAATATTTCACTAGAATTTCTAAATACTAAAATAGTGATTTAATTAGAATATTGAGTTGACCGCTCCAGTGTCCTAAGTGGTTAGAGCATCCACCTCATTTGCAGGAGGTCATAGATTCAAACCCCAGCCAAGTCATACCAAAGACATGTAAAAATGACACTAACAACTGCCTTGCTTGGAGCTCAGCATTAAGAGGTTAGTGATAGGACTGGTCAGCCTGGTGTCAGGATAATCTGACTGGGCAGGGCATGATGCTACATATCTGCAGCACGATGCCCCAGTGCTTGACAGCACTAAAAAAGTGTCACACTGCAGACATCATAGCAATTGATTGAAAAATTGGTAAAACTATGTGAATAATCCAAATCACATTGAGTCATTTGCCTGAAAATCCTTTACAAGTGGGGGGGGGGGGGGGAATGGGGCACTTACAAAAGGTTTTTGTGCTTATTCAGTTGGATATGAAATATGGATCTTTTGTTTAAGTCACCATGTAAATTGGTGGTGATAACATCTTAATTTGATTTTATACTATTTTATTTTTTTCAATTATAAAGGTTTTTAATTATTATATAATTATCATTGTTTGCATGCATATTGCTGACATGGTATAGTTTAATGATAATGTGCACAAAGTAATCACTCCATTGTTTAAAATTTAAGTTGTTAACTTGGTTAATTTTGTCTTATTTTTTTTAAAGCAAACACATATTCACATTGTTTGCTTTGATTCATGGTAATTTCCTTTAAAATTTTACTTGTTTGTTTACAATTTGAGAAGGAAATATGAACAGGCTGGTGATTACCAATCTTAAGGGCTGGTATTAGAGCAGGTTCAGTATCATTGATGCATCAATCAATTACAATATTGCCTCTGAATTCCCAGTCATTCTCTCTGGACAGTAGAGCACTTATGATGTCTAGTTGGACCTAAATGAAAATGGTTCCACTTGGACATTCAATATGAACTTCGTAGTGGCCATCTTAAAATTTTGAAATTCTTCATATTGTTACTTCTCTTAGTGGATGGTCATGTGATCATGAGGATTTCACTAAAGGTTTTGAATGATGTTTAATAGGTCCTAAATGTAAATGGTGTCAATCCCATGTACATGGCAGCCATCTTGGAAATCTTGTTGTTGCTTCTCCTCCTGCATGGACAGTCATATTGACTTTTTTCATGAGAAGAATTATGATGTCTGGTTGGTCCTAGATGAAAACTGTTCCACTTGGATATCAAATATGGTTGCCACAGCAGCCATCTTGAAAATCTTGTTATTGCAGCTTCTCATGAATGGAAAGTCATAACAGCATGGGGTTTTCACCAAATGTCTCATATGGTGTATCGTTTGACCTTTCTGAAAATGGTGCTGATCTGAATTCCACTGTGTGGCTGCTGTAGCAGCCATCTTGAAAGTTTCTTTATCCATCCTACTCCTGAAAGGAAATTCATATCAGCTTGGGTTTTCACTGGAAGACTTCTTATGATGTCTTGCACCAATTTGATCTCCATTATAAACACTACAGTGGCCGTCTTGAAAAATCAACACTGTGTTTTCACCAGACTTCTTCTGAAATTTAGTTGGTACTCATGAAAATGGTGCCATATGATATACAGTTTGGCCACTATGGCAACCTTTCTGAAAATCTCATTCTTATTCCTTCCAAATGGCATGTCATATCAATATGCAGTTTTCACCTGAAGACTCATTAAGATATCTAGTTCATCCTGAATGAAAATAATTCCCCTCAGACATCCAGTATGGCTGCCACAATGAACATATTAAATTCTCCTGAATAGAGATGGTCATATATAATTGGTTCTGAATGAAATGGTGCCATTCTAACATCTAATATGGCCATCACAGCAGTGATTTTGAAACTCTTATTATCACTACTCCTCCAGAATGAAAAGTCATATTAGCATGGGGTTCTCACCAGAAGACTTCTTATGGTGTCTAGTTGGTCCTGAGTGAAAATGAAGCTAGCAAGCTAGCCAATATGGCTACTATGGTGGCCATCTTAAAAATCTTTTTTTTGTCTCTGTTCCTCTAGAATTGATGGTCATATCAACAAGGGACATTCAACAAAACACATATGATGAGATTTCGTTAGTTGTAAATGAAAATGGTGCCTTGCAGATATACATTGTGGCTGCTAATAATTCTCCAGAATTTATGGTCATGTCAACATCATGGATATTCACCAAAAGTCTTATAATCAAGTATAATTCACGAAATAGTACTGATCTTACATCCAATATGACTGCCACAGCAGAAAATTTGAAAATTTCATTGGTAAAGAATATCAGAGGTGGTTTCAACACTCAGCAGTCAGGAAGAAGAAATGGTCTTATCTTGAATTCTTGGACTTTTTTTGGACAGAAGACTTTCATTTGTGCTCAGCATAGTTAGGTTTTGACACTTATTGCTTAGTGTGGCAGAAAATGTGTCATATTTAGTTCTAAATTTGTGGTTGCTTCGGTTGTCTGGCTGATATGTCTGTTTTGGGATCTCTTTTCAGAATATGTAACAACTACATACTATATGTAAACCACCTGTAGTCTGACATCTTTTACTTTTAAATTAAATAGTAAATTATATGCATCCTACCTTTTAGTTAGTAACTTATACACCACCGCTTATATTTGCGGAACTTTTGTTTGGTCGCTTTTTTGGCTAATCTTTCATATTTGTGCTGATTAATGTCCAGCACAAGAATGTAACAAGTATTACTTTCCAAATTTAGTTTTACACAAAATGGTACAAGATACAATGTTTTACCAAATGATATTGTGCTAACAAATAAGCCAAGTTCTATGCTTGTATCAAAACAGATAGTTATTTTATTTGTTCAGTTTGTGTTGTGTCAGTATGTAAACAGCTGCTGCTTGAGGCTGTGAGACAATTTTGCTGCCAGATAATACTATGGTTGTAATTTTTACAGCTGAATGTGACTAAATGGGCAATTTTGCTGCATCGAGGCTATGAGGGTAGTCTTACTGTTGAATGATGCTATGAGGGCAATTTTATTGCTGAATCAGGCTATGAGGGCAATTTTAATGCTGAATGATGCTATGAGGGCAATTTTAGCTGAATGATGCTATGAGGGCAATTTTATTGCTGAATCAGGCTGTGAGGGCAATTTTAATGCTGAATGATGTTATGAGGGCAATTTTATTGCTGAATCAGGCTATGAGGGCAATTTTAATGCTGGATCAGGCTATGAGGGCAATTTTAATGCTGAATGATGCTATGAGGGCAATTTTAATGCTGAATCAGGCTGTGAGGGCAATTTTAATGCTGAATCAGGCTATGAGGGCAATTTTAATGCTGAATCAGGCTATGAGGGCAATTTTAATGCTGAATGATGCTTTGAGGGCAATTTTAATGCTGGATCAGGCTATGAGGGCAATTTTAATGCTGAATGATGCTTTGAGGGCAATTTTAATTCTGAATCATGCTATGAGGGCAATTTTAATGCTGAATGATGCTATGAGGGCAATTTTATTGCTTAATCAGGCTATTAGGGCAATTGTATTGCTGAATGAAGCTATGAGGGCAATTTAACTTCTAAATCTGGCTATGGGGCACTTTTAGATATTTGATCATTAAACTACCATTCACTTGGAACATTCAGGTTTGAGTCATTAAGTTTTACACATTGTACATGTATATCCAAATGGAGCTTTTCCTACCAAATAGTAATGTTCAAACTTGACATAAACAGACATCGAACTGAAATGCATTCTTGATCTTGTAGCTGGAGCAGAAGTATCACCAGATGCAGAGTGAGAAGGAAATTTTGTCTGCGGAGGTTGTAAAGCTTCAAGATGAACTGGAAGTTCTGCGTAAGGAGCGTGATCGTACATTTGTTGAAGATAGTCCCAGTATTAATAGTTACAATCCAAATAATCCCTTTGTACTGCAAAGGAAAATAGGTAATTCTTCTACAATACATATTTCTTTGTAAACATTTAGCATACAGCCTGACTTTCACCATCCTTCACTTCTGACATTTGAATCCCTGCATACTTTTCTGTGTTAGTTTAAAATCTCAGCCGATTCAAATAATTGGTTTAAGTGTAATAAAAACTTTCAGCATTGCTGAGACCAGAAATCCCAATGAGGTAAATTGTAGCCACTTTCTAAGTGTCCTTGGTGCACTAAATGGATTTTCCTAACATGTTGCTTATAAAACATACCCTAAATTGAACATGCTTTTTGAAGATAGTGGCATCTAGATTTAAGTTTTTGCCTGTAATGTCCATAATTTGACTGTAACTATTATTTTGTAAAAGTAAGATGCTTAAGTAGTTTGTATGATTAACTCAGATTTTTTCAAACACTTTGACTAATTGCTGTGATTGATTTTTTATATATAAAGCACTTGCCTAAAAGATAACAACTAGACTTATTTCTCATGTTACAGAATGGTTTGAATGCAACCTCTGCCTAACTTTCACCTTCATGTTTTAGTATTAAATGTATATATATTCAGATTAGTAATGTGGCTGTGCCCTTTTGATACTGAGAAATCATCAGTTTCAGTATTGTAAGATTTTTCCATCTTTCCATCAATATACACACTTTTATTTCTAGGGTAAAGGTCCCATACTATTCAAGATACCCATATGAAACATATCACATTTGTTATTTGTGCCTTGTACTTTGTGGAATTATTCAGTGAAATCGATGCAAAGTAAAATATAAGCTTCCTCATTTATTTGTTACCCATGTACATATCACCATAAGCTAGTTACCAATAATAAATTTGACCAAACAATATGCAAGTGCACACTGATGATGCCTGTCACTTTCCTGTATACATTGAAAATGTAAAGCTCCATATCATTAAATTTTCAACAAATCTGTCGCTCTCTTTACAGACAATTTTTTTGTGGGGCTTGGATAGTAGATGATTCTGTCTTTTTGTTTTGGCCATCAGGTTAAATGAGCTTATGGTACCATCCTCTGAAATTGTTATTTACATCATCTCATTAGAGTGGACTTTAGATGTTAGGTTTTGTCACTTTGATAATTACTGGCTATTATTACTGTCACACCAATAATTATCAAGACAACAAGAAATACTAATGGTTGAGAAGCACATTATTGCTCAGGTCATGTCAATCTGGCATGCTGGTCACCATGAGGCAAAATGGTATTTTCCCATTATGGCTACTCTCTCATAGATTACAAAATGTATTTGAAAACCAGTCAATCATGTGAGAAGTTCACTTCCTTTAATAACATAGAGCATTTTTCATAAGAGCTAGAAATAAGTGTCTGAGTGCATGGTATAGTTGCCAGTCAAGGAATAAATTGTTGCAAAATGCTAAAAATGTCATCAGACTATCTCAGTTTGAAAGGAAATGTGAAACCAGACTAAACATAATGATGGAGAGTAAGTTGACTAATATTGTTATTCCTTTCCATCAATAAAGTTCGGTCTAGAGGAAAAATGCAACTCATGAATAATATATGGTTTCTTTATAAATGTACAAGTTTTATCAACTGTTATGTATATTTAATTTGTATTGTGTGTTGGTTTTTATCCATAATGGAGGGATTAGTTTGGGCCTACCTGACTGATGTCATTTGTTTTATAAAAAAAAACATAGTACATAGCTATTTTTTGTCTTTGATTGTAGATTATTAAGATTATTATTTGTGGGTAAACATGTTTACTTGGTTTTGAGTTCTAGATACATGCCTTGATTTTTCCCTAGTGGATTCCAGAAGCAAATTTTGTTTACACTTCGACGGAAATTTCAATTAAGATCAGTGTCATCCTGGTCCTCATATTGTCACCTAGGTTTTAATAGAATGGTGAAGTAAACAGAAATTCTAAATTTCTACTTTAACATCTGACTAGTCAACTCAGTCTTTTAGTTGTGTTCAGTTTTAATTTGAGAGGATTTTTTTAATTATTTGCTGGAATTACAAAGTGCTTAATAAATTTTTTGGACTAAATCATTATTTTGGGATTATTGTCAATTTATTTAGAGATATTTGAGATTATATAATTGTGATACATCAAGATTGCTAGCATATTAACACTATTCCAAGCTATTGGTACATCAGCACCTTCGAGATTAGAATTTATTTGGAACACCACTGGAATTCATTCAGCATACTCTATACTTTGGACTTGTGATAGAACCTTTAGGACTAATTGGTATTTAATTCAAAATAATGTAAGTCTCTTCAGATTTTTGCTTTATATGCTAGGGAAATAAATTATTTGTTGAATTTTACAAAACTTGTTGGTTTTATCTCTTTTCTGGTACGTAGTTTGAGAGCATAGATTCATAACACAGCTGATGAAATGGCCAGCTAACTTATTGAGGAAACTTCACATTTTTTCCAGGATATTTCATTTTAGAAATTATAGCAAATCAATTAACAATTCTTGTGGTGAACCCTGCATCACGTAGTCAACACTCATTTGTTTAATCATTCTGTTGCCACAAGTATAATGAGATCTGTTGCACATAATGCATACCAGTCATAATCAAAGACAGTAATGTGGTGTATTGTACATGGTCATTATGTATTACCAACCATTGACAGTCATGCAATGTGTTGTACAGGTTGATTATATTATTTATTACCAACCACTGACAGTAATGTGGTGTGTTGTACATGGTCATTATGTTATGTATTACCAACCACTGACAGTAATGTGGTGTATTGTAAATGGTGATTATTTTATGTATTACCAACCACTGACAGTAATGTGGTGTATTGTACATGATGATTATATTATGTATTACCAACCACTGACAGTAATGTGGTGTGTTGTACATGATGATTATATTATGTATTACCAACCACTGACAGTAATGTGGTGTATTGTACATGATGATTATATTATGTATTACCAACCACTGACAGTAAAGTGGTGTATTGTACATGATGATTATATTATGTATTACCAACCACTGACAGTAATGTGGTGTATTGTACATGATGATTATATTATGTATTACCAACCACTGACAGTAATGTGGTGTGTTGTACATGGTGGTTATATTATGTATTACCAACTGTTGACAGTTATGCAGTGTGTTGTACATAGTCATTATATTATGTATTACCAACCATTGACAGTTATGCAGTGTGTTGTACATAGTCATTATATTCTGTATTACCAACCACTGACAATAATGTGGTGTGTTGTACATGGTGGTTATATTATGAATTACCAACCATTGACAGTTGTGCAGTGTGTTGTACATAGTCATTATATTATGTATTACCAACCATTGACAGTAATATGGTGTGTTGCAGGGGACCTGACCAGTCAGATTCAGGACCTGCAGGAAGCCAATGAGGCAGCTGTAGCAGAGCTATCCATCTCTGAGAAGAAAATAAAAGAACTTGTTGCAGAGAATGAGCGGATTCGAACAGCACGCAGCATGGACCAACAAGATAAGGAGGAGGAGAACAGGAGACTGCAGCAAGAGGTGTGAATCAAATCATTGAATTCAATGTCCATGTTATTTTTCCCTAATTGAGCTTTTGCTAAAATTTATTATTTTAAAGTCATTAAATCTTGCCAGCAGTTTCAACTAGAGCTGAGACAAATTTATTGTGTGACTTATAGAAGCTAAAGGTCAGAGGTCAAGACAGAAAGTTAAAAAATCAGGCATTTCTAAGTGGCTGCCTCCTTTTCTTAAAGTTCAGTCTTACTGATTAATTTTTAAGTCAGGGTCACATGAGCAGATTTGAATCTTTTCATTTCTCAACATTGTCACCCATTTAATATTATACTGGTTCCAAAAGGCAAAAACTAAAAAAGATGCATGATAAACAGCAGTTACTTGGTATATTTACAAATAAAACAATAGTGATGCCCTATATTCAAATGGCAAATCTCTAAAATGTAATCCTTTTTAAAACATTCTGCATCAAATCATGGGATGCATGGAAAGTCTAAGTGAACAAACTTTCAGTTTCAGTTGGTAACCTTTGGATAACTGTTACCATATTTGTTGAGAATCTTGGACCCTGTTTTACCTACACTACTAAAAATTGATATGTAGATACATCTTATGGAGAGTAATTCAGCTATGCAAAAACTAGGTTAGTGTGACCTAATGTTCACACAGGGGTGATATTTATATTATCAGTCATTTGTCTGTTTCGTCCTCTCCATCTTAAACTTTATTACAGTATGACACAACACTGATGAAACTTTGGTTGTTGATGCATTTCATTGAGTTCTGGTTGTACATTGCATTAGTATTTCCTTTCTCTTTATGGTGGCTTAGACATTAGCTTAGACTGACAAAAAATGGGTAACAGGTTCAAATCCTGTCGATACCAGCCTGACTCAGCTGTCACGTCATATCCCTTTGCAAGGCTCTTAATTCCTATCAGTCCTTCATATCATGTTCATATATCATCGGCAACTCCAAAACGTGTTCTCATGTTTTGGGTTCAGCTATTATGTAGATGTGTGATAAAGCTACTTTGTAGCTTCCATGGGTCAGTAGTTCTTCCTGGGATTTTCCTGGGTTCTACCACCACCAAATGTAATGGCAACCATATATAGCCTACTATGTACTAAAATATGGTATTAAACCTATAATAGTACAACAACAAACTGTGATTCTGTTGGCAATGGGATTCGTGTTTGAGAGTTCATACCTTGTTTCATGTTTGAGTAAATGGATTGAACAACCTTTGTTTCTCAGTCATCAAACAGCAGATTGATGTAATGATTTAGATCAAGGCAGTCCAACATCTTCAACAGTGTGGGTGACATGGACCAACATGTAAAGTTTGTTGGCCATACATGATATGTGTTAAAGCAGTTTTACTATAATTATGCAGGAAATACCTGTGGGCCTGCAGCTGAACCAGTCTGACTTACATTATACTCAAAATTTGATTTTGTAGACCTGATGAAACTGTCATTAAACAATGTCTTAGACTTTAGATTAGCTATGTAACTATGTGCCCTAAAAACTCAAAAACCACAGCTTATCTTATTGGTAATTTTTGTTTCACTTATTTATTGCTTTGGCTTACATTTGAGGTAGGAATATTTATAAATAGGAATATTGGTAGATGAGAAAAATGGTTTCAGTGCATCTCAGATTACTGATGTATGTTACAAGACATTGAAAGAATTTCTGTCTTACCAGGCTGTAAGGCCAAGCGAGCTCATGGCAAGTTCCTTCACTCGTTTTGCAACAACTATCATGCATTGTCGATCTGTTGTGATTTGTACTTCCATCAACAGTTTCTATTTTGAACTGCTTTTCAAAAACCACTGCACCGATGTCAAAAAAATTTGGGAGGGGTCTTGCTGGCATGAAGACCTTGCACATTTTTTTTTACTGATGATGCTGATCCTCCATCAAATATGGCTGCTATTACTATGAATAGAAGCTTCTTCACAGAAATCATTGAATAAAGTTTGACCTTTTAAATTTATAAAAAATTAGATTTGGTGATCTATAATTAAATATAGCTGCCATAACTCAAACAAATAGGAAAACATTTAAATGACTTCTTATAAATTGCTGAACAGAATTTGACCAAATTTAACAGAAGCATCCTGGAATAAATGACTTTCTTGTTTATACATAAGATGCTGATTTGCCTTCAAATATGGCATCTGTTGCTAGAAATAGAAAAACTTTTAAATGACTCCTTCTCAAAAACCTCTCATCAGAAATAGACAAAATATGTCAGAAAGTATTGGCATGAAGTGTTTTCAGGTTTATACATATGATGCTGATTCACTGTCAAATATGGCCATCTTTGCTAAAAATATAAAACCTTTTCAAAGGCTTCTTCTAAAATATTCCAATTTGAATTTGTCAAAGTTTGACAGAAAGCATCCTGGCAGGAAGGCCTTTCACATTTGTACAAAAGATGCAGATTTGACATTAAATATGGTGGTTGTTGCTAAAAATGGCTGCTGTTGCTAAAATTAGAACAAGCTTCTACAAACTTCTCAAAAGCTGTTTAAAAATTTTGACAGAAAGTGTCTTAGCTGGAAGACCTTTCAAATTGACACAAATGATGCTGGTACACCATCAAATAGGGCCTTCATCACTTAAAAACATATAACTTCATTTCAGTAAATGCTCAGCATGTTTCACCAACTTAATATTTGACAAATATGTGCCCTCAAATGCAGGTAAAAATACAGAAAATTGAGTAACACTGAAACATAACATTTTCATTACATTTATAATCTACCGCATTGGAAGAAATTTCTGCATAAGCATTCTTTTGCCCAGATTTTTGGGCCAGCTGCTCTTGCATTTGATTATTTGGCAGGTCTAAGCCAAGTGAGAGATTTTAGGCCCACTGGGACCTCTTGTTAAGTGCATGCGTTTTCAGTGCATTGCAGAGAACATGTGAATTATATGTTGACTGAGCTAAGAAAGCTTTATATAATCCAGGGCAATAACTGGCAATTATTTGAGCTTTAAAAGTTGTATATAATTCCTCTGTTATTCTCATAATTTCTTAGATTTTATTGATTTCTTCTCTAGCTGGCAAGGTTAAAGGAACAGCAAAGTTATTCATACAATGAGGTCAGTGAACATCGCCTGAAGATTGAACTTCAGCAGGTGCGTGAAGACAACAGAACTCTCCGAGAGCGAAACTATCAGCTCCACGATGAAAGTCTTCAGCAGAAGGAGGAAATAGGTACACTTCGAAAAAGCATAGAAAGATTGGACAAGAGGTTTGGAAGCCAGAAGCAGGATTCCCTCATATCACGGAACTTAGCCTCATTGGAAAAATCAGGTATATCATGCATTATAAGGCAGAGATTATCGCTGAAATTATACTAGTATTAAATTAGATGTAACTAATGTTTGATTTAATTTTTTATTTCTTTTTTTTTCTCATCAACTTATAAATATTATTTTGATTGAAAAAATGGAGACTTTAAAAAATCTTTTCATCTCAACCTGACACAATTTTATTTGTAGTGACATACAAATTTATTTGCATGATTACAAGAATTTGCAATCCTAAACAGTTACCAAATTCATCCTGTTTATTGCTTTATTTGTATAACATTCTCTTCATAGATCTGGCAGGATTAAACTTTTATTGGTTTTGTTAGTTTTCTTTTGTATTTTTGTTGATGGGTGTAAATTGCCAAAAATGGAGAGAGATCTGCAGTTATGGGTGGAGAAGGTTCTGATTTTATTTCATAGCATGATTAATTAGTCAAGAGTTTGTTGCTAAAGTGGCAGATTTTAAAATGTTTTGTGAAGTCTGCCAGATTATTTCTCCTTCAGATATGTTACCTAATCATAATACCTTAGAAGAACTACTACCTCGCAAATCCCAAATTTCTCAAAAGCTAAAAGTTTTCTGCCCACCTAGATGGCAGTTAGATAGAGTGATATCCTGTTGATGCTACGATTGGTGCCAAATCCTGTGAAATCGTTAGTTACTACTTCTGTTCATGCCAAGTAGATACCATCTACAGAGAGGCCTTGCAAAACTCACACAAGCAGTTTGGAAGGTTTTGTTAACCTCAAAACCAGTTTGAGGGGCTTCATTTTGGAAGGGATGGATACTCCATCTGTAAATTTCCTAGTTTTCTGTTCTTTCTATAATAACAACAAAGTTTCTCACCTTTCAGTGTTATTACTTTGCTGTCATCACCCACTTAGGCACTTTTAGTATATATCTACATGGGTCATGATGGGATCTCCTCATGTTGCAGCTGTAACTGTATTAATAAGTGCAGGTCTGGTGCATGATACAAAAAACTCATTTAATAATACTGCATAATTTCTGATATACCTGAATACATACAGGAAAGTTTTATGTATTATGTATATACATGATGCTTTGATGATTTTTATCTGGGCCTTTTCGACAGGTTATATTGTCTCACAATGGATATTTTTTGTGCCTACTTCATAAGTATCAGTAATGACACTTCAGTGCCTTCTTTTTGTGCATGTTTTGTTTTGTATTTTAAAAACTCATTTATAATACTATATAGCTTCTGCCATGGTCAGATACATACAGGTAAGTTTTCTATATATGGTTTACTCATAGTGTTCATTTCATAAATATAGTTACTGTAAGCAACATTTCTGTGATTTTACCTATGTAGCATTCCCCAAAAAATACTTTTAACAGTTTCCTAGAATTGAATATGTACTATCCACTTTGAAATCATTATTAGTGATGCTCTAGTTCTCTATCTGTACAGGCCATGTGCACCCTTTTACAGGTATTTATCATATTGTGAAATTCTGCAATGACAATACTAAGTTCATAAAGCAGAATATGCATGCACTGTGTGTATATATTTAGACCATGGGCGGGACCAGTCTAACAAGCACTCTACCTGTGAAGTTTTTGTTGTATTGTCATTCTTTGAATGCATGACAGACTAGCATATTACGGACAGAAGTCAGTGAGCAGCAGTTCTATGGGTACTAAGGGGAAGGTGCAGAAGGGATAAAAGCATCATCAGCATGCAAGAGTTGAAATCCATATCATTTACTGGGGAGCAAGATGGAGCAACAAAAGCCTCAATTACAATCTCACATATAAGAATTATGCACCATCTATGTGGATCAGTATCCTGTACCTCATCCCAGCCTCAAGAACTGAACAATGTTATGCCAGCCAATATACCCATGTTCCTTCATGACCGGACTTGGCTATATAACTCTGATTGCAGTTGGCCATGACCACAATCAAACATATGTCATCAACCACCAGAAAAACAATCATGTCCAGTTCTACTACTTGCATAATGCTGCTTGACACTTCCTGCATATTATGCCCAGCTTAGTGCCTCAGTACCAAAGAACCCAGTTTATGAACCCAGTTATACTTTCATCTAACCTGCATACTGGTTCTTATTAAAATATGCCTTTAGGAACAAACAGTTCTCACAACAAGTGGTGGAGAATCCTACAGGTGAGCTGACCCACCAACCTTAAAAGCATTTGATGGCAATGGAATATATTCTCAAGAACCATTTATACCACTGTAGACATCCATACCTCAATAGCTAACTTCCTATGGCTCTTTGACGAGAAACAGTTAGCACCAATCACAATTAAAACCTACCATTCATGATTTTTCACTGGCAGAGTGCATTATCATGGAAGTGTGGATTTGGACAAACCAAAGACCTATCTGATCTTCTGTTCATTTTGGATTTCACCCATCCAATGACACTGGGTCCTTTCCCAAGTGGAATTTATCACAGGTATTAACCTGGCTGAACTAGACAACATTTGAACTGCTCTCAAGAGCTTCATTGGTTCACCTCTCATACAAGTCCTGCCTCCTCATCACATTGGCAAACGATGGGCAGAATCAGCACATACATGTCCTGTTGGTGGATATGTCTACATGCAGTTCTAACATGTTCATTTCCAAGAACAGGCTAACCTTCATGGGTAATCAGACTTTGGTAATAATTCCTGTCTACTCTGGGTACTTTATTTGAAGGTCATATACTGGACCCAGTGCAAGATCTGATGTGGTACTTAAAGAAGACTGAGCCATTGCATTCGTGCCTCATCTTGCCCTCAAAAGAGGGAAAGGATGATAGATCAGTACAGACACTTTCATCCTGGATAAAGCAGGCTATATGTTCATCATATCATACCCCACACCAATGAATTTGCTATGCATCTCAGCTTACTGAGTTAGGACGGTTGCCACAAACATTGCATAGGAGCAAAACTATTCTCTTTTATTACCTGTGCCTTAGGATGGAGATTGTATGTAAGATTTCATATTAAATGGCTCAGCTTGATATGGTGGGGCCTTCACCTGTGAAGTAAAAGGTTACCTTTCTGGGTCATTTGACAGCTTCATAAAGCTGCGGCTTCACAACTTCAGCTCGATTTGCAGGAGAAAAATTGTTTCCCTTTTGAAGACACTCCTCGACATATGGACTCTATTTTCCAGTCAGTTTATCTAGATGTCTCACTTACCTTAAGGGACCAAAAATGGTCTCTCCATGGTAAGGGGATGTATCACCCTCCACCGATTACCTATTCTCCTATAGGTGTTTTGATATGGTAACATATATAAAGAAGAAACTAATTTTTTCGAGTGATATGTTTTTTTAATTATAAATGTATACCCTCCCAGCCTCCCCTCAGTTATATCCATATATAGAGAGTGCCTTCTGCTCCAGTAGAAACTTACAATTTCATTGGATTAGGCACCAATCCTGGTATTAGGTAGATCTCTCTATGTCACCAAAATAGGCAGATAACATTTAGATTTTTATCAAAAATATTTTAATCTGGAAAGGATGAATTTGTGGGGTAGTGATAGTTCTTTTAGGTTTTATTTATGATTGGGTAAGTAAGTTCAAAGAAACAGAATTGACTAAAAATGAATTGGTTTCTTGATTTTTTTTTCAACATAATATAGATACAGTATTATAGATACAATAATTGTGCATACAAGCATTTTTGTGATTAGCTTTTTTTTACTGAGACAGTTATGCAGATTTATTCACAAAAATCAATAATATTTGATGCCTCATGTATAATTTATTTACTATCAGTACTTAGTACTGATGGCATGTCAGTTAACAAGCAAAGAGGAAAACTGGATATGAGACAATTATTTTTGAAATTTCAGTCAAATTTAGATAGAATGATATATTGTAGCAGTTTCTTACAGATAAAGAAAAGATGCTGGAAAGCAATTTCCTTAGTGAGAGAAATAGCAGAGATTCACACAAATTTACAGACAGTTTGCCACAGGATCGCAACCCACAAGAACCTTCAACAGAGCGCAGCAGTGACAAACTGAAGTACAGTTACACGAGGTTGGATTATGACAGTAGGCCTGCTGACAAGCCTAATAGGCTAGAAGCTTCTGCCCGCCTCAGTAAAATAGATTTATCTAAAATTGAGCCACTTAGGACCTACTCACAAGCACGCTTGAACAAGTCTGAGATGCCTAGGTGTGCATTTTTGCTTTTTTCTTTTGCACTTTACAAATGAGGCTGCTAAATTAATGTTATGTAGTGTAATATTACCCAATAGTATGTGCATATTTTTTATCTGCTGTAGTTAATAAATAGAGACTGATCAGCAGTAACTGATTATTTACTGCATACATTGCACCTCTCCAAGATGAAGTCTTATAAAATACGTTATTCATGAGTCTAATGATATAGTTTGCTGATATACATTTTTTTTCATTGCGGGGGGTTGGGGTGGGAGGAGGAGAGATGTGCTGCTTTTCCATGATACATGGAATAGTTGTGACAGGCATGATTTATTCCTGGCAGTACCTGTGTCGAACAAAGAAATAATGGTTTTGGATGGAGTTATAGAATTTACGAAGCTTATAGTGGTGTGAGCTTTTTAGTTTTCATGTCACTTTGATTTTATGTTTTCAGGGAAGAGAGGTTCATTAGAATTAAGCCAATATTTGAATGATTTATTGCTTTGCCCATATTAGTAGACAAGCTAAGCATACAGTGGTCACTTTCTTGCTGACAATTGTTCATCACTCTTATATTATAGTTTTGGCTAAAGTTTCTGATATAAATGTGGGCTCCACAGGCAGGCCCTGGCATTCTTGTGTTTGAATTAGTGAGATTTTGCTTTATTTTAGCCATTTATTGCTTTGCCATTATCAGTAGACAAGCTAAACATACAGTGGTCACTTTCTCACTGACAGTTGTTCCTCAGCACTTATATTATAGTTTTGGCTAAAGTTTCTGATATAAATGTGGGCACTACAGGCTGTGTTTGAATTAGTGAGATTTTGTGTTATTTTAGCCATTTCTTTACGTGTTGTGACAAATTAACATTCAGAACAGGGGAAAATTACATATAAGTAAAGGCAATTGAGTTCAGTTTTTCCATACATTTGGTACCATTTGCAGTGGCCATGCTGAGTTAGTTTTCTGACAATGATCTGTTTGACCTTTGATGAGCATTAAGCATACTATGGGTGGAAATAAAAAGAAAACCATGGCATCTGGTTGTGGCTTCCTTGGTTTTATTTATAGATAACCAGGGCATCTGGTTGTGGCTTCCTTGGTTTTATTTATAGGTAACCATGGTATCATGTTATGGCTTCCATGGTTTATATAAATTAAACCAGGGCATCTTTTTATTGCTTTCATTGTTTTATTTAAAGGAAACCAGGTCATCTGGCTATGACATGTATGATTTTATCTAAAGGAAATCAGGGCTTCTGGATATGGCTTCCGTGTTGTTATGTTATGAATGAGTTTGAAGAGACATTAACATCATTGAGACCTAGCTGTCCTAAATACTTTTTTTTTTTTAGTTGAGGTTCATAACAGAAAACTAAAGAAAATTTCAAGAGATGAAATCATAACCTGTCTAAATTGCCAGATTGTTTCATTATACAAGAGGACAGTATTTGATGATAGCTAGTTCAATTTCAGAAAAATCACTTATTGTATTTTACTTGTCTAATTTACCTGTTTTACTCCACATGATAATGGACATCACAAGAGTTTCTTTGGTTTCCTTGTTAATATTTTCTTCCGCTGTGGACCATGTTTTATGATCACATATTAATTAATAAATAATTAATAGAAAAGTATAATTTATCTGGTGGAAGGAAGTCATTTTATTGACAATTATTTTATGAGTTTTTTAAAAGAATCTTGCAAAAGTGTCAGATTATTTCTGATCCTGCAATCTTAACTAATTTTTTTTTGGAGTGGGAAAATTCTGGGTAAATTTGTGTTTGATTACAAATTTGGATTATGCACACTAAATGTCAGGCTGATTGTTGAATATTGAGTACTATGTAAGATTTAAATATATTTTATTTTGTTTGTTACCTTTTATTGCAAGTGCAACAGTGTTGCTCATTGAATGCAGGATTGTTAATTCCCTGAAATTTATGTCTGTGTCCACAAATAGTGATGCTTTGCACTCCTCTGGAAGCATTTTTTCTTCAAGAAAAAATTGAGAAATAGACCTACAGCTTTTCTTTCATAGATGTCCATCCATGTCAGTATTGGTGCTAGCAATTGCCAAAGTTGCTTTAGCTTATAAAAGCTGCAGAATGGCAAATAATATTCATTTTAAAACAATGTATCTGGCAAATAAAAACATTCATTGTTTGTACTAGTTGGATAAGTTGCAATGTAAAATCTTTGATGACTGCCAGTGTAACACATTTCTCATTCAAATACATTTCCCAATCACATTATGTTAGGAAATTAGTCTGCTACCTCGAGAATTCGATCCTACTACAAGACAAAATATAAAATTTTTCTGTCTATCTCATATAGACAAAGGGCAATAACTCTTGTCCATTACCACCCATTGCCACTACCAGATATTGCTATTTTATAGCTTTGCTGCTGTACTGATAACATTGTACATTTTACCACTGACAATCCAATACATGTTATTGTTTAAATTGGAACATCCAAATTTTGTTAGTAGCACAGTTGGTTTTAGCAAGTAACTAATTAACATGCTGCATTGCTAATTTATGCTTTATTTTCCTTTCTTATGTCGTTTCAATAGAAATGTCAACTAAATGCATGAAAGCATTTTCACTTCTTGTGTCCTTTAAGTAGAACTGTCAACTAAATGCATGAAATCCATAAGTTCAAAGGTTAGTCTAAAATGCATAAAATGTAACACTATTTTTAATTATTCCAGTACTAATGGGGAATAATTAAGTGAGATAGTAACATGATGAATTAATAATTTATGCTTTAATTTATCTTGTGTTGTTTGAGCAGAAATGTCAATTAAATGCATGAAATGCAAATTCAGAGCAAGGAAGTCTACTATTGTTTTGTGTAATACTAAGTGTATTTTATGTAATAAATGGTTAGAGGAAGTCTGGGTTACAGTATTAGTGTGTTAGTAACATACTGAATTGTTGATTTATGCTTTGTTTTCTATTCTTTTGCCATTTCAAGAGAAGTGTCTACTAAATGCATGAAATGCTCAGTTAAAAGTAATAATCCATAAGGCATCAAAGAGAAGGAAAGATGGATAAATTTGAGGAAGACAACACTGAAAACCTAAAAGTTCATCACTGGTAGTTCTGACTCAGTGGGGGAGTGTTGCCCCAATTTTTGGCCGCCCAGTGGCCATAAGATTCCTGCATGTCAAAGCATGGCCTTTGGGCCTGTGAGTCTTGATGCATGATGGCAGCATACCTGGATGACATCCTCCAGAAAAATATGGTAAGTTCTATACTCCAAGCAGAAATGATCATCTCTTTTAGATGATCTGGGCTTTCTAGTGAACTGGGAAAAGTCCAACTTCCATCATTCCCAGGTTTTTTTCATCTGGTTATGGAGTTTATCACCACCCTGAATCTGGTACGGCTTCCTATTGTTCACATGATCAGGATCATTGAAATTGTTGAGTCCATTTCCATCAGCACTTGGATGTAACTGAGAGAGTCCTTGCAACTGCTCTGATTATTCATTCAGCAGCTCAGCTGTCTTTGTACGATGTTGCTAGCACAATGGTGCCCCTTTTCAAGTTCCCTCAATCAAACAGTCATGATCATGATCGAGATACAATCATCCCAGTGTCAGTGATGTAAGTGAGAGAGTCCTTGCAACTGCTCTGATTATTCATTCAGCAGCTCAGCTGTCTTTGTATGATGTTGCTAGCACAATGGTGCCCCTTTTCAAGTTCCCTCAATCAAACAGTCATGATCATGATCGAGATACAATCATCCCAGTGTCAGTGATGCAACCCAGGTTGGCTGACCAAGGGGGTCCTGCAGGTAAGCCACAAGCAAATATAACAGCATGTACCAATGCCAGCAGATATGGTTGGGGTGCCTACCTGTTGCTGGACTTCTGTCATTGGCATGTTGGAGCCATAGGAGTGTCCTCAACTCATCAACCTTTTAGAAACGAAGACTGTCAACCCTGTATTTCATTTCTAGATAAATGCACCTCATTATGTCCAGCAATTTTGTGGTGGTGTCCTTACCACCTCAGAAAGTTTGGGGCACCAGATCACTTGAACTGTGTTTTCAGATGTGGCAGTGTCTATGCTGGTGTGTCAGTCTCCATTTTAACATACAAATTAGGCACATTCCCAGCAGATTCAGTGTTTTGGCCAACACTCTATCCAGGAAAGGTCAAATACTTCACATGGAATGGTCTCTTCATCAATCAGTCTTTACTCAGATCTGCAAGCACAAGTTGCCCATTGTCATCTCTCCAGCACCAGACCCAGTAGCATGGACTGAGTTGGGGGGGATACATGTGGGCATATAACTAGCCCCCTTCCCCCATGGTCTTGGCACCAAAACTAATCCGAAAGAAATGGAGTCAGATATGCAAGTTGATTCAGCTAGCCCATCTCAGATGGAACAATTTCCTACTTAATCTAGCAATAGTGTCACCCAGGAAGATTCCGGTCAACCCAAATCTTCTCAAGCCACCTTGGTCCCAGATCATCTTCCTCATGCTTGGCTTTTGTCCAGACAGCCTTAAGCCTTTCAGTGCAGAGATTATCATGAGATCAAAAAAGCCCTTCCCCTGAAAGCTTAGAATGGATAGTGGGGTGTTTTCAGTAATGGTACCATATCAATAACATCATCCCTTTGAGTGCCTCAATTCCAAAACTGGCTCTTCGAGGAGAAACAGTGTGCTCCTGTTCTTATCAAATACTACCCTGTACTGCTCCATGACATCAGACACATTCTGGCATCATGGTAGATGTGATATCAGGTATAAAAAAGATCTGTCAGATCTTTTAGCCAATTTTGATTTCAGTCGACCAAGTCCTTCAATCTGTTCCAAATAGAATCTGTCCTGGGTTTTAACATGGCTCAATTTGAGCCTTTAGCCCACACTTGGTTAAAGTTACTCTCATACAGAACATGTTTCCTGATAGCTATTTCACAATGCAGGGTGAATGAGCTATATTCCCTTTCAACCCAAACTATCTTCAGTTCAGATTGGATGGTTCGGTGATCCTCTTGATGCAACCAGGTCTTGTAGCCAAAAACAGGTTACTGTCTGTAGGTAATCTCAGAGTCAGTTCCTTCAATAGGATAAAAAACTGGCCATGCAGGATCCTTTTTGCACACTCAAGCACTAATTCAAATGCAGAGAGACAAGCCGAGGCACATGCAAATACTTCTTTCTTCCAGTGAAAGCCAGGAAAGAGGATATCACCCCTCAAGCCTTTGCTTCGTGGCTGAAATCGGTTATATGCTTGGCATACTTTGAAGTCTCACAAGATCTGAGTCACCTAAACAAGATTACTTCTCATGGGATTGGAGCCATTGAATGTAACATTCCAATCTGAATTATAGTAAAAACTGTTGGCTGGCATGCAGATTCAACCTTCTCGAGTTTTTATCCCAAAGATGTAGCTTCGTAGTGGCAAACTTTGAATCAGTCATGTCTGGTGGCAGCAACCCAGATGACCACCTGACCAAATTTGAGCACTCAACACTATCAGCTTCAGGGATTCACCAGTGTATTTTTGTAGGTAAGATTTCAATAATCATCTTCTTAAACATATGTAGGAGTCACAGATCAGGTGAACCTAGGCTGTGCTGCTTATAAAATTAGGAGAACAGGTTATCATTTGCATGGGGAATCCATCCATCATTTTCTTGAAAGATACCTGAGTTAGAGATCAGATGCTTATTATTCCCTCTTTTTACCTTTTCTCCTAATGTAATGTAATTGGGGAACATATTTGAAGAAGTATGTGATGTGATTTTGATTTTTAATGTAGCTTTAACAATTTTTCAGTCATATCGCTACAATATCTGCAATGTGGCAGTTTGTAGTGATGTCTAGCACTGGGGCATCATGCCGCAGATATGTAGCATGATGTCCCACCCAGTCACATTATCCTGACACCAGGCTGACCAGTCCTAACACTAACCTCTTAATGCTGAACGCCAAGCGAGGCAGCTGTTAGTACCATTTTTGTAAGTCTCTGGTATGACTCGGCCGGGGATCAAACCCATGACCTCCCGCATCAGAGGCTGATGTTCTAACCACTAGGCCACCGGAGCAGTATGTTTGAAGGAGAAGGCAAATGTTTAAGTAAATTATGTTTCTCAGAGAATACTTACCAATCATGTTACTTAAAATCTCCCCAACCACCCCAACATGTGAAGCATCCTCATTAGTATATTGCTCAGCTAAAAACTAGCTACACCTGGTGGTGGCAAGGGAAGGTAATGGGCAAGAGTTATTGCCCTTAGTCTATATAAGATAGACAGAAAAAGATTTTCATGTTATAGTAGGGCTAGATTTGTGAGGTAGCAGGCTAATATTCCTAAGATAATGAGATTCAATCAGAGTCAACATTCTAGGAGAAACATATCTAACCTTAAAAACTGCCTTCTGAGATTAAAGTGACACCTATGGCAAGAAAGATTTAATTTATTTTTGAGGTTGACTTAATAGCAAAAAAGACTAAATAAATATATAAAAATATGGGGATTTATTAAAATAAAGGCTTCTAACTAGAGTTAAATGAGAGCAAGATTCAAAACAGAATTTTGATAAATGGACAGAAAAGCACAGGAGAAAAAGTCAGAAGTCACAATTTGAATTGTCAATGTAATGATGGGCATGCAGACAAAACGTCACACTTTAAATTGTCAAAAATTTGCTTTTTTAAAAAATTTTATAATCATTATATTCTGTTATTCCCAATTATTACTATTAATGACAACAATGAATTAATGGCTTCACAGAAAAAGGGTATTTGATCAGCAACTGAGTTCATAATAACCAACTGTAAAATAAGCATACAGCATTGAGATCATTTATTTAAGGCATACTCTTAGACAGGTAGCTTTGATAAGAATATACAGGTAAAATAGTTGTTTTAGTCTTTAATTACTTTATACTAATACTGTACTAACTGTTTAAAGTAAATCATTGATAACTTTTGCATTAGCAGTGACAGTTACAAAAATGTGATGTTTTTAGCATTATATATATACTTTTATTTTGTTAGCAGCTGTTATAAAATGTCTTGAAAATATTAAAAATCATATGCCTGATACTTTGTTTATTATGTAACTATCTCCATGAAAAAGGTACAATTAATTAGGTTGTTTATTTCATTAAAAAACCCTGCAACATTACAAAATTTCAAGTGTGACTTTTTGTCCCGTGACCTTCTGTCCTGTGACTTTTTGTCCTGTGACCTTCTGTCCTACAGCCAAAATTGCAGCCCAGATATCATGTCATGTTAATGTCTTTATGAATTACTTGAACACCTGATAAAGCATTTATTACAATAATGTATGCGTCCAAGGAAAATATAATAGTACAGTGCAGACGACAATGTTAAGGTGGCAAAACTGTTAAAGCAAATAAGATTATCTCATTCTTTAGCACTTTTAGTGCATTATGTACTGACATTTTCCATGTCATTTTAAAATGTTGTGTGGCCCCCTGATTGAATGGGGGGAGGATAGATTGTCCCCTGCCCATGATATTCTATGTGCAACATTGATGCAATATCTACAGTTTCTCAGAATTTGTACATGTACTAACATACAATAGATACAGTATTAATAACTACTAAAATGATGCACAATTTACATTTTATTCAATAATATTATATATTTAACAAAAATAAATGAAATAGTAGCTGAAATACATGAATAAGTATTTATTAGTCTAGAACAATTAATACTGTGCACCAATACAATTAGTTACACTGTGACTATTTACATTGTATTATTAACAAATTACACTACAGGTAGTTGTTACTAAACACAATGGAATAAATTAATGTTGCTGTGTTGCTTACTTGTATTTATATAAAAACAGGACAAATTAATCATTCCGTTAATTTTGTCTTTCAGTTTCATTTACAATCGTTTAATAATGTAAATATTAGCATTCTGTTTGATTATTATGAAAAAGAACTAAGATCTTGCTGTGACACATATTTAGCCAGCCAACGTAAATGAAGTAGAATAAGTCATAAATCATAAACTGACGTGCAAATCATGTGTGAATGCCATCTTTACTCACTTATAAGTAAAGTTCAACTACAGACAACATAGACCCTGATCTTTTGTTGCATAATGCATGTGTAGATCAGGACCTTTTTTGTTCGTTCTACTGATTACTCCTAACAAATGTATAATCCCAGATATGCTGGCACATTTTGTTTTGATGGCTCTGGGTCTATGCAGATTGCAGTTGGACTTGACTTGTGACTTGTAAGTAGTTGATGCCAGTAGTCTTTTTTAATCAAGTTTATGGACATTTCTTAGAAATTTTCAAAGAATGGCTCTTACTGATGCACGAATGATGAAATAAATAAGTAATATTCAGATTTGGTGATGTGAACAAAATTCTCCCATTAACTCATTCGGCCCCAGTGGTTTTTGTCGTTTTTGCCTGAAATGTGCGTAGGAAAGACATTTGGGGTGCTATTTCTGAATACATTGTAATACATCGGCTTTCAACAGATTTTCCATGAGACTAATGCCTAGTTGTATTAGAAACATCATTTTCCATTGTTTATTTTGCTTGCGCATGAGCAGAAGGGTAAAAGTTGGAGTTATTTTTTATTTTTTATTTTTTGCTTAGACCCATCATTTTTGTATGGAGACCGCAATTTATTCCAGATGCCCACCTTATCCTAGTTTTTGCAAAAGGTTCACCTGTCTGTGTGCAGTTAAGACTGGTATGCCTTAGATCTGAGGCCAAAAGGTCTAAAATCCTGACACAAAATCGCATTCCGATCTCGAGTGAATTTTGGGTGAAAAAAAATGGGTAAAAAAAAATGAGGTTTTTCCCTCTGTATTTTGTAGTGCAACTGGAACTTCCAGAATATTTGGGATCATTTTAGAGCTATATTTGTCTGCTTTTGTTTAATACCACCCACGTTGGTGTATCTTAAATGACCTTGATGCTGCAGAGCTTGGAAGTAGGGTACAGCCTCATCACACCTACAGACAGGATCGGGGCTGAATCAGTTAATGGATAGTTTTAAAAATCGGCTTAGTTTTTAAATAATTTAAAATAACCATAAATATTTTTCTCATTAATTCAGGCTATATATATTAACTTTGTGTTTGAGAATAATTATATAAAGGCAAATATAACACCCCCAATGCATGCTTTGAGGAGCAGTCAGTCTTGTTTTTCCTGGGCTTAATGTCATTTATAGTGTACATAGATATGATGGAATGTGACCTAGAACTTAACTATGTGCATGCAGATTTTCAAATGTTGCCATTTACTGTCTTTAGCATGTAAGACTGACCTGTTAGTTAGAATAATTTGTGTAGAAAGTTTTGTGACAGTAATTTATTTTTAAATGATCTCTAAGTTAAACAGTGCAAATAATTGAATGTCAGCTGTCATAAATGTGACAATTAGCAAATCAGCAGTTTTTATGACTTTTATTTAAAATCAGTTTGATTTCTTTGATAACAGTTCTTATGAACCCTATCGGTCACGCCCTGATGGTGGAGTGATGGAAAAAGCCAGTGCAGGTGTCTCTACTTTTGAAAGTCCTGAAAGCAAAGATAGAAGTTTAACTCCAAGAAGGCTATCCTCTGACAGAACCAAAAATGATCGCTTTGATGGATTGCGATCAAATACTGACAAATACCAATATATGGAGAAAACAAGAACAAGCTCTGGAGAACGAGATATAAAGTCTTTGACAGTTTCCTATCCAGACTTGACAAAGACATCACCACCATTATTAGAACGAGCCAGAGGTAGGTTGAGTTCAGATTGGAGGTATAATCTTTTTTGCTCCAGACTAGTGAGGGATACAGAAATGGGTCGAATGAATTAAATTTTGATACTACAGTTTTACCACTGTACTCAAGTCCATGCAGATTATATAAGAGCAATATATATATCAGTTTATTTGACTCAGATTGGACCTTTGATACACATTATCAGCAGGGTAATCAGAACATGTCACAGGATGTGAAAATCGTGATACACGGTGTCACCAGGGTGATCAGAGCATGTTGTGAGATATGAAAATAGTGATACTTAGATAATTATTCAGATTTTCAGGAAAGAGTACAAGACTGATGACCTTTACATAAAATTAGAGTCAGTAATAGTACCTGATTAATACTGTATGTGTTGAATCTGTTAACTGTATTGCAGAAATGCAGGGTTATTTCAATTTGATTGGAATAAATTGGGTGAAAAAATGATCTGTGTCAGTAATTGTATCAAGACAAGGAAACCCCAGTCATGGGGTTACATTATTTGTCTCCTCACTCAGCAGAGCCTCATGGGGAGACAAATTACATAAGCTATTGACTGGGATTTCCCTGTCTTGGTACAAACCTCAACATAGATTATATTAGCATCTGGGTTATTAAAACGAGGTGATTAGAACATGTCATGGGATGTGAAAATGGTTGATAAACATGAGACATGAGAGTGAGCTATGATAATTGTTATCCCTCTGGAAGCCATATTTTTTAATCAAGTTTGTCAGACTTGAAATAAAATCTCATCATAAAGATCTTGTACAGGTTGAGTAATGAGTGAGATGCATATGTTATAATGAGTTAATCTTGCACCTGATTGGCTGAGCTTGTTACCACTCTGGAAGCCATGTTTCTGATCTGATTTTGATCAAACTTGAAATGTAATCTTGCATCTGATTGGTTGAGTTTGTTACTACTCTAGAAGCCATATTTTGTCATCTGACTTGATCAAACATGGAATTCTTCTGTAATTAAGATTTTGCACTGTTTCAGTAATGAGTGAGATGTGATTTTGCATGTAGTTGTCTCTTATTACCACCTTGGAAACCATTTTTCTAGTCAAAATTTGATCCAGTTTGGAATATGGGCATATTAGGATCTCAGCAATTTCAAAAGTTTGTGGGATCAGTTGAAATTAATGACGTCACATATCTTGCATCAGATAGGCTGACCTGGTTAGCACTCTTGAAGCCATTATTTTTTATCTATTGGATTTATTATCATTAAGATCGTGGATGACTTTGATTATGAGCAAGAGACTGTGCATATTAATGATGTTTTTTAAAATGAAATTTTATGTGATAATGCATAAAGTAGATAAAATCAACATGATATACATGCTTTGGAGATAGTAAGGTGTATTATTACAATGCTACATAAACTTGCTTAGTGAAATGGTCAACATTGTGTTATGTAAGTCAAGTGAGTGAAGCCAAGCCTACTTGGGTCTCTTGCTTTAATAATATTTATACTTGTGAAGTGTAAGTTACAATTTTCCTGCTCAAGTGACCTAGTTACTTTGTTCTGTAATTTTGAAATAAGCCTTGTTAGAGAAGGTAAGACCCAGCAGTGTGCATAATTCTTGTTGTTTTGCATGACTTGAATGAGTTAGGTTCAGGTACAAATTATTATTTTCTACTAATTGATCAAAACTTACTCAGCAAATATGATGTCAACAAGTCTGAATTCATCATATGACTATCTATAAAAATGTCAAGTGTACACTTTTCTTTCTACTTCAGCTTTATATATGCAACTGTTTAGTAAGTTTTTTTGTGGTTTTCTATATTTAATAGAAAATATTTGGGTCAGGCAATGACAAAGCATGTGTTCTTACTTACTTTTAATATTATTTAAAACAAATATACAGCTTTAAGCTAAAGGAGTTTTTAATTGTTAGCTAATGCCACTTTTTTAGTTTGTAGAACTGGGGTTTGAGGAAACATAGGTACAGACTGACCATGGGCTGATGTTGGAGGGATAGGGGTGGGAGGACCAGAATTGTAATATAGAGATATATTTTGAAGAAACAGTATCACGGATGCACCATGGGCTGAGGTTAGGGGTGGGGGTGGGTACACAGTACTTAAATATACAGATTGTAGTGAGCAAACTTTTTCCTATTGCATACATGCCTGGTACATTTTCCCTATTGCATACCCAGACTGGTACTATTTCATATTGAATACCCAGATTGGTACTATTTCATTTTGAATACCCAGACTGGTACTATTTCATATTGAATACCCAGATTGGTACTATTTAGGACTTTTCACTGACCTCAGCATGTCAGAGTGCTGATGCACCAATCATATTTTCCCATAAGATATCCCAGTTTTAATTTCAATTTCATTTAAATATTTGGAAATCATGAATGAGTGGGTATGTAATAAACACATAACTACATTAGAGTTGGGGAGGAAAAACTGACATCTCCAATGGCATATCTATACACTATTTTAAACTTATTCTTTCCTCTGACTCCAAACAAAACACAAGTAGTTTTGTGTATGTGCATTTATGTATAAAGTAGAAATATTTGGGAAAGGGGACTTTAAAATTAGGATATTGATTTGTGGATTATCAAGAAAGTGCTGTCATAAATGTATACTATGTGGCACAGTATTTACCTAAATTTGTATAATACTTACCTAACTACAAACAGCATGGACCAAGATCAGCTGCAGTATAACGCATGAGCAGATCAAAGTCTGCTCTGTTAATTCTACTAGTGATTTCAAGTGCAGAAAAGGACAAGAATGATAAAATTAGCATCAGGCAACTTTTTGCTTTATGTTGGCTTTGTCAATAACTCAGCTTTTTATGTTAATGTATTATCATTAGATTTCTGTATGAAAATCTTTTCCCAGAGACAACATAAAAGCATGTATTTCCTGTCTCTTTATGTTAAGAATATGGTAAGTCTATAAAGGGTGAATTGCTTATCATGGCTGTTGAGCTCACAAATAGTGTGAAATATTGATTCTCATAATTAAATGATGAAGTCTTGTTTGATCAATTTCTAGCCATCCACAGGTCCCTCTGCGATATGCGGGCTTCCACCCATTCCACCTCATCCACTTCCTGGCACAATGGTAACAAACACTTTCCATCTGCAAAACGACCCCTAAATAATAACAACAACAACAACAGCAGTATTAATCAATATGACAAAAGCAACGACAGAAGTAGCAGCATGCCAAAAGGCGCAGACTCAGAGAAATCTTTCTCTCATAGGTTTAAAACTAAGAAAGCAAAAGATTGGGCGGGTATGTTTAAATTAATTGGGCATGGTAGCAAAATTTGAGGTGTGCTGCATGGTGGTGTTTTGACTGTCAAATTTGGTAATGCACAAGTTCTGTTTGGTCACTCACATCACTTGTCTTAGGACTGCACATTTTGGTCAGTGTCATTTATTGCTTGAATTTTGCAAAGCAATTCAGGTGTTTGGACTGATGATGTTTGTACATTTGTCCATCCATCCTGCATAAACATAGATGTTATGGTTTGCATTTAGGTCATTTTCTCAAACGCTATTGTGAGCAGTCACATGACTTTCTATGTAAATGTACCATAAAGAGTACTACAACTCACTGTGACCTACTTTTCATGGTTAAGTGATTTGTGTTTACCTTTGTGTTGAGCTCAGTTTCTCTAGGTTATGATTTGTGTTGAGGTCATTTATTCAGACATTGTTGCTTGTGCAATTGCCCATAGAGTCACAGAAGATGGCATTTAGATGTTTCATGTGGAATTTTTGTACCTCTCCATGAATATTAGGCTGCTGATCACTATTTCACTCTCCAGTGCTGTGTGTAAGCCTTTTTCGTTTGGCTGATTTTATCAGATGCTATTGCCTATGGAGTTCTATAACCATCGGCAAAAACTAGGTCAGTGTTCTTGCTTTCTGTTCCAGTGAGCTCAGTTTCTGTGGGTTGCAGTTTGCATTTCGGTCATTTTCTCAGAAACTATTGCTTGTAGTCACACAAGTTGGTATTTAGATGTATAATGTGGAGTACTACAATGTTCATTGAAAATTAGGTCACAGTGACCTATATGTCATGGTCCAGTGATTTGTGTCAATTTTTAAATTAGGTCATTTGTTCAGGCATTATAATTGTCTGTGAAGTGACATAACTTGATATGTGATTACTTCATGAGGAGTAATAGCAGTGAAAACTAGGTCACAGTGCCATATGATTTAATGATTCATTGATTTGCATTAAGGTCAGTTTTTCTATTTTAGAGTTTCTATATAGGTAATGTTTTGCACACACTTTTGCTTGTAGAGTCACATAAGTCATTATATATGTCAGTCATTGGTCTACATGAAGAAAACAAATCTACCAGCACAGGTACCCATCAATAAAAATGAATTTAGAGTATTGGCTTACAATCTAGTCATTGCTAGCTTTCTTGTTTGTATTATATCTCCACTGCAATGGCAGAAATAGGCATACTGTTTTGCTGCAATCCATCCATACAACTGCAGGTCCGGTAATCCATACATTCATCCAAAATCCATTTTAGTGCGATAGCTCAGAAGCTATTAAACTTAGAGCCATGAAATTTTAAAAACGTCTTGGTTATATAAATGGTTTTATTTTGCCGTAAACAACTTCACTATTTTTAATGAACTTATGGCTTGTTGTGACTTTGAATTTTCTAAGTTGGTCCTTAATACATTTCAGGAGCCATTGTGGCCCATAATCCAATATTCATTGGGTCGAATATATATATATATACAAAAATGACATATAGAGCCATAACATTTTACACACTTTTTCATGGTTTTAAGTAATTGATCTCATTAGATTTTACATGTATAGTCATATTTGATTTTTAAAAAAGTTATGACCCTTTGTGACTTTGAATTTTCCAATGCTGGTCCTGAATCTATGGCAGCATGATCACCCAATAGCTATCTAAATTAGTCCATATAATTTGCATACCCTCTTAAACATTATATTTTCATGATCTGATTAGATTAGTGGCTTTTTGTGACTTTTTGAAGATGTTCTTGAATCAAACTATCTCACACTGAGCTATGAAATTTAACATACTGTATGATGGTCATACATGCTGACCTAATTATATTTTGATATGTATAGTACTTTTTATTAGGTTCTTGGACTTTTGAGTTCAAAATGTATGTGTGTGTCCAGTCTCCAGTTTTACTATACCAAATTTCCAGCATCTCCATACTGGAGTTATAACTAATTAATTAAGTATTGTTAGTGATTTGACCTTGTTGCCATATTTATATCATATGATATCAATCATATAAGCTTTTTCACAAAAAACTATCTGCTTCAAAAAACTAGCTAACAGGTTCTAAACATTAACCAATTTTCAAAATATAGTATTTTCCCCATAATAACTGAATGGATAATATTTCTAATTTGTTAAAAATTGGTGGTGAGAGGAAGGCAGCTTATAATTTAAAGCAGGGAATGGGGACATGCACTACTAACAACACTCAACAATAACATCATAGCAGTGTGGGCAACATCTTTTTGAAACGTTGGATTGTTGTGCGCATTTGATCAGTTACATGTATTTTACACACCATCATACAAACTCCTGATTGTTTCAATAATGGATCATCATTCAGCAATAACATAAGAATGGAAATATTTGGTTTAAACTTCCTATTCATATATCAAGAAAATTTGCAACATTCACTGCAAACTTATTTTTAACTTTCTGTGCCAAAATAATCCAAGAAGTTCCTTTTTTTCTCCAAGATTTGGTATCTTTAAGTTGTAAAGAGATTTAAATATTCTTTAATTTTTTAAAGACGTATAGGAAATATCTAGACAAGTAACCAGAAATTGTATTTGCCATATAGAAATATTAACTTCTCTCTGTTAATAGGCAGGAGTGGGCCTGATTTTGAATTTCATGTATGAGAATTTCTTGGTCATGGAACTAAATCATATAAATACACATGCATATTTTCCGTAGCAAAGTGTAAGTTTAACTTATCACTTTCTTTGACAATATGCTATTAAAATGTTTCTGAAAATTTTAAATATCTAATTTACCTAATTAAAACAATTCTTTTATTTGACTTCTTTTCCATTCTTGGCTTTCTGTAACAATCAAATTTATATATAGGTAAAAATACAATAGATTTTCTGGGAAAATGTCCATTTCAGGTTTTCAAGGATTATGCCTGTAAATAATACATTAGAGTGATACATTAGATGAGGTATTGGTACAGTTGTTGTTGTAGGGTTTGATGCCATTTTTCAGCACACGATAGGCTATACATGGTGGCCAGTATTAATGGTGGAGGAAGAACCCAGGAAAACCCAGGAAATAACCACCGACCCTAGTACTGGCAAGCTTTCTCACATACCCACATCGGCTGAATCGGAGACTCGAACTCACACAGACAGAGGTGAGATGGCAGTGATCCATAACAGAGAGTGCTTTAGACCACTCGGCCACTCGGGGCCACCGATACTTGATACATTAGATGAGGTATTGGTACAGACTTGATACATCTGTATAGCAATGTAGATGCTTTTATTTATCTTAGATAAAATAATAATTGATTTTCACAAATTTAATCCTAAAGTGGTTTATCAAAGTCTGTTTATTCCTGATTGTTCTGTAATCTGTTATCAACACTAAACTTACAGATGAACATGGTTAATCACTATGGACTTTTACAAGAGCAAACTGGTGCACTGCTCCGGTGGCCTAGTGGTTAGAGCATCCGCCTCGGATGTGGGTGGTCGTGGGCTATATCCCCAGCCAAATCATACCAAAGACTTACAAAAATGGTACTAACAGCTGCTTCGCTTGGCACTCAGCATTAAGAGGTTAGTGTTAGGACTTGTCAGCCTGGTGTCAGGATAATGTGACTAGGTGGGACATCATGCTACATGTCTGCAGCATGATGCCCCAGTGCTAGACATCACTATAAACTGCCACACTGCAGACATCGTAGCGATATGACTTAAAATTGTCAAAGCTACATTTTAAATCCAAATCACACACACACACACACACACACACACACAAACTGACACTAATTTTGGTCAAAGTAATCCCCAGGCCTAATCATTCCAGTGTAGGGACTCATTCAGACTTTTTCCACTACTGGCACATTCATTGTGACATCATACTGCATTTTGGAAATATCCAGTTTATATTAGGGCATGCCTCTTGATTGTTTGTTTATAATAATGTTGATATAATTTAACATTGACTTGGTTTCACATGTATTTCTTGGGGCATTTATATAATTATCTTTTGAGGAATAGTGGTTGATGGTATGTTTAATCAGAGTCTTAAAAATGACACCTGAAATAGTGAGGACTGAACACTTACATGACCTCTATGACCTCTTTGCCTTGTGCTTTAGTGACCTTCTTTTTCAGTATGAAGACTGCAGTGAAAGAGTGAATATATCATAACAGTATACCATTCTACTTTTGTACTTACAAGGTATTAAAAAAATCCACTCAGGTCCTCTTGTTCAGATAATGGGTTGGTAGGTTAAAGGACAAGTGGAGTTTTAATAATAGTCACAGAGTAGTTTCAGGCCCATGAGGATGAGTACCAGTTTTTGAAATTTGTTTAGGCACTCATTTTGCCATCAAAGTACTCTTTTCAGGTTTTGGTGTTTGTGTTTGTGTTGCTATGCAAATAATGGAGGTCAAGGTTTATAGTGTGATGGTGGCTGGTAACCAAAAAATATGATCCATTTTGTTGTATCTGCAATTTTATCTTATACTTATTGGACATAACCAAATTTCCATTTTATTCCCACCCCCACTACTTAATATTGGAGGATAAACCTGTTTCTGTTCCTCTGTCATTCTGTCTGTCTATTCATCAACAGTCTCATTTCCAGAATTTCACTCTCAAACCATTTAAAGTAATTTAGCCAACTTTATAGCAGATCTCAAAAAAGTCACATGTGCTTAGCAGTACCTTCTAATACTAGGAATTTTTCACATTCAGTATATTTTGTTTTACCATGGAAACAAAGTGCTGCATGTAAGTGTTGTATGTAAATTGTGGGTGTTTGCATAAATGAGAGTGTGTGACCATGATGTGATACTTGTAATAGAAGACATTATATAAGATATAATACTGTTGAAGTGCTGATACACATAAAGTGATCTTGGATTCCTGGAAGTCAAGTACTGCCTGAAAAAGTTATCCATTTTGTTCAGTAAGATAATGTTTCTTTAATATTTCTGAGTCCAAAATATTGTACAAGAAAATTATCACATAGAATCACATGGACATCATACAGATTTCAAGTAAAAGGAAAGAGAAAATAAATTTACAAATAGCAGATAGTTTAATTTTCATTTCTTGACATTCATTTCACAGGCCTTTTTATAAGATAAGTGGAATCTGTCATGTAAATATCAGGGAACTAGCCACAATATTTGTCCTTTGCTTACTAAAATATATTATTTATGAATAAGGAATCAGTTTTCCTAAATAAAGATTTGGACAATTAATATTACTGTATCTGCCGTTTTACTCATTTTTTCCTTTCAGATATCTTGTAAGGCTATGTAATGCTACACTGATTTCAAACGTGTATAAGTATGGGTACCATTGTTATGTTGTGGTGTCATATGTTGAATTTTTCTGTTACAATTTCCTCATAAATCTAGAATTTTAGAGCCATTTGAGACAAAGGGTATAACTATATCATCACCAAACGGTGTGTCACGCATAACACTGGGGTCCAGTCTTCAAGGTCAATGTGACATATCAGTAGTTTGCTTAGGACCTGTTGAAAGGAAATAGATGGAGCTTTGTATACTTATATTTTGTCATTTAAAGATGAAGTATATTTCAGGTTTGAGGTCATATCAAGGTCAAGGCCATAGGTCAGTAGTACATTTATTCTTCTCTGGTGGCACTCATGTCTAATAGTCAAGGTTTTCTCTTCAAGGTCAAGGTCACTTACACTTTTTTAACCCTTCCTGTTCCTTTCATACAATGCTTTTTGAGATAGTGTGCAATGAAACTTAGTTGCTTTTGGAGTCTGCCAAGTAACTTTACAGCTGAGTCTTACAGTTGTAGATTTCATGATTGTGAACCTTTATGACCTAACCATGGTAAGTGGAGAACACAAATTTACTGAACTTGCTTGTAGTCATTCATTTTGTCATTATCATTAAAATATCTCAGATGCCACATTAAGTCAAGCATATTTTAAATACAACTTCTAAGAGATTTAATATTTATGAGATATAAAGTTTTGATGTGAAGTATTTCTAATACATAATGCAGTAACTTAATTAATTTGTTATTAATTTCATAAAAAGTCAATAACTTGGTTTCAAGCAGGATAAAAAGAAACTTTATTTCATAGATAAATATTTAACTAAATTCAAGGAAGCATTTATTTGATCTTGGTTATATATAACTATTCCAGAACATATAATTATTTGGTTCAATTTTGAAAGCACATCATAGTCATGAGACTTGAAAGCACATTATAGTCGTGAGACTTAAAAGTCAGTCGTGAGACTTGAAAGCATGTCATAATCATGAGACTTGAAAGCAAGTCAATCATGAGACTTGAAAGCATGTCATAGTCATGCAACCTAAAAGTTATAGTCATGAGACTTGAAAGCATGTAATAAGTCGTGAGACTTGAAAGTATGTCATAGCCATGAGACTTGAAAGCATGTCATAGTCAGGAGACTTGAAAGCATGTCATAGTCATGAGATCTAAAAGTTATAGTCATGAGACTTGAACGCATGTAATAAGTCATGAGACTTGAAAGTATGTCATATCATGAGACTTGAAAGCATGTCATAAGTCATGAGACTTGAAAATAATTTATAACCATGAGATCTGAAAGCACATCATAGTCATAAGACTTGAAAATAAGTCATCATGATGAGACTTGAAAGCATGTCCTGTGATTGAAAGTAGGTCATAGTCATGAGACTTAAAAGTAAACCAAAAGTGGCCTGAAAAGGTCTTAAGTTTGTAAACAATTTCCTATAGTATATAGTAAAGTCAAAAAATATTGTATTTTTGTTTCTCAGATTGCATAAGATTGTGTAGTAGGTCCAATGCCTGAATTAAATTTCCTTGATATATTAGGGAGTAAGGCACACTTTACTGCATGGAACTGTTTGATAACATTTTGACTGTGATCATCAGATTTGTACTCTAACCTGTTCAGCAGTAGATATGCATTGACAAAACATTTGACTCATAAGCTGTTCAGCAGTATATATTGATAGAACATTTGACTCATAACCTGTTCAGCAGTAGATATGTTGATAGAACATTTGACTCATAACCTGTTCAGCAGTATATATTGATAAAATATTTGACTCAACCCATTCTGCAGTAGATATGTTGATAAAACATTTGACTCATAACCTGTTCAGCAGTAGATATGTTGATAGCACATTTGACTCATAACCCAGTGGTTGCTGCATTTCCTTGGGAAATTCACTTACTCCCATTTCCTCAACATGATATGGTCAGTAGGTTTGTGTTATAAGTGCTGTTATAGACCAAAACTAGTGGCTATTTACTTGGTCAGTGTTGAAATGTTATAGTGGATTGTTTTATCATTGCAACAAAACATGTCTTAGTTTCTCCATGTCCAATAAAAGTTAGTTTCCAGGGTTATACTTATGCTTTCAATTTGTAAAGTTTCTCACATGATATTTGTTTTGCATTTTGCACAAGCTTGACCTATTCATTACATTATGTGCATTTGAAGTTTCCTTTACTTTGCTTTAATTACACCTGGAATTGTGTCTTCACAATTCATTAGGAAAACAAATTATTGAACCTGAAATATTCATTGTAAATATGTGCTGTTTTAGTTTGAACTAATCATATGCACCTGCAATGTAAAGTTTTTAAAGTAGAAATAAATTGAGAATATTATTCACTGGACATAGGTAGTATTCATTTTATTCAGAATAAATGAATGAATGACTCGATACTTTCAGATTCACAAAAATGGGAAGATAATAGCTAAGTATTTTTTTCAACCATTTTTCTGTGCATCGGTCTCTTGATTGATGCTGATCAGGATTATATTGCTATATATTTTTTCCTGTGGATACCATCCTTTGCTTGTATCACTGGACTATCATACACTGAAAGCTTAAAAAAATTAATCGTTCTGAATTTAATTCAATAATAATACTAAAACATAACAAAAAATATTTATTTTCCTCCTACAGAGGAAATTCAACACCCATCAACTTCAGCACTACCAACAAAAACTGAATCATCATACCTATTATCAACCTACCCCCGTACCAGCCCTGCCACAAGCACCTACCAGCGACAGTCACTAGAGCATTATAGCAACAAAAGAGACAAAGAAATGGACAGAAACCGAGATGAGAGAGGTAAGATATTATTCATTTGGTATCATTTTGTAAGAAAACACATTTCAAATATGTCTGTTGCAGGATAATAATAATAATAATAATAATAATAATAATGATAATAATAATGCTTTATTTATAGAGGGTGACTTATTAGTCAAGGACTATTCTCCCCTGAGGCCCTCTAAGGGGAGTATAACAATGCACATCACATGATGGCATCAGTTTTGGAAAATAATCAACAATTTTATCTACAGGTAAGAAGTAAAACTCTTCATTAAATGGAACTACAATGAAACCCATCAAAATGAAACTAAATCAGTATACCAGAATCCCCTCAAGACCGAATTTATTTTTTAGTCCCAAAATTTTCCTTCTTTAATATCATCATTTTTTTTCTTTAGTAAACCAAAATACCTCAACTCTGAATACCAAAACAATTTTCAATCCCAGATTTCAATTTTACACTTGAAGTTACAACGGAACAGATTAATTATGGTTAACAGGTACTATTGTGGTGTGAAATGAGAGACAGGGACCTGGAAAAAGTCCCAAGAGCATGCAAGGTTAAAACAGTGCTTGAAAGGTGTGCTGATATTGATTAGGGCTGAAGTCTTTACACAATACAAAATAGACAGACTAATTATATGCATTAATATTGTAACTAATTGCTTGTAGATAAGCCATTTAAGAAAGACTTGGTTTATCTGCTGATTATATAATTATGATTGATGGTTTGCCACTGGAGACCAACAAAACAGTATTCTAAAAGTTGAATTCACTCAATGATAAAAGTGATGTTTACATGTGGTACTACAGTAAGAAATTGAAACCTCTTGTAAACGGCAAGGTTCTGAAATGCCACTGCTTTAAGAACAGTAATGTTACAAATTTGCCAGTAACATATGTAACTGACAGGAAATCATTGATGATTATGCAGATTTTCACTAAATGGATAAATAACGTAAACAAATAGACGAGTCAGCAGAAGAGACAAATAATTATGTTCTTGGACAATACTGTATCACATGGACCTGATATATGTCCTAGTCACCCGACTTGGAAATTCCTACCAGCCAACACAACATTTCATTTGCGGCTTCTTGACCAGGGCATAATTCAAGCATATGAGGCTAGACATCGGAAATCTTTTTTGCGTTGTCATGTGGCTAAGACTGATTGTGTTGACCATATCAGTGATCTTCGTAAACAGATTACTCTATTTAATGTTGGATGCAATCCATTGGATTTTGAAAGCCAGTTAAGAGATGATGCCTGATAAAATGAAGAAGTGCTTAGAAGTTGCTAATTATCCTAGGTTATTAGTTCTGTATTCCTGTGTGGAACAACTGTATTTATTCATGTGACAGGATACAGTTTTGACCAGGAATGTATAGTGTACAGTTATTTGTTCACTAAATGCATGTATTTAAAATAATACCAAAAAAACAGCTTTCTTAATTTTGTGCTTTTATATAGAGACACTGATGCTCTCATAATTCTCTCTCTCTACTGATAAGTGCTGAGACAGAGACTTTTTCACATTTTCAAAATCCACAGTTCTCCATAATCTTCTCAAAGTTAAAAAATATTTGGGTCCCATGGGTTTTTAGCTTTGTGGTTTCACTGTTCAAAGATCATTGCATGTAGCTAAAAAAATTGAAAGTATCTAATATTTTTGTTATTTTTAGTTCACCGTGAGTCATCTTAAGGTCAAGGAAGTTTCTGGTATCATCCTGTGTATATTGTGTGCCATTCATCCTTCAACCATTATCTGTCAGCAAATGCTATTTTCAATTACTTCAGAAAATTCACTGTTCAACCAAACTTGGCAGGAGGAATTCTGGCACAAAAGCCTTTCAAGCTTGATGAAGTGATACTGATCCATTTTTAAATATGGCTGCCATTACTAATAATATACATTTCTTACAATTACTTCTCAAATGTAATTAACAGAATTCTACCACATTTCATTAAAAGCACCCAGGCATGAAAGGCTTATCAAATTTATATAAATATGCCCAATCACCATCAAATACTAAAAACAGAAAGTCCTTTAAATGACTTCACAAAACTGCTAAAAAGAATTTAAGCAAAGTTGGCAAGCAGCATCCTGACAAGAAAGTGTTTTAAATTTTGAAATTGATACCTAACCATCATTAAATATGGCTGCCATTACTAAATATAAAAAAGCAAACATAGAAGTGTACCAACTTTGCCAAAAAGCATCTTGAAAATGATTGGAAAAACCATTTAAAGGAGAATTTTAATGAAATTTGACAGAAAGCACCCATGCAAAGAAGTCTTGCAAATCTTTTTACAAAATCAAATATTGCCACTGTTACTACAAATAGAATAATCTTTTAATGACTTATTCACAATATCTACTCAACAGAATGTATCAAAATTTGACAGACATATTGTACCATGCAGGGCTTTCAAGTTTATACAAATAAAGCTGATTTACCTTCAAATATTGCCACCATTGCTGACTTTGGAAAATCCATCCTTTAACCGACTTCTAAAAAATCACTCATCAGAATTTTACCATATTTGTCAGAGAACATTCTGGCATGAAGACCTTTCAGGTTTTGTTGCTGTTATTGTTGTTTTGGTTTGGATGCCATTTTCAGCACATGATATGCTATACATGGTGACCAGTGGTGGAGGAAGAATCCATAAAAATCCCAGGAAGAACCATCGACCCATGACAAGCTTTCTCATGTGCCCATGATGGCTGAGCATAAAACTCAAACCCAGGTGAGATGTCAGTGATCTGTAAAGGTGAGTGCCTTAGACCACTTGGCCATGTAAGACCCCCTTTCAGGCTTTGTACAGATGATGATGATCATATTTGCCGTCAAATATAGCAGCTGTTAAAAAAATAGAGAAACCTTTGTTGCGGTTGTTCATCGTCCTAGTTGAAAAATGACCATGAAATTACTGAGTGGTTTGGTTTCTGTGAGTATGTGAATGGCCTATCATGCCAATTTTTGGTCTGAACTGTCTGTGGCACACTTGACAGGAGATCATGCATGGGTTTCCTTGATCAATAGAGGATGAGCTGCAGTTTTGAGACCTAGTCTACTCACGTTTCTGCACAGCCTCTGCAGTTCTCTTCCATTCAAAATCTGAAGCTCCAGTATGGATGAGACTACACCAGGTAGAGCTATTCTGTGTGAAATCATCCCAAGACTTGGTCAGTGTTGAAGTGTTTGAATGATGATTTATCTCAGGGAATCTTTGAACACCCCACCCACCCACCCAGTTTTCATAGATCTGACCTTTGTTGTTAATAAGTAATGGGTTATGACTCAAAATACACTGGACAACAAATTTTTACAAAAGTCATGTTACTGAAATAAAATTAGTCAATTCTTATCAATTTTTATGTGCTGAACACGAATATGACAGTCAAATTGCAAAATTGGCTCTAGTTTTTTTGTAATCTGCAAGAAATTAATGTTTACATAACGAAATGCATTCCAATAGTAAAAGGTCAACTGTAATAGCCTACCTATAAAAAATCAAGTCATTGACTACATCTTAGATTTCTTCGCCTGTCTCTTGTACAGCTGTTCGGGAGCATCTCTGAGGAGTGTCCAGCAGTAGTCAGCCAGCATTGTAGTGGACCATTTTCCCTGGTATCTTTGTTCCATTGTTGCGATATCTTGATGAAAACGTTCGCTGTGTTCATCACTAACAATACCACAGTTGCTAGGAAAGAAATCCAAATGGGAATGAAGGAAGTGAATCTTTAGAGACATATTGCAGCCAAGTTTCTTATACTTCATCAACATGTCTTCTACTAGTTCCTTATAGTTTTCTGCCCTAACATTTCCGAGGAAGTTTGTAGAAACTAGGCGAAAAGCATTCCATGCTTGTTTCGCGTCACCTTCCAGCAAGTTGTTGAACCGGTCATCTTTGAAAAGCTCTCGAATCTGAGGACCCACAAAAACTCCCTCTTTAATCTTTGCTTCGCTGAGTCGAGGGAATTTTTCATGCAGGTATCGGAATGCTGGCAAAGTCTGGTCAATGGCTTTCACGAAGTTCTTCATCAAACCTAGTTTGATGTGAAGGGGTGGTAGCAAGATTTTCTGAGCCTCAACCAGAGCTGGGTGTTGGATATTCTTCTCTCCAATGGCTACATTCTGCCTGTGAGTCCATTCCTTCCTCATGTAGTGCATTTCCCTTGCTCGGCTATCCCACTCGCATAAGAAACACATGTATTTTGTATATCCTTGCTGCAGTCCCATTAAAAGGGCAACTACCTTCAAATCACCACAGAGGTGCCAGCTGTACTTGTTATACTCAATGGAATTCAGTAGCTGCCTTAAGTTATCGTATGTCTCTTTCATGTGGACAGCATACGCTACTGGAATAGATGGAAGAATGTTTCCATTGTGCAAAAGCACAGCCTTGGGACTCAGTTTCGAAGAGTCCACAAATAGTCTCCATTCTTGTGGGTCATGAGTGATTTTTAAAGCATTCATGAGGCCCTCAATATCGGAACAGAATATCAGATTACTTTCCTTTCTGAAGAAAGGCTCCAATTGCTGGTGGCGCTTTCGATATGCAGTAATTGTGACATCTTCTTCTAGAAGATTCCATTGTTGGAGTCTTGATCCTAGCAATTCTGCCTTGTTCTTTGATAAGTCCAAATCACGAATCAGGTCATTTAGTTCTTCCTGTGTTATTCTGTGTGGGGTTGATGATGCACCACAGTGAAAATCTGGATCACTGCATGCTGATGGACCAGGAGAAGAACAGGTCGACTCACCTTTGTCTTCGTCAGATGAATCAAGAGAATATTCTGCTGGAGGTTCTGGAATAGGAAGTCCTTCACCATGTGGAACTGGTCTCAATGCAGACGGAATGTTTGGGTAGACTATTCTCGACTTCTTTCGCTTCGTTATTCCGCCGGAAAGAGGAGGAACCAAGCAGAAGTAACAGTCATTTAGGTGGTTGCTTGGCTCTCTCCACACCATTGGGACTGCAAACGGCATTGATGACCTTTTGCAATTCAACCACTGTGAAAGCTGTGTTGTACATGTAGCACAGCATATATGCGGAGCCCAAGGCTTGTCTTGGTCACCAACCTTGCATCCGAAGTAAAGATGATATGCCTTCTTCACTTGAGAATTGATACTTTTCTTCTGGTTGGCAAATGTCACTTCCCCACAAATATAGCAAAAATTGTCCGCGGTATTAACACACTTTCGAGGCATTACTGTTCTTTATTGTACGTAAATGGATAAAATAATAAGTTTTATGTAACAGTAGCTTGAACTGTCTCGCACAACGTCTAAAATATTTTAAATGCTGAACCTATCTGATTGGGCTTTATATAGTACACTGCTTACGTCAGCTTCAGCAGCCGCCTGGCATTAGTATAATAGGCCTACACATGTATAGTACACTGCGGACGTCAACTTACTTCAGCAGCCGCATGGCATTAGTATTGCATTGCATCAGAAAATGATGCAATCAACTGTGGATGATGTGAGCATGATGGTATTATGCAATGTTACATCATTATTCCGGATGTTGCTGCAGTCCTACTGGAGAAATTTACACAGTGAAACATAGAAAATGAGGTATATGAATATCTTCAAAACGAGAGCCAATACAAATTTTTCATGGTTATATTCGTGTTCGGCACACCAAAATACTACAGATTAGGGCCTTTTCAAGTCAGTAATGATTTCACTGTTGACCAGTGATATCTTTTTAGCATAGAAAATTCACAGAAGGATCAAACTAAGCTATAGTACAAGTCAAATGGGTCATGTATGCACATTTACTAATTTTAAATTAAATATAAATTGTTTTTTTAAAATTTAACAGTAAAAATCTTGAACCAAAGTCTATTCATTCCTGATTATTGAATTTCTGCACCTTAACTGTCATCAAGAAACTTCCAGACAAAAATTATCCATTGCTATGGACTTTTACAATGGTGGCCATATACTAAACTTGGGTGAAAATAAGAGCACATTGAGTGGAATCATAACAATCAAGGGTAGTATGAATTTGTTTATCAATATACATAGCTTTCATTGTGACATGACACCTTTAGGTTCATTTTGTCCAAATATGTCTACATACTTTAACATTGATTTTGCCGTGTGCATCTCTTAGGGTGTCTAATTAATGACCTTCCAAAGGAATATGGAAGTGTATGAATCCAGATGAAGTGAATACTTGCCACTTAATCAAATTCTCAAAACTGACACCCATTACTGAAATAGTCAGTGTTGAATGACTACATGACAAATGTGACTTGTGTGACCATGACAATGACCCATGTGACTTGTACTATAAAATGTGACTTGTACTTTAAAATGTGACTTGTAGTATAAAATAATACTTTTTCAATAATAATGGATATTGAGAAGGAATACACATTCATATTGGTCTCTGAATATTTTTCATAACAACAAAAACGATCATAGGAAATGGATATAAATGTATCACAAGGTATATACGACACATTATCTTTGAAGTCTCAGTTCATGAATTTGCTTATCACACAATGTGTATGGTTATTGATTTACAAAATACAATACATACAATATAATAAAATATATACAACACAGAATATAATACACAGAAGTAATTTTACACAATCCAGTTAGGAAAGTTTGAGAATTGAAAAGAACATGACTTCTTTGTGCAATCTAGAGACATCATCTGTCGGCACTCATAATGTAATTTGGTCAGTAAATCTAAATTTCAGTGGAAGGGGAATATTTATAGTATGATTTTTCACTGATGCTAATAGGTACATACTATCAAGGTAACCATTTTTTTTTTTTTGCTTAATAGCAAATAAAATAATTTAACCACTAAATTTATTACTTCAGAGTAGTGTAATTCAGACATTGATCTTTGGGACTTTTTCATGGTTTATGAAGGAATTTTATAAAAGTAAATCTTTATACAGCAGTCTATATTTTTTAATAATTCTTCAGTACTGAAACGAGATGTAAATAAAGGAATGCTTTTACCACATTTACCTCCAATGCCTTCCCATCTGACTTTTCTAGCATCCCTCCCCTTTTGTACAGGTCACTAGAAAACCCTACTTAAAACTGTGCTAAGTTGCATTTGTTTCATTTATGACTGTTTTATTTAGTATAGACATCTTGTATGAGTGGAAACTTTTTTGTTCTTTATTTTGAAAGGAACATCCTAAATGTTGTGATCAAAAGTGTTTTCTTTGGGTGAAAAATACTTATACTAGTATGACCTTTTTGCACATTTACATCCTCATCTGAAATTTGACTTGCATTTAATTTTATCTTTATATGACTTGGGTGTTCAGTTTTAAATAAGCCAGGTTCTTTCCATTGCCTATGTCACTATATATAATAAGTTCTTTCTCTTGACAAGTGTTTGTTGCTTTTTTTTTCTCCTTATGATATCCAAAGATTACATAATTAATTATTTTTTGATTATGTTGTCTGACACATGAAAATTAAAATCATGTGCTTCCAAAAAAAAACAGGAATATATTTCCTATGCTATTCTTCCTTCGCTCTAAAATATTATTATTAATTCACAGTTCAGTGATGTTGCCAAAAGCACTATATGTTTATCAAGTTAGCAGTAATTTATGTATATTTTTTAATTCACATTATTTTAAATATGCCAGTTTATATGATCTTAATTACCAGTATAGATGACAGGATTTTAAAAGTTGGGTTGTATACTGCTTCTGACAGCTTGAGTACACGTTCATTTAGTACATGGTTTGTAATACCCAGATTTTCTTACAAGAGAACAAGCTTGTCAAATACTGCATACAGAAAGATTTAACACAATGGCATACTTAAAGTATGTTGGGTGACAGGTTGTACATTTCTTTTGTACAGTTGATGGTTTGATGTACATCTGTCATGTCATCATTTCTGAAATTTTGAGGATTGTTCAATAAATTTTAATTTATTTTTTACATCTAAACTTAAAATAAAATCTGCTTGCTTCCATGATGCAAGACAACAATTCATTGATTATATACAATAATTCCCACTTATCAGACATTTGAGTCAATATAACATAATACTGTATGTACTAATGACCTTATTTGCTAATTTGTTTAATGAACGCCTTTCTATGAACAGCATCAACCATGGTCTGGTGTTGAATATTGTATGTATTCCCTTCTGAAAAGCTTAGAGAAAAGACCATGCTTAGGTTTCACTTAATGTGTGTGTGTGTGTGTGTGTATATATATATATATATATATATATATACCCATCTGTGAACAGTTTAGAGAATAGAGCATGGCCATATGTCATATATACATGTATATGTCACAGAGAAACCCCTGAAAACCAATAGCGCTTGTTTTGAGAGGTTTTTGTTTTACTGAGATTTTCACAGATATGAAAGATATGCTTTTTTCTAACCACTATGTGATGTGTGTGTGTGTGTGTGTGTGTGTGTGTGTGAGAGAGAGAGAGAGAGAGATCATTCAGTTTGTCTGATTTTCAGGTATTGTTGAAATTGTTTGTTTGCATGACTGTTGTTTTCAAACCCATTCTTGTAGAATTTCCATTTCTTTAGAATATCTGTAACAGTAGATGTTTCTATGCCAAATTTTTACCATAGTTTCTTCACTGTAGGTTTTGGCACAGATTCATACTCATTGATTCAGACTAATTTTATCTTGTGAAGATGGTTCAGTCCTATGATGCTTAGTTGTTTATTCTGACCTTTTGACATTCAAGTTAAAATAAAGGATGTGGCTACTGGCTACTAAAGTACATGATATAATGAGTTTTCTCCATTGAAAGTTAATTAAGTGAAGACTGCTTTGTCTGTCATGGTTGGCAAAGCATCAGAAATTATATCACATGCCAGGGTAATAAAGCCCTGATATTTTTATTTGTTTTTTAAAAAAAAGAAAACTGACAAGAAATTGTGTATTGATTATTTATGCAAATGAATAGCTTTAATGATAATAAGAAATTAAGAAGATTAACATAATCTTTCTTAAATGGCTTGCCTGCAGGCATGTAGTTAAAAATAATCTTAAAACCTAGCTGGCTCTTTTATTTGGGTGCAAAGATTAGCCTATTGTTGGCCTTTATCCTGTCAGCATGTGTGTCAAATATTGTTTTAATCTCACATGTCCTTGGGACATTTTCCAATTCTTTGTCTCACAGATATGTCTACTACAATGCTTGCTAACAACAAATTAATTTGTTCCAGCATGTTTCAAGAATTTAGGACCTAAAATACATTTCCATGTTTAAACTGAGTTTTGGCTTCTATGGTTGTTCATTTTAGCATGAACTTTAAAGCTGGGATTGAAATTTGCTTTTTTGGCATTCACAGTTAAGGGATTTCAGTTTAGTGGCAAACATTGATGATATTAGAGAAGAAAAATTTCAGTCTTGAGGGGATTCCCAATATACTAAGGTTGTGGTTTTGAGGAATTACCCAACTGTGAAAAGCTTACACCATAGACTAGTGTTACATAATCACCAAATGTATATATGCCCATCTAAACAACTTTGAGAATAGACCATGGTCAGGTGTCACCAAATGTAAGTAGTTAGAGCATCCGCCTTGGATGCGGAAGGTCACAGGTTCTACCTTTCATATTAATGTAAAAAGCATGGACTGACTCATCTGCTAGCACATTATGTGCTGACAGATCTGTGTCAAGTCTCCATTTTGGATAATATATGTTATATCCAAATAGGTACCATGGGTACAAGTACCAAAACTTGGTTAGCTCATTGGTACTTTGTTAATGTCAATTTCTACACAGTATACCCACCCAGTTTTCTGAAATATATTCCTTAAAATTCCTGCATAACCGTACTTATCTGCCATTGTTTACAAGTCTTGTGAGTAATTTTCTGCAAGGTATTATGGGTATGACTTTAGTATTAGATTCACTTCTGCAAAATTTTCTTCCTTCTCTTTGCAGCTATTTCTAGTGTCAATATGGTTCATGAGTTATAAGTTGGGTATGTTATTTGAGTTGTAAGTTGGGCATGTTATTTGAGTTATAAGTTGGGCATGTTATTTGAGTTATAAGTTGGGCATGTTATTTGAGTTAAAAACTGGGCATGTTATTTGAGTTATAAGTTGGGCATGTTATCTGAGTTATAAGTTGGGTATGTTATTTGAGTTATAAGTTGGGTATGTTATCTGAGTTATAAGTTGGGCATGTTATCTGAGTTATAAGTTGGGCATGTTATCTGAGTTATAAGTTGGGTATGTTATTTGAGTTATAAGTTGGGCATGTTATCTGAGTTATAAGTTGGGCATGTTATTTGAGTTATATGTTGGGCATGTTATCTGAGTTATAAGTTGAGCATGTTATCTGAGTTATAAGTTGGGCATGTTATCTGAGTTATGTTGGGCATGTTATCTGAGTTATAAGTTGGGCATGTTATTTGAGTTATAAGTTGGGCATGTTATTTGAGTTATAAGTTGGGCATGTTATTTGAGTTATAAGTTGGGCATGTTATTTGAGTTATAAGTGTTCATTAGTTGAAAACATAAAACTGATTGATGATTGATTCTACCAATTAGCTAACTTTAACACATATGTTGTAAGGCTATTATTGCATTCAATACTCACAGTGTATCTTCTATCATACCTGTATTATATATATATATATATATATATATATATATATATATATATATATATATATATATATATATATTGCAGTGACAAAACAGTTTTTTTCTCGTTGTGTATATACATAGATATAATGAGGAGATAAGAGTTTAATTTTTTTTAAAATGAATTCAGACCAATGAAATCGAATTGTTGCATTCAATTCTGTCATTAAAAAGTGAAAGGACAATATATGAACAGATTTTGTATGTAATACAAGAAGTTTTACTGCCTTGTTCTGCCTGAGAGAACTTGCTGTTATGATTCCATGATAGGTGACCTGGTTCATTTAAAATCAATACCTAGGATTGTACCAAGTGTATACCTGGATTATTGACTACAGGTGTAATTATACATCAGTATTACTTTGGTATTATTGACATTGTATACCCCTTGGACTTTAGCATTATGAAGAGTTTTAAATGGTGCTAGCATTAGGCTTTTTTTTTTTAATTACTCTTCGTAGTGTTGGATAAGTGTGTGGAAGTTTCCGTGAAAATGTACCGTTATTCATATGACAGTAACTTCCATACAGGTAAGATGAAGTTTTATCATTTATCAGGTTGATGAGATTGGGTTTAAATATTCAGGCATGTTTTATACTTGTCAATGCTCCAAGCTTAGCCTGGAATTGTCAGATTGTAAAAACTAATTGCTCTGTAGTCATAAACCTATCAGCATATAGGAACTCATTGCCATGTCCTGAAGTTACAAAAGTGTCATATTGTAAGATCTGATAGCAAGCCAGGCCATGTAGTCAATAAACTATGGTGAAAGGCATTCAACACCTTTATAGATTACATAACCTCTGTCTGCCCAAGTTTGAGTGCCAGTAATTCCCATTTATTAATGATTATACATAGGGTCTTCCTTAAGGCTGTTCCTCCACCAAATATACTGGCCAGCCTGTATAGCCTATTATATGCTAAAAAATGGCTGTAAGCAACACAAAACTAAACTTAACCAATCAGATTCTAAAGAACTGGTTACATGCCTGGCCCCATAGTCATCCAGCTGTGAGAATTATTAACGAGCCTGGCCCCAAAGTCATGATATTTTTCAAAGCCCCAAAATTGTACTTGTACTAAAATTTTAGAATTGTTAATTGTACAATTAACTGACTCATAATAGATGAAAAATGGAAGCACACAAACTTGTGATTTATCTTATTATTTGTATATCTACATAAATATGCCAAATTTGAGTGTGTTACATGTACCTCATTGTTTGTATCTTAACATATTTGCCAGAAATGATCTTTGTATCAATGCATATATGACAGATTTCAGTGATATTGAGACTCAAGGTATGGTTTCTGAATTTTATGTCTTGTATATAATTATATTTATTGTGCGAAAAAGATTTGTGACTTTTGGACCAGGGCCTTGTTTCATAAAAAATTGTCATAATTTCTCCTCAAATTCCAGGGACTAAAGATTTTGTTATTTTGCTTATGATACTGAATCAGACAGTATCAGTACTTTTGTCAGAGGTAGAGATAATGGAAAGGATGCAAAATTTGCTTTCTACTTATACAATTTAAAACATGTAAACCTTTAAATCTTGAAAAAGAGTTGAAGAATTTGTTATATTTGAGGAAATCCTCAAAATATGAAGCAAAAGTACTTAAAGGAGAATGAAATGGATTAACTCAAACATTAAAAATGGCAGCCATGGTGGCCATCTTAAAACACTTTGAGATTTATGACTCTGTTTTTTTAAGCATTTATGCATGCTGAATGTTCAGTGAAAAATCATTGTTAATAACCAAGCAGAAAGAAAGATATTCAAATATCTCTGAGAAAGAAATTTTGAGATGTTTGGTGAAATTGGGAATCTGGTATCGAGTCAGAATTTGCACTAATTGAAATGGGGGTAGCAAACACATTTTTGTGGCTTACTTCAGAATGGATCCAAAACATCTTTTTCCAAGATTTTTATGTAACCAGATGCTTAGGTATATAAAAGCTGTTTTTGGTTTGCTATTTTAGTGTCACAGTTACAGATATGTGAAAATTGGACTTCTGTTTTTTTTTAGTATATTGGACCCACGATTTTTATGTCCTGGCCCATTTTACTCCAAACCATTAAAACCAATCCTACATTTTTCAAAAGTTCATCTATCCATGTGCATTTCAGACCAGTCTGATTTAGATCGATTTCCAACTTTCAGGTCAGTTGTATGTATCATACCTCAAATGTATGTTAGTAGCTGCCATTCTGACTACTGTGGTTATTTACAAAACAATGATTGACCCAGATGTTGGATAATAAGATGTTGAATAAATTAATGAGTAAATATACCAGGTACATGTAGATATATCGTACCATATATACAGTACTCACAAATCCAACTGCAAGCATAATAGACCCTGATCTGCCACACATATTGTGATGGCAGATCAGGATCTTTGTTATTTGTTTTACTGATTAGTCCTTATAAAATGCACAGACCAAGATCTGCTGGTGAATTATGTGACAGCATATCTGGATCTGTACACTTTGCTACTAGAATTGTTTTATAAGTGTGTATATACATACAAATGTACCACAAGATATTTTGTAGGTTTTTTGGTATTTACAATTATAATATTTGAAAATTGAATTAAAATTTAGTTTCATGAAGCATTATATCATGATTCATAAGGATGTTGTCATGTAAAATGTGTTTAAGATGACAGTGTGTTTAGAGATATGTTTTAACCTGTGTGCTATAAGGATGTCATATAAAATGTGTTTAAGATGATAATGTGTTTAGAGATATGTTTTAACCTGTGTGCTATAAGGATGTTATATAAAATGTTTTTAAGATAATAGTGATTTTAGAGATATGTTTTAACCTGTGTGCTTTAAGGATGTTATATAAAATGTGTTTAAGATGATAGTGATTTTAGAGATATGTTTTAACCTGTGTGCTATAAGGATGTTATATAAAATGTTTTTAAGATAATAGTGATTTTAGAGATATGTTTTAACCTGTGTGCTTTAAGGATGTTATATAAAATGTGTTTAAGATGATAATGTGTTTAGAGATATGTTTTAACCTGTGTGCTATAAGGATGTTATATAAAATGTTTTTAAGATAATAGTGATTTTAGAGATATGTTTTAACCTGTGTGCTTTAAGGATGTTATATAAAATGTGTTTAAGATGATAGTGATTTTAGAGATATGTTTTAACCTGTGTGCTATAAGGATGTTATATAAAATGTTTTTAAGATAATAGTGATTTTAGAGATATGTTTTAACCTGTGTGCTTTAAGGATGTTATATAAAATGTGTTTAAGATGATAGTGATTTTAGAGATATGTTTTAACCTGTGTGCTATAAGGATGTTATATAAAATGTGTTTAAGATGATAATGTGTTTAGAGATATGTTTTAACCTGTGTGCTATAAGGATGTTATATAAAATGAGTTTAAGATGATAGTGATTTTAGAGATATGTTTTAACCTGTGTGCTATAAGGATGTTGTCATGTAAAATGTATTCCTGCACAGGAGTGCAAAGTGACCAGCAAACCGTTTTGACCAGGACTTATATTTCTTCCATATCATGTGTTCCTTTATTTTTCAGGAAAAAGCTATTGTTAATTTGTTAATTTGTTTACAGTTAGTAATGTAAAGTTCCTTGTAAAATTTCAGCATATGATCCGAGACTTACGACCCAAACCTACAATGATGATGCAGACAGTGACACAGCCACTGATATACTTGTCAACGCACATCCATTGGAGCGATCCACCTGGGGACAGAATCTAGATCGGCGTGGCTCCATAGGTTCTGATGCATCAGCATCATCTTTCAGTGATATTGATGACCAATTAAGCAGCTCCAGCAGAAAGCGCTCGAAATCCGCTGATGAGAGAGGTATAACTGAAGTGTTCAGCTATGTGACAGAGTTTTAGCTTAAATTCGCACTCCATTTCTCAACTTTATGGTTAAGTGGGCTTTTTAGCTTGCTTACTGGTTACAGCTGCATAATAAAAACAAATGAATTTGGTTGACGTAGTCAGTGATTGTACATAAATTGAATACAACTTTTCAGGAAGTGGGTCAATGACAGTGTCACAAACTGACACAGTATGAGATAAACAGCGTATATTTCATGCCAATTGTCAGTTGATTAGTTTCGTTGTTGACATAAACAAATGGGAATGGGCAGAACTTGAAAATGTCATTTACCCATAATACAGGCCAAATAGAGAATAGGCACACACATTGTCCAATTTGAGGGCTATGCTTACTAGCAGGGTTTAATTGGATAATGTTTGTGCCCCATTTTTTTTTATATACTTGTAATACAGGCTGCAGAATATTCCTTTGATGATGAAATTATTTTAAATTGTTTAATTCAGAATAATATAGGACATGGAGACCATATTGAAACCTCCAGGTTATGGAAGCAAGGGTTCACCTAAGCTCCACCACCTTCTGAAATATCCAGTACAGTGCAAATGTGCTATCACAACAGAATGGTCAGTGACACTCAATACAGACATGAGGGATGAAAGAAATTAACACTAATTTATCCAGATGATATATTTTAATCACATTTCATAGATGAATAGAAAATAACACTTATCCTAATATCAACCTTGGAATAATTGATTAAAATGAATACATGTAGACACTGAGAGATAGAGAGAGAAAGAGCTAGAGACACAGACAGACAGATAGACAGACAGACAGATGCATTAAACTGTCAAAGCCAGTAACAAGAAAATATGATGAATTTTTACATATAATCAGCTTTTGTACTTTCAACTTTTAGCCAACAATTTGTGAATTTAAAGAGGAAATGAAAAGAATGGTAACATGCAGTTCAGACTTATAAGAGGAATATGTGATACTGCATCACACTTAATCATCTTTAGCAAACTGTCTATGATATTTACATCACACTTAGCAAAGTGTCTATGATATTTACAGACACATAGCTTAATTACTCTTCTGTCCTTATGAGCACCATGTAAATCCCACAAAATTAACTTTAATTATCACCAGAACAGTTATCAAAGCAAACACCATTACATCAAAAACAAATCCATAGATTCAAAAGCTATTATTGCCTACATGTCTGTTCTGTCGTACCAGTGTGAGCAAATGTCCATGTTCTGTCATTCCCTTGTAAGCATATGTCCATGTTCTGTCATTTCCTTGTAAGCATATGTCCATGTTCTATCATTCCCTTGTAAGCATATGTCCATGTTCTGTCATTTCCTTGTAAGCATATGTCCATGTTCTGTCATTCCCTTGTAAGCATATGTCCATGTTCTGTCATTTCCTTGTAAGCATATGTCCATGTTCTGTCATTCCATTGTAAGCATATGAGACAGTACAGACATGTTTGCTTAACCTTTGGACAATGAGGTCATGGTCACACATTTTACAGCAATGCTTTAGTCATGGGCCCAACATGCAGGCCCCCAGCTTCTTGTCCCTAGAACTGTTGCTTATGGAGACACATAACTAGTTAATTGCATCATGTTGATTCCTGCAGTTGCCAGTGAAAACTAGTCAATAGTTACCTATATTCAGTGTTCAGTGATTTATGCTGTTGCTTGCAGAGTGACAAAATTTGGTAGTTAGATGTGTCAGTTTGTAGTTCAAAATAACAAAATATTCTACAAGAATTGTTACTCCAAGAATAAAAAGGAAGGTACAACACATATGGTTTACTTAATCAAATCTTTTTTGATCATTTTTAAAATAATTTTGCATTCTTATTATTTCAGTTATTTTAAGAAGAATGTCTCCAGCTGGAGGGACACAGTCAAATCCTGGTACCCCAGTCAAGTCCACAGAACGATCAATTTCCCGATCTTCAACAGCTCTGACAAATGCAGGGTTTCGCAGCATCACACCAAAACCTCTACAAACACAGCATAATAAAACAACAATGTCATCTGCCATAAGGTTTGTTATCCATATAAATATTGATAGTGTAGCAATATTTGTAAGATAGAAAGGTCTACAAACACTTCTCACAATCTGGTCCTAAACACTTAGTCTTCAAGTATACAGATTTTCATTCATATTCTTTTCATTTATATTTTATATGCTTCCCTGTAAAATTATCAAAGAGATTTTACTCTGTGTGTGTGTGTCTGTGTTTGTGTCTGTGTGTGTTAATAGCCAGTTGAGCTTATGTAACCTGTTGTGTTATGTTCATTTTCTGTCTGTTTGCACAGGCTAGTGAACATGGTAACTCAATCAAGTATCAGTGATATACAATTCAAGTATCAGTGTTGTATAATTCCAGTATCATTGTTATACAACAATTAAAGTATCAATGTCATAGAATTAAAGTAAGAATGTTATAAAGTTTGGGCATCAGTAATATAAAATTTAAGTATCAGTGTTATATAATCCAATTATCAGTGTTATACAATTCAAGCATCAGTGTTATACAATTCAAGCATCAGCATTATGCAATTCAAGTATCAAATTATACAATTCAAGCATCAATGTTATATAATTCAAGTATCAATGTTATATAATTCAAGTATCAATGTTACATAAATTCAAGTATCAGTGTTATATAATCCTATTATCAGTGTTATACAGTTCAAGCATCGGTGTTATACAATTCAAGCATTAGCATTATCAATTCAAGTATCAAAGTTTATAATTCAAGCATCAGTGTTATACAATTCAAGCATTAGCATTATGCAATTCTAGTATCAAAGTTATACAATTCAAGCATCATTGTTATACAATTCAAGCATTAGCATTATGCAATTCAGGTATCAAAGTTTACAATTCAAGTATCGAAGTTATACAATTTAAGCATTAGCATTATGCAATTCAAGTATCAATGTTATACAATTCAAGCATTAGCATTATGTAATTCAAGTATCAAAGTTATACAATTCAAGCATCAGTGTTATACAATTCAAGCATTAGCATTATGCAATTCAGGTATCAGAGTTTACAATTCAAGTATCGAAGTTATACAATTTAAGCATTAGCATTATGCAATTCAAGTATCAAAGTTTTACAATTCAAGTATTGAAGTTATACAATTCAAGCATTAGCATTATGCAATTCAAGTATCAACGTTATACAATTCAAGCATCAGTGTTATACAATTCAAGCATTAGCATTAAGCAATTCAGGTATCAAAGTTTACAATTCAAGTATCGAAGTTATACAATTTAGTCATTAGCATTATGCAATTCAGGTATCAAAGTTTACAATTCAAGCATCAGTGTTATACAATTCAAGCATTAGCATTATGCAATTCAAGTATCAAAGTTATACAATTGAAGCATCAGTGTTATACAATTCAAGCATTAGCATTATGCAATTCAGGTATCAAAGTTTGCAATTCAAGTATCAAAGTTATACAATTTAAGTATTAGCATTATGCAATTCCAGTATCAATGTTATACAATTCAAGTATCAATGTTATACAATTCAAGTATCAGTGTTATACAATTCAAGTATCAGTGTTATATAATTCAAGTATCATTGTTATACTATTCAAGTATCATTGTTATACAATTCAAGTATCATTGTTATACATGGATATAATCAATGTAATCAGTCCTTTTGATCTTTGGTTCCAAGTACAAGATCACATTTGTTGATTTTTGCATTGCATATACCTTGTGAACACAATAACTTTACTACAGATGAATTTTGTCATTGTATGATATCTGAGTACATGTCAATAAATCCACAAATGGGTTGATAACAAAATTGAGTAACTTTAGTGTCCAAGGTCAAAGATCATTATGGTACTTTGTATTTTTTAACAGAATAGTTTGAACATATGGATTTCAGTGTGATTTGGTATGTTGTTAAATATTGGTATTTCAGACACTGGTTATAACTAGCCCTCCTTGACTTTGGATTCAGGATTAATGTCACCATTTAGATTATTTGCGCTTCATAAGTGCAATGATACAGATACAAATAGATCTTGACGGTATATAAGTATATAAGTACATCTCACCTGCATCTCAGGTGTGTTTAATAGTTATTACTGTTGTACCATTCTGACATGTTATAAAATATTTCATAGCCCATCCATCATCCCTCCTTCCATCCAGAACCAATTTTATGCTCAAAATCTAAAAAATCAAGGTCACTGTGATCGAAAATAGAAAAATGATTTCGTCACAATAATTTGAATTCACTGCAACTACAGTTACCAAACATTGCTGGTGGCTTGTGCATGGGGGAAAGGAGAACGTATAAATTTCACGGTCAAATGTCAAATGTCAAGGTCACTATGACTGAAAGAAGAAAATAGTTATGTACAGTAACGTAAATTCTCCATTATCTACAGTTTCCAAACTGTGTGGATGGTTTATACTTGTTGTTAAGAATAACCCTATTCATTTTTAGAAAAATATCAAATATCTAGGTCACAATGATGTTAAGAAGAATATTATTTCTACACACATGACATACCTTAACCACACTTTGCGCATGACTTGCACTTGCATAAGGAAGAAGGCTATTGATTTGGGGTTGAAAGGGTCAAAGGTCAATGTCAATAACAGAAATATGAAGAAAATAAATTGCACCATGACATTAGATATACATCACAAACCTGGTCTAATCATTGTGGATGGCTTGCACTTAATGTTAGGAAGAAGCCATTTGATCTTGAGGTCAAATGTTCAAAGGTCAAGGTAACTCAGACTGAAAGAAGACAAATGTTTTTTGTGCAGAAATTTAAGTTATTAACACAGAGGTCTATTAAACATGGCATGGGCATATAATGTTCCACTCATGGTACTTTTGTCTGAGTTCTAGCCATTTTTCTTGTTTAGTTTAATGCAGCATGCATCACAGTTTTGTTAGTGCAACTTGTCCTACAGTTTTGATGGATTAATTAGTTTATTCCTGCAATGTTTTTAAGTTATTGCCATTATTGTCTTGTACCGTCATTCATGTTAATGAAACTATTCTTTGAATTTTTGATGAATTGCTGTGAAGCATGGATAATATTATGTTCATCCACTAAAGAATTGCATTTCTGTAAATCCCATTGTCCATGCAATCTTAGAGTTATTGCCCTTTTTGTCTATAAGCTTAATGCTGTGTATGACTTAGTCTTGCATTTATTGAAGTTTGATTATGATGCACAAACACACTTAACCTAGTCAAGTTAATTTTGTATTCGATTACTAAGTTATTGCATTTTGAAGCTAATATTAATGCAGTGGTGTAACTTCTATAACAACTAAACACTGAACTCCATTTTTCGCTAACCTTTACGATGTCAAGATAAGCGAGTATATCAGTTCCAGTCTCACAGATAAAAGCGTATACATACTGAGTGTCAGCATGAAAACAGTTTGGAGTTTCACAGCACCTACCCTTTCAGGAGGAGGCTGAGAACTTTGTATGTACATGTACATTATTTGTACATTCTTTGTTAAGTTTCTTGCATTTAGCTCAAGTATTTTGCCCACTGTATACTGGAATCATGAAACTTTATGAGAGGTTGCTACTTGAAAAGCACTACCAACTTATGAAGAAATAGTTTGCAGTGACCTAATGTTCATGCTTTACTGGTATTGGTTAAAATTTATGGTTTATTTCTCTAGCTCTTTTCATGCTAAAATTTTCAAACTTTATGATTGAATGCACCTCTGTTATTACTTCACCTAAAGGACAAGTCACTGTGACCTACATTTCACATTTTCCTGGCTTAGGTTATCTTTTTATGCTAAGCTCATCTCTATATAAGTTTAATGCACCTAGTATGGATATATAAACTTCATTGGATATTTGCCAGCTTAGCAGAGGTGTCAATGATACAATGCTTGCATGTAATACTTCTTCATACCAACTTTCAAATTTAGTTTATATTTTTGCATTTATTTCCCTTATTATGTAAGCAAAATAGTTTGAAATGTTTGTTATCATATCAGACATTTTATTCCTCAGTAAGCGTCTTCGTATTGCTCTTATAAAAAAATGAAGAAAAATACCCCATTGCAAATACAATTTGAAACATTTTTCCACATATGAGAAATGTTAACACACTAATGCATCTTTGTATCAGGACATGATAAGTTGTCTCCCTTGGCTTAATTGCAAGTTGATGTATAAAAAGATGCCAGGGACATGTATTGAGTGTTTATACTAATATTTGCTAAAATTTCAGATTCATATTTCCTGGACAATTTTAAGGGCTTTGGCAGTACTTGAAGTGTTTCATTACAATGGAAAGACATTCTGCAATATATGTTTACTCATTTAACCTTGGTTCAAGGTCACAAAGTTTAACCCAAAGATTTAAGCAGTCTCTTTTGTACCAGTTTTAAAACATATCTGCATTCTCAGTGTTTATAATGAGAGACAGAACTTTAGGGGTTTATGTATAAGTATTATTTTCAAAGTCTTGAATGGAAAGAAATGTCTTTTATGTTAAATAGAGCGCACCATTTTATTAATATAACCACCAAAGTAACTCTTCACCATTATAGGTGAATTCCATTACAGTGAACATACATTTCTGTAAACTTGCAGACTAAAATTGGTTTACAACATTTAAGCATCGCTATCTGCAAAAAGACAGGTATAAATGGTGATGTGTCCATATTAGTGGTTTTTTACATTAGAATGAAAATGTATTTACTCTAATTGACGGTAGCTTTTTATTTTGCCCTCAGTGTACTGGCTTCATTTGTTATCTTTAATCAGATTCTTTTATCTTTCAGTCAAAAATCATTGGAGATTTTAAATTTATATGAAAGGTTTGTTTTCAAAGTCTTATAAAAGCTATATCTCATTGCTTGCTAGACAGACATATATCCATCAGCACACCTTTTATTTTTTACATTTTAAACACCTATCAATTCTTTCTAAAAAAAATAGGAACCAGAATTTTACTGTCATTTCCTAGATGTCAGAAAACTATTCTATAATTTTACAAATCCATATCACCATCCTCTTGAACGAGGCTGGAACTACTTTTTTCCTTGATGTGTCCCAGTTCGAACTGAACAAGCATGAAAAACTAATCTGTAGCCTCACTTGTCATGTAAAATGAAATGAGTACCATTCTTTGTAACAAGCATGAATAGCTAATTCTCACCTGACATGTAAAATGAAATGGGTACCATTCTCTCTAACAAATCTGTTTCATAAGGTTCCAGCAGTTTGTGCAGGCCTGTTGTAAATAACTCAGTGCTTTCATTATCATGACAAGTCCCCTTTGGAGCCTTTCACACCTCTTTTTGCATGACCTTGGAGAGTCTTTTTCAGATTTTTTTATCTGTTGAAATTTTTCCATGATGCAAAATTTGACATCTAAATAACACATACGGGTCTCTTGTCCCCATGTGTCTAAGAATTCTTGTTACTAACAGTGATCATAGTGAAAATAAGTGACTGTTGTTTTAGGCACTTCATTTATAAACTGCATTATTCATGCATATCTCAGTTTATCAATATGTAATTTGTTTCATGATTTAAGATAATGTTTCATATTAACAAGGTTGAAACATTAATCAGTTTCTTTTGTTTTTCATTTAAGTATAGTGACTTTATTAAATTGTCTGAAAAATTTATACATATATAAGAAAAATATCATTATCAATGTAATTTGATCTCATTTGCTATATCATGCCTTATTGTCAGCATGAGAAAATCCAAGTCATGTGACTCATTGCTTTGCATCTCATGATGATCTCATTTGCTATATCATGCCTTTTATTGTCAGCATGAGAAAATCCAAGTCATGTGACTCATTCCTTTGCGTCTCATGATGATCTGGATTTTTTATGATGAAAACTCGACATAATCTAGCAATCAAGATCAGATCACTATGATAATATATAAATTATTGCATATTTTTTCTTTTACCAACATATGCAAGCACAATTTGGAAAGTTACATTGCAAATGTTATTTAGTTTTAGTGTGCAAATACATTTTATTTATTTCTGCATAATTATTTATTTATCACAAACTTTATTTTACTGCTATCTAAATCTTTTCTTACAAATACACACACAAGATTATCTTACCATGCATTTAGATGTTTACATATTTTCATGTACAGTTAATATACAAAAAGCTTGCTAACTTCATCTGTGTTCATTACATGCTTAAATACTGCTTTTGTATCCTTCATAAAATAATGACTTACCGTACACAGATTACAGAGAATACCTACACTGTATGTAGTGACACTCCTTCTTTAATCCTAAGCACGTTAACATGAATGGCTTGTGGAGAACCTCCAAAGGATTTTATGTTTAGGTCACTCATTATTTTCATTGTTCCAAAATTGTATCCATTCAGAATTTGTGGTTTTATTGTTATATTGAATCATTAGGAATCATATATTCCTCTACATATATAATATTACAAAAAAACTGAACTAATATTTTTCAAATAAAATTGAAACAAAATTTTAAAAAATTCAAAACTTGTAATTTCTGAGAATGTTTTAGCACTGTTGAAGTTTCTCCATATGTCACAAGTTATTTGAATTTTGCATATATTTTCATTCTCAAGTATAATTATAATTTTTATTTAATAAAACAAAAGACAATCAGGATTTTTAGGGAAGGCCAGTTGATTTTATGGTATAGCCCTGTATCCATTGTGTATTGTCTGTCATGAGTTTGTCTGTCATGAGTTCATCTGTCAACAGATGCTTGTTACCACTCTAGAGTCCAAATTTCTGATTTGTTTTCTGTCAGACTTGGAATGTAGGATTCTATCATCAAAATCTCAGACAGTCAGCAAGGTTCATGGCATAAATGGGTTGATCTTGTGTCTAATTAGATAACCTTGTTACTTATTTGGTGGCCATATTTTTATATATCTGATCAAGTTTGGAATATGTGATTATATCAATAAGATCAAAGATAAATTCATTAGTGAGCAAAATTGGCAGAGCTTGCAACTGGAAACCCTATTCAGGATCAGAATTTTTCAAAGCATTACATATGAGCTTGTGGTATATTTTCATGGTCTTTAATGGGTTCCAATATGAGCAAGATCAGTACATTAACGACATAATTTTGGTTTTGATTTACTAATCTTGTTACTACTTATGTCAAACTTGGAATATGTGTCATCGTGATCTTGGACAGTTTTGTTAATGAACAAGATCCATGCGTATGAACGAGGTGGCATCAGATATCAGCTTTTTTGTTCAAGATCACACAATAATTTGATAATCTGTTGGACTTGTGCATAATAACGAAATGATCTTGCACGTGGGCTTACTGCCACTCTGGAACCATATCTCTGATTCAGTTTGATCAAACTTGGTCAGTGGGCTTAAATCATCAAGGTCTTGGATGAATACAGTTATGAGCAAGATCCATGCATATTGATGAGATGAATTTGCATCTGATTGATTGAACTTGTGAACACTTTAACAACTTTATTTTTGAGCTGGTTTGTATCAGACCTTTTTTAAATGGCTTGTTACCCCTTCAGCATATATATAATGTTTTATGAGCAAGATTTGCATCATTTTGGTTCAGGTGATCTTACATATGACTCAGGAAGCTTATTTCACCACTTGAGAGAATCATGTTAAGTAACTGGTTAATATCATCAGGTTTTGGGATTAATTATGAGAGAGACTTTTGCATCTGATTGGCTGAATTCTTTGTATCACTCTAAGGACTATTTTTGATAGGAATTTAATCAGATTTTATAAATAGACAAATGTCTTTAAGACCTTGGTTGAACATGATTATAAGTAAAATTCATGCATGTTAATAAGGTGACCTTTCATCTGATTGGCTGAACTTGTCAACAGCCTAGCAGCTTTATTTTTGTTCTGAATTTGATCAGACTTGTTCAGTAGTCTTCCATTATATAGCTATTGGATGAATTTGATTATGAGTAGGATATGGTCCTGTAAGCTTGGTAATCACTCTTGTCAGGGTGCATAGTGTCATTTTTGTTTCAGTATGAACTCTGGGAATGGTCAGTAAAGTCTGTTATCCATTAAATAAACTATGTTTGAAAAATATCTCCTGAGAAATCATTTTAATGGTGTGGTTTCTATAGCAACCAGGTAGAAAACCAATTTTCAACTTCTTCCAAATGGCTCAGCTAATTTTATTTAAATTTGGTAGAAATGTTCCATAGGATATGCTGACCCAGAATTGGGTTTGGGCTGACTCTCCTAACAACAGTGTGGCTTCTATAGCAGCCAGTAGAAAGGCCTGCAAATTATACTCATCCACCATCAATTACAGCTGTTTTTTCCCAAATATTTAAAAACACTATCTTCACTTAAAAATATTCTTTCCAGACTTAGGATGAACACCTGTATTATTCAAATAAAAGATGCCAGTGCAACATGTACCAGATGGTTCTGCTGAAGTTACTCAAAGTAAAAACACATTTAAACAGCATCTCAAATGCTAATAATTTAAACCACTTAACTAGAAATTATCCTGTCATGGGTGTCATTCAAAAGAAGTGACATTACTATTATGCTTTTAAGACCATTGTATGCCAGGTGAGTGATATCCAGTCACTTGGCCCTCTTGTTAAGATTCAAGATAGAAGTTTTTAATATTTTTAGAAGGTAAAATGAGGATTTTGTATATATGTCAATACTGTTGAACTTGCATATCCCATGAATTGTTCTGCTATATAAATTATTTCAGCAAAGCAAAGTCACTGTGACTGAAAGAAAGAATAAAAATGGTTTCTGCACAATAACATTATTTTTTCATAATAGACCTCTAACAGACATTGTGGATGGCATGCACTTAGGGTAAGGAAGAGGACTATTGATTGTGGTTTGAAAAGGTCAAAGGTCAAGGTTGCTCAGACTGCAAGAAGAAATCTTGTTTATATGCAGAACTTTCTGTTATCTACCCAGAGGACTATTAAACATGGGGATAGTATATAATGTGCTGTTCATGGTACACTTATTTACATGAGCTGTGATGTTCACGAAGATTCATGATATAATACAGGCGTTATATCAAAAGAATTAACATACACATTGAAATGATGGATGGCAGTGTAGATTTTTGAGAAAGATTATAAAATTACAACCAAGGAAAGAAACTTTTTGCAGAATTTTGTTTCCCAGTAAGACTTTTCCATGTTTGCTTTGAATCAGCCCAGTCATAGTATCACACATACTAAAATATTTTTAAACATAGGAAAAAATGAATATTTGTCTAAAAGTAGTTAATCATGGCAGAACCTTCTGTTCAGCCAAGAAATATAAAGCAACTAGGAATGTAACTGCCATATTGAACTGCTTGGATTTGTTTAAAGGCTGAGGTTTCACTATAAAAGGAAGCAAGTAACCCTTTTTCATGAATTTAGCTCTCATCAGGGAGGTTACTCCTACTAAGATCTGATTGGCTGTTAAGCAGTGTGAACTACCTGTCACACAGTAGTTTGAACATGAAGCTTGACACCTAATAATTCATCACTTTTGATTGGATGTAATTTAGCCTAATATTCACTACACTTTGAGATTGACCAAAAAGGTTGTTTCTTATTCACACTTTGTTTGGAACAACTGGGTAACTTTTTACTTGCATTATTAATCACAGTCCATGAATAACATATGCTGCCTCTTCCCTTTCTAGCAGCTGACTGGTTTTGAATCTAGGACTTTGAAATTAGTACTAAAGGAATTTTATTCCTATACCTCCATCTCAGGTTAGACCGATAAAAAATTCAGTCCTACAAGATTTAGGCCCCGCCAAATAAAATGGAGGTGGATCTGTTTGTATTCTATTTCATTTGCCACCTTCATGTACATAGGTTAATTAGGTTACAGTTATTTTATTTTGTCTCAATTGCAGCGGTAGCTCCATAACTGCAGGATTACATCCCTTTGCTCCAAGGTCACCAGGGGACATTCATGTCAATGATGTTGTTAAGTTCTCAAGGCAAGGTGGAAAATTGAGCCAGGGAACAGTAAAATTTATAGGTCATCTGCCTGGACGTGGGGATGTGTACCTTGGAGTGGAACTCGATAAAGAAGGTAAAATCTAATGCTCTGCTTTCTGAACTCCAAGGAACATGATAAATATAATATTGAAATATGGCAATCAAGATATCAGCCATATAATAATAATAATAATAATAATAATAATAATAATAATAATAATAATTAATAATAATAATAATAATAATAATAATAATTGTAAAGATACAAAAAATGCCTTCATTATAAACTTGATAGATAAAATCAGATTCCATGACCTTTTTATATTTAATTTTGGAAAATGTGATTTTATAACAAGGTTCTATTTAGTTTTTTAAATTTCTCTTTGTTTGCCCATCTTATGTCTGGCACATTATGTCATGGCACTGTTCATCCCACCATCTGCAAACATCTATTTTTCTTTCCCATAACTTTGTAAGAGAATGAGTTTCATCAAACTTTGCCCAAGTCTAAATGACTATTAGCTGTATGTTGACATTATGTTTTAATAAATTTCATTTTACATAAAAACCACGAGTGCAAAAGATTTTACATACCAAGACTTACTTTTTTTTGTATCCTATTTTTCTCTGTACAGTATGCACCCAAGTGCAAACAGCACAGTCACATATTACCAGTTTATGTTGAGATGTGTTGCACATAGCATCCAAGTGCAAACAGCGCAGTCACATATTACCAGTTTATGTTGAGATGTGTTGTACATAGCATCCAAGTGCAAACAGCGCAGTCACATATTACCAGTTTATGTTGAGATGTGTTGTACATAGCATCCAAGTGCAAACAGCGCAGTCACATATTACCAGTTTATGTTGAGATGTGTTGCACATAGCATCCAAGTGCAAACAGCACAGTCACATATTACCAGTTTATGTTGAGATGTGTTGCACATAGCATCCAAGTGCAAACAGTGCAGTCACATATTACCAGTTTATGTTGAGATGTGTTGCACATAGCATCCAAGTGCAAACAGCACAGTCACATATTACCAGTTTATGTTGAGATGTGTTGCACATAGCATCCAAGTGCAAACAGCGCAGTCACATATTACCAGTTTATGTTGAGATGTGTTGCACATAGCATCCAAGTGCAAACAGCACAGTCACATATTACCAGTTTATGTTGAGATGTGTTGCACATAGCATCCAAGTGCAAACAGCACAGTCACATATTACCAGTTTATGTTGAGATGTGTTGCACATAGCATCCAAGTGCAAACAGCGCAGTCACATATTACCAGTTTATGTTGAGATGTGTTGCACATAGCATCCAAGTGCAAACAGCGCAGTCACATATTACAAGTTTATGTTGAGATGTGTTGCACATAGCATCCAAGTGCAAACAGCGCAGTCACATATTACCAGTTTATGTTGAGATGTGTTGCACATAGCATCCAAGTGCAAACAGCGCAGTCACATATTACCAGTTTATGTTGAGATGTGTTGCACATAGCATCCAAGTGCAAACAGCGCAGTCACATATTACCAGTTTATGTTGAGATGTGTTGCACATAGCATCCAAGTGCAAACAGCGCAGTCACATATTACCAGTTTATGTTGAGATGTGTTGCACATAGCATCCAAGTGCAAACAGCGCAGTCACATATTACCAGTTTATGTTGAGATGTGTTGCACATAGCATCCAAGTGCAAACAGCGCAGTCACATATTACCAGTTTATGTTGAGATGTGTTGCACATAGCATCCAAGTGCAAACAGCGCAGTCACATATTACCAGTTTATGTTGAGATGTGTTGCACATAGCATCCAAGTGCAAACAGCGCAGTCACATATTACCAGTTTATGTTGAGATGTGTTGCACATAGCATCCAAGTGCAAACAGCACAGTCACATATTACCAGTTTATGTTGAGATGTGTTGCACATAGCATCCAAGTGCAAACAGCGCAGTCACATATTACCAGTTTATGTTGAGATGTGTTGCACATAGCATCCAAGTGCAAACAGCACAGTCACATATTACCAGTTTATGTTGAGATGTGTTGCACATAGCATCCAAGTGCAAACAGCGCAGTCACATATTACCAGTTTATGTTGAGATGTGTTGCACATAGCATCCAAGTGCAAACAGCGCAGTCACATATTACCAGTTTATGTTGAGATGTGTTGCACATAGCATCCAAGTGCAAACAGCGCAGTCACATATTACCAGTTTATGTTGAGATGTGTTGCACATAGCATCCAAGTGCAAACAGCACAGTCACATATTACCAGTTTATGTTGAGATGTGTTGCACATAGCATCCAAGTGCAAACAGCGCAGTCACATATTACCAGTTTATGTTGAGATGTGTTGCACATAGCATCCAAGTGCAAACAGCGCAGTCACATATTACCAGTTTATGTTGAGATGTGTTGCACATAGCATCCAAGTGCAAACAGCGCAGTCACATATTACCAGTTTATGTTGAGATGTGTTGCACATAGCATCCAAGTGCAAACAGCGCAGTCACATATTACCAGTTTATGTTGAGATGTGTTGCACATAGCATCCAAGTGCAAACAGCGCAGTCACATATTACCAGTTTATGTTGAGATGTGTTGCACATAGCATCCAAGTGCAAACAGCACAGTCACATATTACCAGTTTATGTTGAGATGTGTTGCACATAGCATCCAAGTGCAAACAGCACAGTCACATATTACCAGTTTATGTTGAGATGTGTTGCACATAGCATCCAAGTGCAAACAGCGCAGTCACATATTACCAGTTTATGTTGAGATGTGTTGCACATAGCATCCAAGTGCAAACAGCGCAGTCACATATTACCAGTTTATGTTGAGATGTGTTGCACATAGCATCCAAGTGCAAACAGCGCAGTCACATATTACCAGTTTATGTTGAGATGTGTTGCACATAGCATCCAAGTGCAAACAGCGCAGTCACATATTACCAGTTTATGTTGAGATGTGTTGCACATAGCATCCAAGTGCAAACAGCACAGTCACATATTACCAGTTTATGTTGAGATGTGTTGCACATAGCATCCAAGTGCAAACAGCACAGTCACATATTACCAGTTTATGTTGAGATGTGTTGCACATAGCATCCAAGTGCAAACAGCACAGTCACATATTACCAGTTTATGTTGAGATGTGTTGCACATAGCATCATAAACATGTCACTTAAACTTACAACCAAACATTGATCCTAATAGCTTTTTTTGTGCTGTAGGTAAACAATTAAAATCATCTAAGATAATCCAGTACCTGGTTTTCCACACACTAGATGTCAAAATTTTTATACTTTTGCAGTACTATGCTAAGATGTCCATCCATCCATCTGTTATCAGGTTTATTTCCAGAAAATAATTTGAGTTCTCCACCATCAACAGTTACCATACTTTGTAGATGACTTGCCAGGATGCTGTAGATTTTGTGGTCAAAAGGTGAAAAGTCAAGGTCTCTTTTTCTGCACAATAACAAAAGTTCTACATCAGACTTCTGGACTAAACTTCTTGGATTGCTTGCACTTGGGTTAAGTTCCCAACCATCAACAGTTACCAAATTTTGTGGATGGCTTGCAAGAAAGCTTACAAGTTTTTGGATCAAAAGGTCAAAGGTCATGATTACTATGACTGAAAGAAGAAAATGTATGTTGCACAAAATTTCAGTTATAGATCAATGAACAATCATCATAGTTTTTGGATGATGTACACATTTTGTCAGAAAGAAGCCTATTGAGTTGGGGTTCAAAAGGTCAAAGGTCAGAGAAGTTTTTCCATAATAGCTTTAGTGCTTTGACCAAAGTTTATGAAGTGCATGCACTTAAGCTATGGAAGCAGTCTGTTAGTTCAAAAAGTCAAAGTTCATAGTTGTCAGATAAGAAAATAACATTTCTCCACATTAACTGAAGACCACATAGCCTATGTGATTTGGCAACATTACATAATTAGGCACTCATCACCATATTTGATTAATTTAATTAAATTCCTGAACTAGCATATATGATTTGGCAACATTGCAAAATTAGGCACTCATCACCATATTTGATTAATTTAATTAAATTCCTGAAATAGCCTATGTGATTTGGCAACATTGCATAATTAGGCACTCATCACCATATTTGATTAATTTAATTAAATTCCTGAACTAGCCTAAGTGATTTGGCAACATTGCATAATTAGGCAATCATCACCATATTTGGAGTCATAGTACTGAGATCTGTTCAAGCATTTTTGAAGAAAAATATGGATGATCTTTCAGATTATCAGAGGTAGGAAAATATGAACAGCTGTATTTTTGTGATATGTTTTGTTGTCACAGACCATCTTTATGTTATGAAATAATATCAGTATTACAACATCATGTTCATACATAAAGTTTCAAGCAAGACTTATCACGATAAGCAGTATATATTTAAAAGTGCCAAATCATCTGTTTAAACCAAAGCCGCTGTGATCTGACAATTTTTGGGTGAAACGTTTATTTCATTCTAGACTGTACTGTTAAGAAAGTTTTCACATTTGCAGATTTTTGTGAAATGAACAACTAGCCAAATGTCATAAATCAGGCTAACAACATGGCATTTGATCTTTCAGAATATTATGCCATAACAGATCTAGATCTGTGGCATTAACCAAACATCATCAAAATTACAACTCCCTTGATCTGTCATTACATTATACAAAACAGATCTAGATCTGTGGCATTAGCCAGATACCATCAGAATAAATAACATGACCCTTGATCTGTTATCACATTATAAACAACAGATCTAGGTCTGTAGCATTAGCCAGATATCATCAAAATAACTAACAACATTGCCATTGATCTATCCTCATATTATACCACAACAGATCTAGGTCTATTGCAATAGCCAGAAATCATCAATTAATAAATAACAACATTGCTATTGATCTATCCTCATATTATACCACAACAGATCTAGGTTTGTTGCATTAGCCATATATCATCAAAATAAATAACAACATTGCCATTGATCTATCCTCATATTATACCACAACAGATCTATGTCTGTTGCATTAGCCAGATATCATCAAAATAAATAACATGACCCTTGATCTGTCATCACATTATACCACTTTAAAAACAGATCAAGGTCTGCAGCATTAACCAAATATCAAAAATAAAATTAACAGCATGGCCCTTTTTCTATTAGAACATTATGCCTTAACAGATATAGATCTGTGGCATTAGACAAATATCATAAATAAAGCTAACAACATGGACCTCGATCGATGAGCACATTATACCACAAGAGATATTGGTATGTGGTGTTTGTCATGGATGCACATTATAAATGAAGAAATTGTATATTCCATGTTTATGCAGTTGAAATTATCATTCTTATTTTGTATACAGTATATGTAAGCTACTTGAAATTTTGTATTTCAGAGGGGAAACATGATGGAACATTTGAATCCATCAGATATTTCAAATGGTAAGTAGTAGCATATGTGTGTATTAAGTGGTAAGTTCATGTATGTGTACATTTCCAGTGGTTAGTTCATGTATGTGTACATTTCCAGTGGTTAGTTCATGTATGTGTACATTTCCAGTGGTTAGTTCATGTATGTGTACATTTCCAGTGGTAAGTTCATGTATGTGTACATTTCCAGTGGTTCATGTATGTGTACATTTCCAGTGGTAAGTTCATGTATGTGTACATTTCCAGTGGTTAGTTCATGTATGTGTACATTTCCAGTGGTTAGTTCATGTATGTGTACATTTCCAGTGGTAAGTTCATGTATGTGTACATTTTCAGTGGTTAGTTCATGTATGTGTACATTTCCAGTGGTAAGTACATATATGTGTACATTTCCAGTGGTAAGTACACGTATGTGTACATTTCCAGTGTTAAGTACATGTATGTGTACATATCCAGTGGTAAGTACATGTATGTGTGCATTTCCAAGTACAGTGCAACCCCGCTATATAACACGCCCTGCTATAACATGAATTCAGATATTTCAAATGGTAAGTAGTAGCATAATGTGTGTATTAAGTGGTAAGTTCATGTATGTGTACATTTCCAGTGGTAAGTACATGTATGTGTACATATCCAGTGGTAAGTACATGTATGTGTACATTTCCAAGTACAGTGTAACCCCGCTATATAACATGCCCTGCTATAACACGAATTCAGATATAACGCTGTCATGGCATGGCTCCCAAAATTTTGTATATTTATTCGCACATGAAAAAATATTTTTTGTTCAAAGTACGTGAATTAGTGTATGAAAAATATATAGATCGTGTATGAATTCGAATTTAATATGATCGTGGCGTGGTTCCTGAAATTTTAAATACATTTATGTGTATTTTTCTTGTATAGGGAATTATTTTTAAGTACAAGAAATAGTGTGTAAAACATTTATTATCATTTTGGGGAAGAGTTTGCATATGAATTTTAATATAATACGATCGTGGCATAGCTTCTGGAATTTAACATTATCACCAGGTTCTTGAAGTGTCATGCCAAAATAAACATTATCGGAAATGTTACTGATTACTGATCCATGAGTAAAGCCAGTAAGTCATCTTTGTGATTGTCTTCAATTAATTCTGTATACAATCATTGCTCAAACAATAGCCAACATGTGTTTCTTCTTTAACTGCATACACACCCAAGCAGCAGACAGTGCGATGGTTGATAAAAGATTCTCACAGTTTAATAAACATTAAAAACAAAAGCCGCCAACATGTTTGCTGGGCTTGGTGGTGTTATTAGACGCAATCAGTTGACCAGTAAATAATGTCTGCTTTATTAGCTGGAAATTGAAAGGGTATGAAATTGTACATGTGTTCAGACAAGATGGAATGGTTCAAGACAGATCAGGAGATTTCCAAAATTTGGTCAGGTGTTTTGACAACAAAAAAAAGGAGGATTTTGGTTAACCCAGTTTTTAGCATCCACATAGAAAGAAATTTTTTTAAACAAATTTAATTTTTTAGTCTTGATTATTACAATATTATCTCAAAAATCATTTTTTTCTAAGTAAGTTGTTGCCATTGTTGTATCATCCTTGTACTGTATGTACAACAATTATATTTAACATTTATTTGGCGATCATTGCTGGATTATATAAATGACAGTTCTCATCATTTTTGGTCTCTACACATAGGAGATGATGTACTGTTACTGGATCCAGGATTCCTCTAGAGACAACCTGAATTTTCCTAAAAATGGAAAATGCCTTTCAATGTCTGATTTGGAATGTGGCAATGTTAGTACAACTCTACTGAGTTCACTAAGAAGTTTAAATTGTTTCCTGCCATTTGGTAAAAAATTCATTTTGCTAACCGTGAGCCAGAACTGCCCAAGACTGGTATAGATTGGGTCTAATGTGGTTTTAATGTCAGTAAGATTCTCCATATGAAGTACAAACGCATATATTAAACCATCACACCCTTTGTAACTTTCAGCCTAATTTGTGGACACCTTTGTTGCAGGGACGTCATTGGTGGGGGCAGGGGGGCATTTGAATGTGCTGTTAAATTACTGTAGCCTAATATACGAAAATTAACAAGCCCGTCAAGTTTTGGCCCCCCCCCCCCCCATTAAGTTTTGCCCTCCCCTGAAAAGAGTTAAAATGATGTTCCTGCTTTGTTGTCATCATTCTCATCACTATCACCACACTTTTTGCAATGTGGTTGTTCATAATAGTGTCAAATACATCTTTTACATCAAAATTATGGTAGCTGGTCACATTCTGACAGTGCAGTGGTCACTCATTGCAGTGTGCATATCTATTTATTATTATTATTATTATTTTTATAATTAATGATTTCATGTTTACAATAAAATAGTCATTATGTGAGTAGGTTTGTCGATTGTGCATGAGAACTATTGTACGATTTGTTAGTCAGGGAACATTATTTTGTCTGCAGCATCAATACCCCAGTGCTAGACATCACTATAAACTGCCATACTACAGACATCATAGCAAAATGACTGAAAAATTGTTAAAACATCTTTAATTCTGTCCAGAATTCCTTTTGATTATACATACTGTAGAGCCTAATCCATGTCAACAACTTTAAAACACTGAAACAGAACCATACCTCTCTGTAAAAAATAAAAGTAATATTAATTATTTTATGCTGATTAAAGTCAGTCATAATCCACTATCTTTAACCATTTCAACTAACTCCAAACACTCAAACCAGCTGACCCTGCCAACAGATCAAAGGCATGTTAATTGTTTTTGCTGCTTGAAATTAGCAAGTACTGTGTCCTTCTCTACTTAAGCCAGTTCACAATCACATGAGTACAATCAGTATTACATTAAGTATATACTACACTTGAATCAAAATGTGAAATAAATGGAACAGGATGGGTATTTATAGCATACAAGTGCTGAGTTACTGTGACTGTCTTGTTGTTTAAGGCTGCAAGTTGTGTACTACTACAGCATTGGGCAGAAACTTGGGCATGGCATGAGTTCTGCACCAAAAAAGTGTGTCTCTAAGACTTTTTTTTCATGATTAAGTAGAAATTGACATAATTTATGTCTTGGCTCTAATTGCATGTCTCTCGTGTTGTACTGTACTTTTGCTGAGGTTATATTTGAATATTTAAAGCATTTCACACGTCAGAACTGGGTTGCTGTTACCTGTTTTCTAGGATTTTGAACTTTACAGATGATAACATATATATATATATATATATATATATATATATATATATATATATATATATATATATATATATATAATGAGGATTTCTTTCTTCTTTTCAGCAAACCAAATAAGGGTGTTTTTGTTGCATACAACAAAGTTGTGATGGCCTGGACAACATATTGATGTCAGATGCTAAAATTAGTTGACAGTTATTGACAGGATGCTTTTCACCATTTGATGGCTTTGTTAGCTTAAGCAAGACATTGATTGATATATGAAATTTTATCAAACTATTTGATTGTATTATTTTCTTCTGTGACATGATTTGCTCTAGAAGTTGCTGATAGAATTTGTATTGATTTTTACCTTTGTGGAAGGGACATTTCTTGAAAATTATATTGCTTTTATATTAGTATTAGTTTCAATAAATTCCCCACATCACCCTAGTTTTTGTAAAAGGACATGTTTTACTAGACATTGTATTGATACAATACAATGAGTTGATATGTCAGATGACAAAGACATGGAACTTGTTCTCTTGGTAATGAACAAGCACATAATTTTTTGGTATCTCAGACATGTACTATCCCTCCAACTCTCCCCCCCCCCCCCACAAAGATAACCCAATAAATTTAATAATACCACTGAAATTGTAACATTTTTGTCTCTCCTATATGTGATATTTTTCTGCATCTAGGGTCATTATTAAAGACATTATTTGATTTGTACACAATTTTCTTATTATTTGTGGGTTATGTCAACTCGAGAAGAATCCTTTATGTGTACTTAATTAATGTACATATTTTAGTCTTTGTATTCTTGTTTTTTTAAATTATTGTATATACTCACTTATAAATCGAGTGAAACTGCAAACTGAACAGAATCATATCTGCCATTGCATAATGCACCAGCAAATATGACCTTGTGCAGTATGTTAGGAGTAATCAGCGCAACAAACAACATAAACCCTGATCAGCTGGTGCATCATGTGATGGCAGATCAGGGTCTGTGTTGTTTGTGGATGGACTCATATTATAAGCAAGTTATATACAGAATATATTTTAACCTCTTAAAATTTACAGAAACAAGATGAGTCTTGTGAAGCTCCCATATTTTGTGGACACCATATTTTGTGTACACCTTATTTTGTGTACACCATATCTTGTGTACACCTTATTTTGTGTATACCTTATTTTGTGTACACCTTACTTTGTGTACACCTTATTTAAGGCAATTTGTCAACTTTTTCGTCAGCAATATTTCATTTAGAAAAAGAATTGCAATGAAACCATGGACCACAATTACATAATATTTACGATTTTTGTGAAGAAAGTTGTTTTTTTTCTATGTGGAAAATAATAGAAAATTTGATGATATTATAATTCTGAAATTCAAAGAGAAATACTGCAGTCATGTGGTCTTGATGTATTTTCAGTGCAAAATCAAAGGGAACACCTTGAAATTTATAAATAAATGACACACAAAACATTCATGTTAAGGTAACCATTTCAAAACTGCTAGCAATGAAAACAAAATTCAACTTTATTCATACTTTTTTTAAATATCTCCATTACCTTTCTTGATGGCATTGTTTTATGATTACTCACCTCTGCAATGTAGAATGGACCTATGGTACTAACACCAGCATCAACATCAGCACATATCAATGCATATACATATGTACAGCCTCATTGCATCACAAATACTATTTATTCCATGGTCCTAGGTAACAGTTTGAAGTAGGTTCTGTAGTGCCTAAGGGTGATTTGTGGGGGGGGGGGCTAACATTATACATGTACATTATCTGTACAGTTGAGCTCCTGTTGTTTTGTTTGTTTAAGTTTATATTTATCACTGCTCTTACATGAACTATCAAATAATCAATGCATCTTTTAGTACCACTCCATTACAATGGCCTGTAATTTTTCAAGCAGTGTTTAAGAACAATGAAATTTTCAAAACGTTCAATAATAATCTGTGGATTTTATTGACTCAGTGTAGCATTTTTAGTTTCATAACATAGACAATAATGCTCTTTTATTGTTTTATTCTTTTGTGGCCTGTCACTTTATTCTGAATTTATTTACTGCACGATACATAAAATGTTTGCAGTGATAGCTACCGGCTATTAAATTTTTTATTTAGGTCAGCTCTGTAATCATTTATTACATCCTGGTTTAAACATGCTTTCCCCAGTCTAACACATACAGACATTAAGGTGTTCCCCAGTCTAATACACACAGATATTAAGGTATTCCCCAGTCTAACACACACAGACATTAAGGTGTTCCCCAGTCTAACACACACAGATATTAAGGTGTTCCCCAGTCTAACACACACAGATATTAAGATGTTCCCCAGTATAACACACACAGACATTAAGGTGTTCCCCAGTCTAATACACACAGACATTAAGGTGTTTATTGCATATTTTCTGATTTTAATAACCCTTGATATGCATAACTGGGTCACATGCTATATAAGCTGTTTCCAGTCCTTTTGTACACAGTAAATCAGGGGTTGCATCCATCAGATTATACCAATGATACACAGTAAATCAGGGATTAAGTCTATTAAGTTACACACTTTATAAACAGTAAATCAGTGGTTAAATCTATCAGACCATTTGTACAAAGTAATCGGGGGTTGCATCTATCAAATTACACCATTTGTACACAGTAAATCAGGGAATAAGTCTTTTTAGTTACACCATTTGTATAAAGTAAATCAGTAGTTAAGTCTATTACACCATTTGTCTGTTAAGTTACACAATTTTTACACAGTAAATCAGGGGTTGCATCTGTCAAATTACACCATTTGTACACAGCAAATCAAGGGTTACATCTGTCAAATTGCACCATTTATACACAGTAAATCAGGTTACATCTGTCAGATTACACCATTTGTACACAGTAAATCAGGGGTTACATCTATCAAAGTACACCATTTGTACACAGTAAATCAGGGGTTACATCTATCAAAGTACACCATTTGTTCACAGTAAATCAGGGGTTAATGCTGTTAAGTTACACCATTTGTACACAGTAAATCATGAGTTACAGTTGTCAAATTATGCCTTTTGTACTCATTTACTTATGACACATTTTCTGAGTACATAAAGCTGAAACAGTGATTCAGTGTACTAAGTTTATAAATTCTTGGGTTATTGTCAACTTTGCATGTATACATTTAAATAGGTGAAAACTAGGAAGAAATTATTCTCTTAATTCTGAAAAACTGTTCAAATTATGTCATATATATTGAGTTGTTCCTTCCAAGTTCAGGAGAGTAATAATAATACCTTTACCAAGTCAAAATCAAATATTTGTTAGTCCTGTCAATGTTTTTATTGATGTCCTCATGGTTTGTGTAATGTAACCATTTTGGAGTAGAAATGACTCACACACTGTCTTGTTTTTCATAAGATTCATACAAGCAGACTACCTTATCAGTGAGGGCACTTTATATTTAGGTATACATATTATTATTGCTAAATAATAGGATATATGGCCATACCTGCCACATAAAGGGACAGCCTTAAATATAATGCCTTCTAGTGAAGGAGTACTGTCTTTATGTCGACACTTTATTTTATGCAGTATTATTTTTAATCTGCTCAACTCTTTCTTATAATTTTATCCAATTCCTTTACAGAGAAACATAATTACTGTGATTTCTATTGTAAACATTTGGTGGGTTTCTTTTCTACATGCTTTCTTAACAAGCTTTTCACAGGTATGTTTGCTTCATGTAAAATAGCTGACACATGTGATTTACTAGATTGACTATGCACTTTGCATGTATTTGTTATATATATATATATATATATATATATATATATATATATATATATATATATATATATATATATATATATATATACATATATATATATATATATATATCATTCCGTCCATTTTAAGTAATTTATATTTTAAATTTTGTATTTTAAATGTTTCCTATTTTCTGAATTTTGTTTTCTTAATTGTTTTTAATGTGACATTCTGTGTAATAAGCTGTATGTGTGCATCAGAAGGGTCTATTAGTTAATGCTAGTTGATTTGATAAGCACAACCGGTAGGATTGTGGACTTATGAATTTAAACCAAGATGTGAACTCATACCCATTGACCTGTATGATATTGGTCCACTTTTTCTTTTCTTCCCAGGCTCATAATATATCTTATTACAGTGCAGTCTCTCTTGCCATGGACAGGAAAGAATGATTTTGCTAAATCTAGGAGGTGCCTGTTTATGAGAGATGAAATATAAGTATATTATATAAAGTATATTAATTATTTCTGCTGATGGGTACATCCAAATCATAGATCTTTTACAGCATACAAACTTTGTGCGCCTGATTTTTTCCTGAAGATTTAAAATTCTGTGTGGTACTTTTGGGCAGCAGTAAAATGAGCTGTTTTATGTTTTTGCTTCTTCAGGGGTGATGCCTCCTTCCTCAGTGTTATGTGTGGTCAATAAATTCTAGGTGATTAAAAAGTCATTATCTGTTTACACCAGACACTGATGACAAATATTATTAGATAAACTGTAATGGGAATGCCAAAGCCAAATAGGTTTGACCTGGAAGGGACAATTTATTAATTAGATTGAAGCATTTTTTTTTTTGTATCTAGTTGATTAGTCAGAACTATTGGCAGTAGATCTTAATGTTCCAAATATACAGTTTGTTGACATGGGATATTTAGACTGTGATTTGCTATAATGTCTTTTTTAATTATATTTATTTTAGAGATCTTTTTTATATAACAGGTCAATCACTTAGTAGTTGCTAATGCCTGCTTATTTAACAGATTAAAGGTTGTCTTTGATAACAGTATTTTTCTTCTATTTATTTACATTGTCAAAGAAAAAGACTGATGTGGTCTTCATCAATTTTTTGCATGCTACAAATGTGGAAGTGGTATATAGTGTTAACCTTTTCCATCTCTATGTAGTGCTACCCTTTTCTATCTATATTAGTGTTGCTCTTTTCCATCTATAAATAGTGTTAACCTTGTCCATCTATTATTGTGTTACCCATGTATATCTATATAATGTTAACCTTGTCCAACTATGGTGTTATCTTTGTCCCTCTATATATACATTGTTACCGTGTCAGTTTAAATATTGTATTACCCCTAAAGTGTTACCCTTTTCCATCTATATTTATAGCATTGTCCTTGTCCATCCACATAGTGTTACCCTTATCCACCACTGTATTGTGTTATCCTTGTCCATCTGTGTGTAGTGTTATCCTTTGCCCATTGTATATAACTACCTTTGTCCATCTATTTATGGTGTTACCCTTGTCTTACTATAACGTTATCATTATCCATCTAAATACAGTGTTATCATGTCCATCAAAATATTGTATTGCTCTTATCCATCCATCAATGTGTAATCCATCCATCCATCCATCTATAATATTGACATTGCAGCAGTCTTGAAAATCAATTTATCCCTCCTCATGGACGTATGGTCACGTCAACATTGAGTTTTGGCCAAAAGACTTCTAGTGGTGTCTAGTAAGTCCTAATTAAAGATGGTGCCACTTGGACATCCAATATGGCTGCCAGAATGGTCATCTTGAAAATCTTGTAACTATTTCATATCAGCACAGGATTTTCCTTAAAATACTTGATTGGCCTTAAATGAAAATGGTAGAGAGCTGCAATCCAAGATGGCCTCCTCAGCAGCCATCTTGAAAATCTTACTGATACTCCTCCTGGATGGATGGTCATATATCGAAATAGGGTTTTCACTCAAGGATTTCTTTATGATGCCAAGTTGGTTGTAAATGTAAATGATGCTGATCTGACATCAAATATGGCTGCTATGGCAACCATCTTGGATCTATTATTATCATTGCTCTTCAACAAAAAGTCATATTCACAATGGATTTTGACTAGAAGATTACTTTTCATGCTTGAGTAATTTAAAAATAATCAGCTATCCATTTTTTACATTTTTTAATATCTTGGATCTTCTTCAAACACACATGAAAATTGGCATGTGGATGTATCTCAAGGAGATTAATTCAACAATACCAAAGCATAATAGCTGTGACTTAAATTTTGTGTTTGACTGAGATTTTGTTTTGGAGCCACTTTCTTATGTCTTGTGAATCTTTTATTCTATTACCCACTGCCTGGGAAAAGTGTAAATGGCCAAATGATGTTAGACAAAAGAGCACAGTATCTGCATTAGGAGGCACCTAAAATATATGCTGGCTATCCCAGTATTATTACTTTCTCACAATATCACATAACCTTGGAGATGGGAGTACTGATGGCTAAACCATGTGTTTCCCCCATTTCTTGCCAGTTGGTGTACATTTTCTGACTGTTTATATTATATTCACCAAATAGAAGGCACGGAAGAGATATTTCTTGTTTGAATATCTTACCCAATCATAATACCTTAGAAGAACTACTACTACCTTGCAACTCCTACCCTCCCAGATAACGCTTTTAGCTAAAAGGAGCTAGTTATCTGCCCACCTAGGTGGTGGTCAGGCAGGTTGATCTCTCCTAAGTATAGGAATTGGTGCCAAACCCCATGAATATCTCAGTTACTACTTCTACTAATGTAAAGAAGCATGCTTTCACCACAAGAGACCTCGCAAAAGCCAGAATCAAATTTTGGTAGATATACCGTTACGAGTTGGAGGAGTCTTTACTTCTAAGGAAAGTATATTCGATCTGTATTTCTAACTCTTCTCTCTTCCTATGCCAACAAAGTTCTGCCTTGACAACTATAATTTTTAACACTTTGTCATCGTCTCACATTTACTAGCACTTGCAGGGTAGCATATCTGACTTCTTTATGTTTGGGCTATAATTAGTTTTTCTATGCATGCAAGTCTCTATGCCTTTAGAAAACTCTATATAAGTATAGTTCCATTACGACCAGTTACATACAAGTGAGTTTTCTATACCAAGGCATTCTTAGCATCTGGGTAGTTTTGTAAATTATATTATGCCTGGACACTTAATTGCTTTATTAGATCATCTGCTATCACTGACTTCTAAGCAAAGCATCATATGGTATAGATCTGCACCTACCTTGTGTTCAAACAGACGGGTATACTGAATTCACCCATACAGGCCATCATTGCACCTTCCTACAAGAAACTATTGTGAATTGGTATGATATACTGAAGCTCCATTGCTCTAATTATGTCATCTGATTGCACCAGTTTGTAGTCGTATATGTGATACATTATTCATTTTACCCATATAGATATCATGGATATTGTCGCACAACTTTGAAAGTATCTAAATAACATTGCTTCAGTTCCTTTTGTATGTACAGCTTTTTGTGTGTAAAATAGAAACTTCTTGATGTTACTGTATCGCTTCCACTCTGGTCAGACAAGTACAGGTAAATTTACCTGGTTTACTCGGAAGCATCCTGATCATTCATGTTACTGAAAGCGATGCTTGAGTGGTGTTTATTTGTATAGGCAGTCCATTGGCCTTCCTGCAGGTAAGCTCTAACTAGAATTGATTTTTCCTGTTTGTGCATGTAAGTACTATAAGTAACGTTCCAGTGATTTTATATGTAGAGGCAGCCAAATTCACATACCTACGAGTTATTATGGCAAGAATTGATTATTTAGCATCCACGTTCTAAAATATTCATAGCTGTGCTCTAATCTACCTGGTCAGGTCACATATGCTCCTGTACAGGTAGTTGTCTTCATGGGCAACTGTGTATGGATACTCACTTGCTCATAAACAGGATACTCACTACACTACGTGTATAGAGGTTATTCTCTATTTTGACTTGCAGACTTAGACTATGGGTGAGACCATTCTGACAACCCCTCAACATTGTGTAGTTCCACAGGTTGTCACCCCTTGAAGACAAGTCAGACTTGCATATTATGGACAGAAGTCCATAATGTGAGGGATTAAAACATCTGATTGCCTGCAAGGGCAGCAAATCGGAGAGCAGCAACAAGCATCAGTCACTGTCTTATCAGATTTATGGACTGGATATGTGGATCAAACACATGTGGATCAATCATCCTGTAACTCATCCCAACCACAAGAACTGGACAGCATCATGCCAATCAGGTTGGTCATGTTCCTCCATGCCTGGACTTGACCATATAACTCTGATCTTACAGCATCAGCCAAAACAAACTTGTACAATTCCACAAATCACAAGCTCTTCATGAACAGACATGTCCTGCGAATGATTCCCAGTCTATAAAGGCACTCTCATGGACCAGTCTAACTGCATTGTGCTACTAGGCAATTCCTGTAGATGACATAGTTTACATGGATCTACCTAACCATATGGTACCTCGACACTTCAAGCATACTATATCCTTTTCAGGGCCTCAGTTTTCAAGAGATGTCTCTTCACTTGCACTCAAAACCTGTGCCATCCAAGAGACTCTCTTTAGCAATAAGTCAGAAGTAATGGGATCTAACTCGTAAGTGCTGCAATTGTAGTGGGCTACCATCATTGACATTCTTCACCAACTACCTCACAGTTAGCACTGGTGACATGGACTTCACTGCCTTTATCTATAACTGGCAAAACTGGCATTCAAGTTCCATTGGCATTATTAGATCTTACTTGGATGAGTGAAACTCCAACTTGCAGGATTGAACTGAAGTTTCCTGCACTATCTTTTGGACTTCTTCCTCATTTCTCTATGTCACCTGTCTACAGTTCTGACATCAGGTGAAAGTTGTCTACAGAAGACTCTACTTTAATTGTTCCAGAATCGGAATCTTTTTAGGTCACCACCACAGGACTCATCGTTGTTGGTGATTCCTATAGATCTTGCCACCTCAGGGTTCAACTCTATATTTATTACTGTACAATAAGAAAAAGGGTTAAGCAAACAAAGTATCCTCTCGCACAGCAGATGCATGGAATGGTTACGTGGATTAATCATCCCGTAACCCATCCCCAAATAATGAATTGGACAACATTTTCCCCACACATATGACTTACTTCTGTTTCTACCAGACTAGGCCATATACAATGGACCATTGAGCCCATGTCCACAATATATACATGATAAAGTCAGAGTCGCAATTCAAGGCATCTCACACGTTTAATCAGAAGAATAAGCAGGGACAACTACAAGGGATGGTCCACTTAATAACAGCCATGACATTGTACAACCATAATATCAAGAAAGAACTTACAATGGGTGGGAAAAGATGCAATGCATTCTAAGTCCACCTTACAGGTCAATCGTGCCCCAAGATACGCTTGCAACCGTTACCATCTATTCCCCTCATTAGTGATCAGTTTGATGGAATTAGCAGCATACCAAGACCACCACATCCATTCACAGAAACAGCAGTGAGATTTGCAAAGCAGCCGACAAGGTTACAGGGATGTCTCTAGAGCGCATGTCACTTGGAAACAATCTTACAACTAAGTGAAAGAGTCAGAGGGACTCGGAGGTCGCCTGTTTTCATCAGTATTAGACGTGATCATCCATCTTGGCATCCGTCCGTCTACGGGAGACGATGGCATAGCTCCAAAGTACGCTTTTGCTTATCCTTCTTTTTAGCTCTCTTTTCAGCTTGTTTTATTCTTCTCTTTTCCTCTGCGTTTTGAACTCCCTATCTGACAGCTAGACGCCAGCTGGAACGGTTGTTTGCACAGCTCTCCCAGTCGTTGACATTGATGTTTGCTGTCTTCATATCCTTCTTGCAAACATCTTTGTAGCGCAGATGTGGTCATCCAGTTGGTCGTGCACCTTCTGCTAACTCCCCATATAACAGGTCCTTGGGAATGCGACCTGGGTCCATTCTCTTGACATGGCCGAGCCAGCGAAGGCACCTCTCACTGAGTATGGAGAACATGCTGTTCATGTTGGCGCATTCTAGAACCTCTGTGTTGGGTACTTTGTCCTGCCACTGGATGTGCAGAATGCGCCGCAGACATCTCAGGTGGAAGCTGTTGAGTTTCCTCTCGTGTCTTGCATAGGTGGTCCATGTTTCGCTGCTGTAGAGAAGTGAGCTGAGCACGCAAGCTTGGTAGACACGCAGTTTGGTCTTCTCTGTGAGGTTGGGGTTGTTCCAGACCCTCTGGTAAAGTCTGGCCATCACTGCTGCTGCCTTGGCAATCCTGCCGCCCACCTCAGAATCAATGGAGAGTGAGCTGGAGATGTTAGACCCGAGGTATGTGAAGTTCTCGACAACTTCCAAATTGTACCCATCGATGGAGACAGAGGGAGGGGAGTCTGTGTCCTGTGCCATGACATTCGTTTTCTTCAAACTGATGGTCAGTCCAAATTCCTTACATGCATGGGAGAGGCAGCATACCAGCTGCTGAAGTCCGTCTTCCGTGTGTGATGTCAAGGCTGCATCGTCGGCAAAGAGCAATTCACGGATGAGTACCTCTGTGACTTTAGTCTTAGCACGGAGACGGGCGATGTTGAACAGCTTGCCGTCAGCCCTGGTATGGATGTACACTCCCTCGCTGCAGTTCTTGAATGCATACTGGAGAAGCATGGAGAAGAAGATGGCAAAGAGTGTCGGTGCAAGGACACAGCTTTGTTTGACTCCGCTAATGACTGGGAATGCTTCAGATGACCATCCATATCTCAATGATATACATAAAAGCCAATGCCCCATCCCACCCTTATCACAGATCCCGGTAAGAAGACTCCGATATTGTGTGGCTGAATGGGGAAAGTTTTCCATGACTACATGGGGACCCTACCAATTCCTGAGGACTCAGTATCACATTCAGCACCCCTGCTAAGCCAGTGGCCAGTGTTCCTTAAGCTACAACGTGGCACTTATCAGTTGGTCCTCAACCTAGGTACATTCAGTCAAACTATGTTATGAACTTCTTTGAACTCTTATACCCTTTCAAGATTCGGTCAACTTAGTCTGGACGTTTAGAATGTGTTCCCTGGTAACAAGATTTGAATTCATGCAATGATATGTTTCTGTGCCTTTTTGGAGCAACCCAACTGCAAGAATATTGATTCACCTCACAAGTTTTGTGCATTACGGCAGCGTACAACTTATTCCCTGGTCACTTTATTGGGCTGTCATATCAATGATTACGTGGTCCAAGTGGAGGCCAAACTTTGACAACTGGACCATCTATCGCAGTCGGCATTCGAGGTTGCATCGTGAGGGCGCTTTGGACTCGCATCGATGACACCTATGCAAACACATCCTCTCGCAATCACGATCACTACGGATGCGCACACAGAAGGCTAGAGGAAGCAAATCTCCTACCTTTTTGGACTGACATGGGAGTGTGGCCCATTCATGATCATTATTTATATGTGCACATCATCGAAATGGACACCGTTTTTGAAAGACTGTCATAGGTGGCTGATGAACCTACACGGGAATAAAGTTCTCATTCTGCCCAATATCTTCACTGTGGTGACAGATATCAAACAAAGCGGAACACTCTGATCTTTGTATTCGTGTTTGGAATTTTCTAAACATGGTATCGTCAACGACAATCCAAGTTTCAGTTCGATATATCCTAGGCTGGCTAATGTAGTGGCAGACTCGTTTCTTCTGCTTACTGGAGCTCGTATAAATGGAATGGCTTTGCATCCCTCAGTTTCATGAGATACATACTCGATGGAATCGACTTATGATGGACCCTAGTGACAGGGTGGAATGACAACAGTCCCAACATTTGTCACTACAATCCTGGGCCTGAAAGGCCTGGCTGATTGCTGCTTCATATACATTCAGCTAGCCTTGGATTCTAAACTTGATACAGGAACCAAAGATATATGTGTCTCTTCATACTGGTTACTCTGTTAAAATATGGAATACAGAACCAACCGGGTCAGTCTAGGAATGGACTATAATCTCAGTGGTTCACACCAAAGTACTTTATTCAAATGGAGACATCCATACACAATAGCTAACTTTCTAGCACCCATCACAGTTAAATTTACCATTCCACGATCGCTAGCACATGTGTTATCAAAGGAGAGGATATCACACAAATTAAAGACTAGTCTGATCTATTTGTTTGGATTACTCCTAACCAATGACACTGGACCTTTGACCATGTGAACTTTTCATGGGGATTAACCTGGCTGAACTTGATACCAACTGAAATGCTCTCAAGAACTTAATTAGTTCACCTATCATTCAAATCCTGCTTCTGGCAGTCACTAGGCAATCTCAGCAATACATTTCCAGGTGAACCCATCTACTTACAGTACCAACATGATAGATCAATATCGCTCATGAAGCCCCACCCACCCACTTGCAACGGCATCATTGACTCGCCTTTCTAACAATGCTTACTTCCTCATTTGTATTAGCTATGGCAGGTAGAAAAACGAAATATATGCCTTATCAGTGCATCCTAATTAAAATGCAGTTCTGACAAGGCGGGTCAGTTTCACTCATGACGGTACCCTCTATCATTGCCAAGAACAGGTTCCAGTCCATGGGTAACCATACTTGTGTAATGAAATCACTGTCTACTCTGGACACTACAGCTCAAGACCACCTACAAGACCCAGTATGAGCTTTGTAGTAGTATCTTAAAATGACAGGGCTATTGCATTAAGGGAGATCACACTATATTTACCTCTCAAACAGCAAGAGGGGAAAATAATATCAGCACAGATCCTTGCATCCTGGATTAAGTGGGTTATTCGCTCTGCATATCGAGAAATAACCCCAGCTTAAATGAACGTTACACACATTTTGGATCACAAGGTAAGAGGAGTTGCTACAAGTATAGCATTTCACCGGAACTATTCTCTAAATGACATCATCCAGGCAGTGGAATGGAGATTGGAGTCGACATTCTCCAGTTTTTATTTAGAGACCTTACTTCCAAACTGACTCGATTCGATCAGGTAGAACCTATAGCCGTGGTAGAACAGGTCGCCTTTCCAGGTTGCTAGATATCTTCATTAGACGCGGCTTCTAGACTTCCTCTGGGTTTGCGCGAGGTCAAACTTTCCCTTTTTAAAGCCGCTCCCTGATAGATGGAGTCTTCACCAGTCGAGTTATGTAGCTGTCTCACCTACCATAAGGGACCTGAGATGGCATCTCCGGGGAAGGAGATATATCTCCGTCTACCTGTTGCCTATTCTCCTAAGGTATACTGATTGTGTTGCGTTTCCAAAGTAACATATATTTCTAGTAAAATATGTTTCTTCGCGAATACTTACCCAACCATAATACACATACACCGTCCCAGCCATCCCGCAATTACATCCGTATAGAGAGCATGCCTTCCGCTCCAGTTGTAACTGAGACATTCACGTGATTTGACGTCAATTCCTGTACCAAGGAAAGATCTCTCTACCCAATTGCCTCCAAGGTGAGCATAAACTTTTAGCTTCTTTTAGCTAAAAGTGTTATCTGGTAGGACTGGGTTTGTAGTTTTGTCTCGTTTTCATGAATGTCTACCCTTACGTCTAACTGAAAAATTTCCTTTATCTCGATCTCGACGATATTCACATATAAAAAGTACTGTTTGCCAATCATTTTGTCAATTCCGTTTGTCCGGAAATAATAGGAATAATTCTTTATTGTTCTCGTGAGTCCGAGACATTAACAAACTACCAGTATTACAAAAAAAAAAAAAAAAAAAAAAAAAAAAAACACATCTTGCTCAGACACGGCCGGATAGGCCACATCTATTGGCAAAACACTTTACTCCAACTGCTCTGTACGATATAACCTTTCATTGATTTACCATGAAGCACTAATCAATTAATCCAAAATCCTATGTTGGAGAGGTTGAGACGCACACTATATAAGAATATTTAGATTTTCATGAGCACATTTTAAAACGGAATAAAAAAAACAACGCCTTTTAGCTTCAAGGGTAGTGCTGAAGTAAGTGAAAACCATCCCAAGGAGTCCTGAATATACTTTACAGTTCCGGACATCAAAGTCATTTTGAAAATTAGTGAAGCGAGACATTTTTTAATTATGTAGTATATTGATAACCTATGTCAGAAGGTGAAACAATACCATGAATAACATCATCAATTTATGCCTAATCAGTAAGGAATTTTTTGTCTTGCCCTTTCTTCTAATTAAAGAAAGCATTAACTGGAAATTGAGAGCAGAAACTCCCTAATTCCTCGTAAGCAACTGTGATCATATGAATAATTAACCTTTTACTGGGCTGCTGTATGCAACTAAAATGATGAGCAGCTTATTAGTTATGTTTTGTCTGTCTGATTGCAATGAAAGGACAGCCATTGAAGAAGTGAATAAACTTGAGATTTTCACGTCATAAAACCAGGAAATATTAGAATATGCAGCACATTGAAAAAGAAAGAGAGAATGTTGTAAGATTTATAAGTTTCAGAACAAGATCACGTTCACTCGGTGTATTCTCGAGAGGTAGTGCAAACTGAAGTTCCACGCGGAGCTATCATGATTTTTTAGGGTGCAGATGTCTCTCGTCACTACCTTGGGCTGTGGTGAAATTGAATCTCCACATTTAATAACCTGCTGCATAGTAGTAATACAAAATGCTTTGCGAAATATTGGTACTCAATTGTGCCTCATCCTTAACAGGGTCAAGGAAGAGATCTGACGTAATTCTTTACGGCAAAGTTACGTTTAAGAGGTCTGGAACACAATGTCTGGCCGTCCTGTGTGACTTCTGTCTGAGAGCCGTTGTAATGCTGGAACTGGAAAAGGTTTCCGCCAAACGTTCCCTTAGAAGCCACATTGATGATGATGCCAATGAACAAATATTTAGGGTGCTGATTATTGATGTTCAGTCTTGGATCTTAGTCAACTGCAGTGGTGAAGATTTTGACTTTAACTCGTCGAATGAAATACTTATCTATGCTTCCGGTTAGTGTCTAAATGATGTAGTTTCCGACTTTGAGTAAGACTTCGACACGTCGCGCTTATAGCTTGGCTTTTTCGATGTTGCTATCGTTAGTGTTTGCTATCAAATTGGAAAACGGTGCTACTTACATTCGGTCCAAGACGTACATCCACTACACTCACAATCACTTGTCTTGCAATCACATTTTCATGTATACAAGATGGGTCATTTCTAATCTACGCCCTTGTTTGATTTTTTTTGTCTTGATCTATAAATCCTACCACCGTGGTCTCCGTCATCATCTGCAGTCGGATGTGTCGTTAAACTTGCTCATTGTGTCAGGCTTCCACGTCATACAAGCACCAATGTGTGTGTGTGTGTGTGTGTGTGTGTGTGTGTGTGTGCTATTCTTGGTTTCTTTTCTCCAAGTCAACATATTATTTTGATAATCCCAGGAAGGGTAAGTGTCATTTGCTGCTGATGAGGTACAAAATTCACCGAACGAAGAATGCATGAAATCGTTGGCGGGATATGCCAGAATTACTCTCGTCAACGATTTCATGCATTATTAACGTGTTTAATAAAACAGATAGTCCACCGACATTGAATGTCTGGCTGCATCAAATAAATATGCTGCGTAACTCTAAAAAGTTTGCCTAGTGTCAGCTAAAATTCAAACGCCGACTGAACCCAGTCGAACAGGTTACGTATTAGACAAATTATTCTGGAGCACACACCCCCGCCCCCACTACCATCGGAACACGCTATACAAGCTCGTTATTTGGGTAGTAAGACATACCACTAAAACAAACATAATATGTGCTGTCTTACACTGTCGGACTAAAAAACCTCCAGATGTGTATGTTGTATATTGTCATTATAAGAGTACATCGAAAGAACATATGATGCAATAACTGGGTGGCAATTCGAATACTTCGACTAGCTGCTGAGTGGTGTGAAAATGTGATATTTACAATGACTGAATTCAGAAGCAGAAAGACCCAGAGATGTTCATGTGGTCCTTATATGAGTACATTAAATGAACAACTTGAGCTTTCATTATTGTGTTTGTTTTTGAGTGTAGCCGAATAAGTAGTGCACGTGACCTCGAAATCAAGGCATGTACTTTGACAAAATGCCGTTTACAGACTTGGATAAAGCATTTTGGTTTTAAACAGCAACTTGATGAAGATTGTATTGAGATTCAGGAGAGTGCTAAAGTTCCTATAACTGGTATGTCGGATGGAACTGTAGCCAAGTGTAAGAATGTGCATAATACCTGGCTTAGTGTTTGGAATAAGACTTTTCCTTCTATTTATGCTTCCCGATAAGGTCATTAGCAGACGATAGTTTGCATATTTTACCTGAACGATGGGCAACCTGGCAGTTTATCCCATATGGGACCACCAAAATTGACCATTTTGAACAAGGCACACTAAGGCAAGATCAACTTGTAAATGACAAATATAGAAACTAACAGAAAGCCTGATTTGCGTTCTGTTTATCTGTATGTTTTGTAACAGTATTTTGAGATTCGGTGAATTTATTTCAACTTCCAAACACAATATAAAATCAACGGCGAATATGGTAACATGCCAAAAATATGGCTGCTTATGTCGTCATTCGGGATCTATCTAATAACAAAATTCAGTGTATGTCAGTGGTGGAAAGATTTTGGAAAATTAAACTCAATGGCAACCACATGTTCTTCTTATCTGTACATTTTGCCACTTCTGGTATGCCCGGTATACTTCTGGGAGGGGGAGTGTACCATTTTTTCAGGCGGGACTCGTATTTTTGTAAAAATCAAAATAGTAGTCCATGACTCCTAGTTTTAAAATCCGAACGAGACAGATGAGTATTATCAAGCATTCTCCTGTATAACCCGGGGATAGCACTTTCCATTCTGTTTGGTATATATCTGTAATTCTCTTTAAGTACTCGTATGTACCTTTGATTTCTTTCGTAGGAATCTGGAATGACTATGTAGATGGAAATTAAATAATATGTCACCATGCAAGTGTGCTGGATTCACGGTACTATTCAAGTCCCATAGTAAACATATGAAAACAACGTCATATTCAAACTTCAAGAACATAACATTTCTGGGTGCTGATGATCAGACCTATATTTCTACATGCACAACTATCCTTGGTGCAAGCTTCTATATGGAGAACACCATATGAGCCGCGGCATTTTTTTCATCTACATGTGCATAAAACACATGTCATCGGTTCTGCACCAAATGAATATGTGCTACTTTCATTATTGAGTGCTCCTAAGTCAAGTCTGTAAAAATACTAAAATTGTATCAATATAATTTTGTCTATTTTTTTTTTAAATTACAGATAGGATAAGTTCTCAAAAGATATTTTTACTAAGATTTTTTCTTTCTTCTCATTATTAACCAATTATGGATCACAAAACCCATACATACTCTATTATTTGTTCACCCATTTCTAGAGTGGTTCACAGTTCTTCCATATAATTAGTACCGTGCGTCCTATGCTAGGCACGAGTGCATATAAGATCTACTTAGTAGCATCATTTTTGGTGATGTGTGTTTAATCATGATGGAATATGGTGCGTGCAGACAAGGCGGTGGGTGCCATAAACCCCGGAACTGGGTTCGAATCTCCGTAGAGTAAGAATTAAAAATTCTCTCACCTGTATGATAGTATTATATATATATATATATATATATATATATATATATATATATATATATATATATATATATATATATATATATATATATATTAGGCTTGTGTACATTTGTATTGATGTAATGATGGTGGTATATTACCAAATTTAAAAAATTGCTTTTATTTGTTAATATACCACCATTATTACATTACTGCAGGTATACACGAGTTTAATTTGAGACGGTTTTGTGTGGATTATATTTTATCACTGTATTCATTGAAAATTGCCACCTGTTTACTCTTAGTGTTTCAGTACTTGCATAGCCCCCCCCCCCCCCCCCCATCCCGTTTTGTTCAGGCCATCAGGTTTTTAATATGCTTGATAGAGAGTGATAAAATATATAAATTGCAACAAGAATGTAATGGCACTTTTATACAGCTACTAAGCTTTGCCTTGCACGAATTTCAGACGAACCATGCGTCACTGCATAGTCAACTCCGCTACAAAGGTAAGTCCGCTACTTAACGACAAACACCAAATGTGTACTCCCCTAACAGCAAAAAGCTTTACATCGACGGACTAGAACATGCTGGGACAAGCAATACATTTTTTTTTTCTGGCACCCTTTTTGTTCCAATATTCCGGACCCAAACTCTTTATACTGATTAATAAATGACAAGTTAGCCGTTCTAAAACCATTAAAATATACTGGCACTTATCCTGTACATTTGACATGTCCATTTTTACCTACATTTTGTTCCTTTTAATATTAGTGGCAGACTCGATCCTAGCAATTTTGACACGCAACAGGGTCAGCGGCGTTTCAAAGGGTAAGATAATTTCAATTGTGTTAAACTCCAGTATTCATTGACTAGTAGCGTATATAGCTGACGTGTATTCAACGCCTCTTTACTAGGTATTTACCTATTCCAGGTAAATCCCGACCCACATATAGTCTAACTGCGATGTTAATGTTTTGGCAAGGTCTGAGCTGCAACTTAATCGATCAGTTTGATCGGTTTATGCCGTTACTTTAAACGAGAATTCATCAATCACTAGGAATTGGGACTCTGTATTGATTTACCGACGAGAAATACATTTTTGTCCCGTCTTCCCGCGACTCTTCAAAGCTTTTGTCACATCTGAATTGCTGTGTTCTATGGGAAGTGAATATGGATAATGACAAGATAGGAATTGATTTGTTTTCTCTTCGGATGAATCCGTCCACACGGTGATATTTGTACCCATAGTTTTGGCGATTAACATAACAGGAAAAGAAAGTATGTATACAAATGTGTTTACAAATGTATACAAAATGTGTTCATTCTAGTTTTCATCGGTAGATTGCTAAATTGGAAAGGGAATACATACACAATGAACTATGGTACTGTGTGAATGAAAACGAAATTTCAAAGAGAAAACTGAAACTTTTATCGGAATCTATATATGTTCTGTGTAACAGTTATATAAGAGTTCCTACTTGAACTATCATATATATGCTGTCAATGTCAGGATGGGTAACCAGTACCCCCTTGGCTTCCTGTGGCCGACATTGGTCGAATCTAAGTGATTAAATGTGAAGGAAGCCGCCGACATCACTTTGATCGGTAATGTATATTTTTAGATTCAAACTGGCATGGGTTTCCTATAATTGCTAACAAACAAGTCTCAAAACTTAACAAACCGTGCAAGCCAGAAGAAAAGGAAAGCAAAGAGAAAGAAAAACAGCTGGAACATTCTTGATGATTTGAGCTTATATTCCTGAGGATCCATTGATCAAACCGGGTTGTTTTCCAAGAAAGTGTATAATACTTTAATTCTGAATGAGTCTGTATCTTCCAATGTAAAATCATTTGTTGCACATGCCAAAACCATCAGTTCTAGATGCTTTGGATAAAAGTGACCTTCATATATTTCTTGCATCCATGCTAAAGAGATCAAACTTTAGACGATAGTATTTTGTGTTTTGCTTTTTAGAGAGATCTTTGGATTTCATATTGTTTTAATCTAAACTTAAAGATGGTGTTTTAAATGACTTTTGTCTTAATATACTGTCCAATAAGGAATGAATTACATCTTAATCTGAGATAATTTGTTCATATTACTATGTCACGCCCTGACAAGTGACATTTTGTTTGGGGTACATTTTATAAATTGATAAATCTGTGCAATTCGATAGACGAATTGTAACGTAATGTTTCCCGATATTAGACTCTGCATACTACAAATTATTTACCGCAATTTAAATAGAACCCATCGATTAAACGTTACAATGTCTTTGTAGCTAAATTATGGCATTATGTTCCTATGGTTTATAGCATTTCCTCAAAGATTTTTTCCATGCTTCTTTGACTGGCTTACAAGTACTTCGGAATTATAGATTTTACGTTATATTTTAAACGGCCTAGGAACAACAGTTCATAGTTAAGCATATTAGAAGTGTGACACTTGTATTAAAAGCCGATGACATGCTATCTTGCGAAGCAGTTTTGCTTAGAAAAGGTGGGAATTGTATAGAATTGTATTTCACGCTATTCTGGTTCATTTGAATTGAAAAGTTTATGTATTTATGCCTTCTTCGAGTGTTTACGTTAGTGAAATGGAACAAATATAAAAAACGACATATTTGCAATATAATTTGATCCCTTAATATGGGAAGTGAAAAATTAAATTTTGATACCGAATTTTCTTCCACTGGAATATTTCAAGGAATATTCGAGAGAAATCCGGAAAAAGTGCTGCATTATATTAAACAAGGCGAAAATGTGAATCAAGTTTGTTCCAAAACCGGAATGGGATATTTACATTTAATTATGACGGTAGCCTACCCAATCACGGAAACGAAATATGTACCCATCATTTATCAGTTATCTAATGCCAACATTTTACTTGATCACCTGGATGCTGATGGAAGGTCACCATTGCACCTGTCCATCAAAGGAATGCTGTTGGAACTCATGGTCGCACTCATCAAATGTGGCGCCACCTGTCACATAGAAGATGATGAACATTTGATAAGTAAATACGGAGGATTCACTGAATGCGAAACTTTGGAACGATACCGAAAATTTGCCCCAGGATACTGGATACCTGTCGCGGAAAACAAGGCATTCAAAGTTAACATTCTGGTAAAATCATGGTGCCGGATAAACATATGTCGAAACGAAAAAACGCTAGTGGAATTCGCAAAAGAGAAAGGTGTGGATGAGAAAATAACCAAAATGCTTCTTGACAACGAAAGCACTATCGAATTTGCTCATGCGACAATCGCCGGAGACGAGGACAAAATGAAGGGACTTATTGATCATTTCGACATAGATATGACAACAAAAGATATATCACATCGAGAGAGTTACTTTGAGCCCTATTTTCCATTATCCCTGTATGGAGCTGCAATCAAATACGGTCACAAACACATACTTTATATGTTAAAAAATGTGGAAAATATTAAAATAACAGAGCCTGCAATAACACATCACAGCGAGGACTATTCCGATCGGTCTCAGTCAGCCGTTTGTGTAATATTGTGATATACATTGTTCCCTAGGTTTGTTCACTTCTTGGACTAATTAGTTGATATTTTTTTATGTTTGTGCCAAATTATAAATTTCATTTTCTTCGCCATTAAATGTAAGAAAATATCGCACGTGGCTATAAACATAAGTGGGCACTAAAACTGTTATATAAAAATATTAAAAAGACAAGATATTGTTCAATATTTGACACTAACATGTTTATAAAGACCGAAGTGCATATCTGTTTTTCAGTTTCTGTATACATTTCATTACTTATGTCCTCACACCGGTATGGTTATGAAAACTGGTTCTGTCAGTATTTTATTTCTTCTATTATGTCACTTTATTTGCATCTTGCCTATAATTATATGCATTCTTTCTTTCTTTTTTTTAAACCTTGGATATTTTTTGTTATCAGTTTGTGACACCAAGCGAAGCGTATATACATGGAAAATACGTAATGCATTTTTAAAGGGGTGTTATGACAATGATTGTGCTCCATTTTAATTTGTTTTTCATACCTGTCTTCATTCGATCAATTCTTATATTTCGCCAATAAATATATATTTTCACATGGAATGATTGCAGAATTTTTTATTATTTTTTTTTTTGTAGTTTTTATGAAGTGTCATTTTGACGAATGAAATAATACCGTTATTTGTCAGTCAAGGCAGAGAGGTCTAAGGCGATCGGTTTTAAAGATCATTCACGTCTCACTTGGCGTCTGCGTGGGTTCGAATCTAGACTCCAGACAGTATGGGTATGTGAGAACTCTAGACCAACAAGTAGATGTCCACTTATTTCTGATATTACTGGAAACGGAGACCAACCGGGCTGGGCCGGGCCGGGCGGTATTTCATACTGAAGCTTTCACCCTCCAATCAGTTCTGACTATTGGACGCTCGCGAGCAATACATTTGTTTCGAGTGACCTTTGTATGCGGATGCCTCTTGTTTTGATCCATGGCATTACATCCTTCAGAGCACTAACTTTTTTAGCATTGATCCCTGTCAGAACAGAACATATTATACACCATTTACTGACTTATTTTTAAATTGCTGACGCATACGTGGAAGGCAACATCACTCCAAGGCAAGAGTGACGATGTTGTTTTCCACTCTTGCGTCAGCAGTTTAAAAACAAAAAGGTTAGTAAATGATGAATACACGGGTGTTCTGTTTGGACAGGAATTAATGAAAACAAAATATAAGTGTTCTGAAAGATTCACATACAAAGTCACTCGAAATAAATTTATTTTTAACTCTCGAACGTCCGATAGTCAGAGCTGATTGGAGGGTGAAAGCTTCAGTATGAAATACGGTCCGGCCTGGTTGACATTCGTTACCAGTAACATCAAAAGAAGAAGAAGAAAAAAAACCAATAAAACCCCCAAAACACAACAAATAAAAAAAAACCAATATAGAAAAAGGAGATCTATGTGTTGGTCTAGTGAGAACGCTTGCCAAGAGCTTGCTGTGGGTCGGTGGGTCTTCCCGGTTTTTTTTATTCACCAAACATTCTGGTCTCACTGGATAGTTTCGTATTTTGACACCCACCTAATTTTTAAGGTAGAAGGCATGAACCTAGTTATCACAAGCCTAGCATTTATAAATTCACACAGAAGTTAAATCTGTAATGTGGTTGAGATTTACTTTGAGTTAGGCTTGGAAATGGGTTGGCTTGCTGGTGACTGCTTTCACAGACGAGCATTGGAGATCAAATGCGTAACTTGGGCTGCAAATGAGCAGCCGACTTGGCTTACGTATTTACATGTGTCTGCTACAGAGGTAAATATCTAAAAATCTAGATGGTTGAGGGGTGATGAAAAGTATGCTAATTTGTTATCGTACTAGTGAACTTGATGCATGCATAAGGCACATACTGATTCTTTTAGCTGCCTTGTCACAGGAAAATATTGAAAATAGCTCTTTCCTGTCAACAATGAATGTAAAAAGAGGGGTTGGTGGCAGTGTTGGTTCAATATAAAAGCCAAAAGTTGCATTAGGAATTAACCTGATTGCCGCAGTCAAAATCTCACATGTATGTTTTCTACAAAAATCATTAGTTTGTTTTTATTTGTATCTTCAGTGTAAAATTATTCTGATTTTTCTGCAATAGGTCATTGTCGGATGAAAATTCACCAGATAAACTGTCCAGTGAGACCTCTGCTCGCCGTGTACGGCCTATCATGGGGGATTACAGTAATGGCGGCTATAGGTGAAATATAGTAAAGTGGGATCTGTAGATTTCGGCGGTTATAAGTGGTTATTTTGTACAGTGAAATGGTTCGTAATTGTTGGGATGATGTGTGAATATTCAAGGAATGCAGCGTAAAGAACATTACTGGTGGATCATAATCAATTTTGAAGAAAAAAAAATGTGTTTTTCCACTCAAAATTCGATTATGATGGAGTAGAGATGGAAGTTCAGTGGTGCAGTTTTAAGACATTCCCTACCTGATTTGTTTGGCTCATTTACTTATTTCAGTCTAGTTACCTGTCAGTAGTTAAGGAGTCACTTTAGCGACAATGGGACTTTAACATTAAAATAGGGGGTTTGCACTTATGTGACAATGGGAATTTAACATGGGAATGTCATCTGGAGGTCAATGGGAATTGAACATTGGGTGGCATCATGGAATTTATAGGATCAAAACTTTTTATAGGGTAAAATGTATTTGTAGGGACAAAGGGTTGATAGAGACAAACATAGGCATACAGAAACAAACAAATACACATTCAAACACACAGAAAAGAGAACAGAAATGTTCAACAACAAAAAATACTCACGCATAGAATAGATACTCGAAAAAAGTCTATTGTATGGATTCAAAACAGTTTTTCAAGTATATAAATGGGCCTGGTCTAAGCACTATCCATTTAATACATAAACATTTGGACATGAAACAAACCTATTTACGAGTTATTTACTTCTTGGTTCTAGTAGACTACTGTTTAAAATTAAAGTTCACGCCTTTCTAAAATCACTTCATATACAACGTATTTATATTAAAAGTTCAATTATAAGAAAAAGTTAAAACAAAACAAGTAACAACCAATCAAATAGGACAAAGTTCATGTTTCTCTCTCTATCCGTCATACACGTTTAAAATCTGGTCAGCTATCATTTGTGTTCCAGCGTAGATGTTTCCCTTCACGTATTCCCTTTCATTCGTAAATCTGCTGTTATGTCCATCGTGCTAGGTACACTTATAAGTAAGCAGATTAAGTGCAGTCATCGTCTTCTTCCCAAAGTATGCCATATGAATGGTAACTTTTCCATCGGTGATGTCAAATTTTTCTCATCGTCTGCACCTCTTCTATAGCCCTCAAAAGTTTGGAAGACGTTAGTTCTGCAGGTGTGCTAAACCAGAGACATACAGGCGAGTTCAAACCGTCATGATACATAGATAGGCTCAAACGACCTCGATCTTTGACTAGGCAATGACATTTGAGTTCCTCTAACGGTGAGTCAAGTAGGTCCGTAATGAAACCTGCTACTTCCTCTGCTGGAACGTCAGACACGAAGTCTTTAAATTACACCGTTTAGGTATAAGTTGTCGTCCTAAATTTTCTCGAGGTCGCTGTTTGAGTCATTTGAATGCTAAAATACTCCATTGGAACTAATGAATCCTTCCCCTTCTTGTACGCACTTTGCTGTGACGGTATGGTGGTGAAAGAGGTCAATGATGTTTGTTCCTTCTCTTTTTTCATCTGCGTAGAGTGATTCATCTTTCTCGTCGCTTGTCATCGCAATGAAGTGTCGTTCTTGGAAGTCGTCCCGTTTTATACTGGGTGATATCAGCATGCATAAGGTAAAGTTTTGTGGTCTGGAAGTTGCACTGGTTGCACGTAGTTTGTCATGGTATTAGTACATAAATAACTAAGATATGGTACTGCATTCGCGATGTGATCGTGAGGAATAGAATCACACTAGAGTTTCTCGTTCGACTTGAGTCTTACGCTCGATACTTGCTGTTTGAAAGCATTCATTTTTCTCGATTGACGTTGGTAGTGACAATGAACTATCTGTCTTGCACATTTTCCCTTTTTATATGCTGACCAATATCGACGTGACCGCACGACAAAGTGAAGTGGTTGGGAAGCCTCGATCGCTTCTGGTACACGATTTGATACAGTTTTTCCAAGGGGCTACTGACGATTTGGTGAGTGGGTAAACGTACAATCTTGTGCGGTTTGTACGTGGTCACTTTAAAGTTTCCATACTGCTCAGACTGCAAGGCTTCTTTCAATACGCCAAAGTTCACCACTCGATTGTTGCGATAATTGGGAGTCAATCCTTTTACTTCACACTCGGTGTGCATTTCTCCTTGTTTGTCCCGGTATTCATAGCCGTAAGTTTTAGGGCCGCCACTAGCAAAACTTAGAATCTTGTCGTCGGGGTGTTCGTCTGTCCAGGCTCCTAAACGGTCTCCTTCGATATCAGGGTGACGTTGACCCAGGCGATCGATGTAGATGCATCTGTCCGTGTCAAAGTACAGGACTCGATCACCTAACAGTTCTAAAGTTTCGTACAATTTTAAGCGAGCATGGGCTGTCTCGTAGGCTGCAATGATGACATTTCCAAATTCATCGGCTTGTACAAAGTCCAGTTCTTCGTAGTAATTGACCAGGATCAAATCCTCACGAACGACGTCCTCGTGTTTCATGTATTTGGCTTTGTCGTGAATCATCTTGAAGTAACGAGAAGCTTCCGTCAAATACTCTGTCTTGGAGAAACACAGTCGCTGTGCCATTTCGCACCACAAAGAATTTAACATCACTCTGGCAAACGATCGCCTTCCTTCGTTTTTCTCGATGTGGTTTAAAGTGATGCCTTCCTGCTCCCAGTATTTCTCTTTGAATTTCGTTTGGTCTCCGGGAGTGTGGCACCAGGAAGGATAGCCGCTGGCTTCTTGTTTCAGTTTTAAAAAGGCATCCACGTAGTCTGCGAAAATGCATTTATGAGTTTCGTCGCCCTTGTGGTATTGTTCTGTCTCGGGAAAGTGGTAAATTTCGTACACTTCTAACAGTTGGTATCCCATGTCCAGAGCTTTGAACAATTCCACGCTGACCCACGTTCCCGTCAAGGAGGTTCTTCCTGGGTGTGCTGACAAGGTCGATCTTGATTGCACGTTTCGGCACAAGTACGGCACAAGGCGAAACGTTAAGTTTTTCTTGGCAATGGTGATGTAAAATGGGATGATACAAGTCAGTGGGAGGCAAGACTTTGCACTTGATCAACCCTTCGTATTGTTGAATGTTGTCCAGGTCAGTGTGCTCCGTCAGCAATTGCGGGTGGCCTGAAGGAAAGTGACACTATTTGCACACGTAAGGATACAGCGAACACATGTCCAAGTATTTGATTTATTCTCCTTTCTCCTCGTCGGCTTGGTACAGCAAACAGGTGGCATTTGTCCTTCCTCCGTACAAACTGTCCCTCGGGATCAGTTGGTCCATCAACTTGTAACTTTCCACGATGCGTTTAAACTCGGGATCGGTTTTCAAACGGCGTTCTTACTCGCGTTCCCACATTTTCACCATTTGGTATCCTTGCTGTTCTAACTTCAAGCGCCGCTGACAAATGGCCTAGTACAAGTCTTCCAGGGTCCGTTGCAAAAACTGATTTTTAGTGTCACGTTCAGGTAGCAGAGAAGACATCCGTGAAATTAACAACCGTTCAACTCGTACACGATCTTTGGGTTTTCTAAGTCCCAACCATCCACTGGATACGTTCCGATGGTCTTTTCGCCTCCTCCGTTTCGGGCATGTTGATTGTAAAACATAATCTTCATAACACACAGACGCACGCATGCACACGCACACAAGTCCCATAGGCCTGATAGCTTATTGCATCGGGTGAGAGTAGAACGGGCGGCACTTTAGTCTGGAGTGATTTTAGAGATGTGCGGACAGACTTAACATTACAGAAAGAAAGAATTGTGAAAAAAGCGAACAAAATACAAACGTAGGACTTCATTTTTGGTTCTGTTATTTTTTGCGGTATTACAGGACAAAGATAATGAAGACAACCATACATTCTATGCGAAAAATGGTCATTGTTTTCATTCATTTATCCATTTCATACAAAGGTAGTGTGATGTTTATTGTCGACTGACTTCTTAACATTTGCTGTAAATATCCCAAATTTAAGAGATGTCCTGTGTTTCGCAGCACACGCTACAAACAATGTTGCAAAATGTTCACAAATCTAAGGGCGGAAGAAGAAAAGAAAAAACAAAAAAAAAAAAACAGCACCAAAACGCGTCTTGTTCTATCCACAGTCTAAACTGAGAGAAAATAGGAGAGAAAATGGGTCGAATATTGTTACATATTTTTCTGAACGCATATTTTAGTTTTACAGTTCAGAGTTAACCATAGTCAGGGTTATACAGTGCAATGTCACTCGCGTCATTCTTGAGAAAGAGGTGTGTTTGTTGCCTTTCTGAAAAACAGTAGATCTAATGTTAGAATTTTTTTCAGTGACACATTGCAGTGCCAAAATAGGATAAAACTAAGATACCCCGAGTTGTACAAACTCAAGTTAACGCAAGATTTTATTTCATCCAACCATTTACTGATTGTAGAAGAAAAAAATCGTTCTACAATTTTTAGGGTGTACGTTTCTGGGAAAAAAATACATGACAAACGGAACAGTTCGCGTAATTATGGTGACTACTGGTCACAATTTTGGAGAGGTATCATCTAACTGGAACAGATGCAATTAGCTTTCAGTGAAAATTACTATGACGGAGAGAAAGAGAGATGTTATTCATGCTTTTAAAAATATTACGAATCTTGCATTTTTATGGTATATTTTCCTTGCGAAATTTCAAAAACACACATCTCATTGAAGTAATTACTCTTATAGGAAAAAACCCACTAATGTAAAATATCACAAGAGTGGAATGGAGACATAGCCTTCTAAAATCATTCTGCCAAAATCGTCGATTGTAAAGTTCTCACAAATAGTACATGCAAACATGCTATGATTATTTCCACGAGTCGCACATCGTACGATTGTGCATTAGTTTTATTGTTTGTGAAGTGACTAGTGGTCAGGTACAGAATAACACGTCTGATCATCTCGCGGTGCGAATAACAACTGAAAACGATTTGAAGCTAAGGCGGTGGAAAATATATGTTAGCCAATGAAGTCGCTTACAAATTTGTTTGGTTCTGAATTCAAAGCAAGTAGTGTAGTGGTCAGGCGCAGAAAAATACGTCTGATTTTGTCACTGTGCGAGGCGCGAACGAAAGAGATTCGAAGCTAAGGTGGTAGAAAATATGTGTGTGTGTGGTTTGGATTTTTAACGTAGCTTTAACAATTTTTCAGTCATATCACTACGATGTCTGCAGCGTGACAGTTTATAGTGATGTCTAGCATTGGGGCATCATGCCGCACACATGTAGCATGATGTCCCATCCAGTCACATTATCCTGACACCAGGCCGACCAGTCCTAACACTAACCTCATAATGCTAAGCGCCAAGCGAGGCAGCTGTTAGTACCATTTTTGTAAGTCTTTGGTATGAATCGGCCGGGGATCGAACCCACGTCCTCCCGCATCCAAGGCGGACGCTCTAACCACTAAGCCACCGGAGCGGTTGGTAGAAAATAGGTGTGCTCAATAAAATTGCTTTTAACGACTGACGCATTGTTTTGCCTAGGCTCTTGCGTTTTTACCATTGCAGTGCAGACTGACTGGAGTGTGAACTTAAAATCCTGTGTTGTGTAACGTAACATTTCTTCTTGCCACATCAAATACGTAACTGTGCCATTATTGTTCGCGTCTTGAAACTGACCAAAACAAAATATTTTCTCACCTGGACATTTTGACGTACACACATTCGCATAGAGTGAGAAATGGTATAGTTATTGAGTGGTAGTTTTTTTCTTTCTTTCTTTTCATATCCATAGAGACAGGTTCGAATGCTGCTAATGGTTTCCGCTGAAATTCTGTATCGCAAATGTATAGTGACGATGAATCAACTGAAACTGTGTTGTCAAGCTTATCTCTAATGGTTTGTACTTTGTCACGGACGAAATTTGCAAACAGGTCCGGAAGGTCGACTGTAGAGAAGTTAGTTAGAAGTGGTGTACATTTGTTCCTTGACATTAGCTTGTTAGTAATCTCGAATAGGTCTTTGCACATGAAATTTCCGTGATCTTAGTACTGTAGTGGGCCGATTTCGCTGCATGGACTGCGTTTGTGACGTTCTTAGCGGCTTTGTAGATTTGCTTATGAACAATTAGTCTGTTGGAAAGCCAAAGCCTCTCAGCTTTGCGGCGGTCTCTTGTAGCAGTACGCAGCTGGTCCCTAAGACTGCTATACCACGGAGAACACTTGAACTGATCATCTGCGCTTGATTGCTGAGGCATGTTTGATAAGCAATGAACGCAGGCAGTTATCGAATTGTTCTGCTGTAAGAGGTTAAGCAAGTTGTAAGGTTTGCTTGGATATCATGCATTAGTTTGGTTATATTTATCATACGGAGTTTCTCTTAGTAGCAGTTAAAGGTGGAGGTTTAGGGACTAATACCAAATGGGGAAGATACCTTTCAGACACCCTAGTGACTCTACTTTTGTTTTCAACACCGACACAAAACAGTAAAAATATGCTGCACTTTTTTGAAGCAATATTAGAATTACTTAATTCCCAATAACAACCATATAACCAATCTAGAAGATCCAGGAAAAACACGCAGGCAAGATTTATACGATACTGGTAATAAAGTAAAATAAATATTAAAAAACTACAATCTAAACTTCAGAATTACTACCAGCCTGCTGATGTTAAAGTAAAGTAAGAGTAAATACTCATTCCACTTGTGATGGCTATTAGCTTTACGAATGAAGTATCAAAAATCAAGCAAATAATTGTTAATATTGTCTTTGACAAACTGAAAGACTTGAAGTAAAAGGATATAGAAGAAGAAAAAGAAAAAACGTTTGACGGACCTGAGTTATGTCTATGGACAAAACAGGGTGATATATTTAATGTTGACAGTTTTCTTATGCATCTCAGAATGACTAGGTGCAATATTAACTTTGCTGCAAATTTTTTACATTGTTCCAAATCTATATTGTTATTGCTGACATCTTTTCCTGGTGAAGATGAGAAAGTGACAAAGCTATTAGCGTGTATAGAATGTTATAGCAGGGTAATAAATGAAATTAGGCAAGAAATGACAAGAGACAGATGTGACAAAAACAAACGTTTAGGTGGCGTTCTACATGTTTTTCGGGGGTTCCTCCTCCAGGATTCATACTGGCCGCCATGCATAACTTATCTTGTGCTGAAAAATGGCATTAAGCCCTATGGCAAGAACAACAACAACTTCCAGGACTTCAGAGGTAAATTGTAAAAAAGAAGAGCCGATAACATTTTTTTCTTCATTTTATATATTTGGTAATTCATCAATTGTACTTTCAGAAGCTGGTCTTGTCAAGTTGGGCAAAATTGATTTTCTTTATTTTATTAGGTGCTAAAGATAATGTACTTTAGACTAATTCATGCTGAATTTTTTTGCACAAAGGAGCAGTTTTTTTAGTTAGCAGTGTGCTTAGATCATGTACAATTTCCCATAAGTGCAATATCCAAAGAAATGTCAGCCACATTAAATCAAAGTCCCATAGAGGTATGCCAGCATTCTCTCCAATGTGCATGTTTAAAATGCAAACAACTTCACCTTACATACGTCACTCTCTCAAACATACATAATAACTGGCGAGCGCCCCCTTATTCAGTTACATTCTAAAATGCCGAAAAGCATACTCTTCAGTGCTTTCATTAGACATGTTGTTGATATTCAACTTAAATTAAAGAAATAAATAGCATATCAGTATCTAAGGCACACTTACTTCAAAAATAATAAATGCGGCAAAGTAGAAATGTAGAGGAACTAGTAAATAGGATTTTAAAAAAATAGTAGAGATGTAAAAATCAAGGATAATAAATTGGTATTACCTTGAAGAAAATGAAAACATTAGAGAGAGAAAAATCAACAAAGTGTTGCAGAAGAATGTGAAAACCCCCAATAAATAAAGGGTCAACGTATTTACATCAAGAAAGTGAAATTATGTTCTCTTTAGGCGTTTTGCTTAGTGAAATCACGTTAATTTAATGGATTTCAATAATGGATTTCAGATTTTCAAATAAAAATAATAAATACAATTTCCGTGTTGTAGAAGGATTATGATAAAGACAGTCCTAATATCAGATCTGCTGATGTGAATAGCTTTTTAGATGTTCAGAGTACACGTGGCAAACTTTCGAAACAAAATAATTATACAAAACAAGAGTCATCTAAGGGAATGACGCTTAACTGGTCATGAATAAACTCAATGAGTTCAAGATTTAAAGAATATCTACGTGTTTTTTCTTCCAGAAGATGTAAGGAAATATTTCACAAATGAAGTAACAAACACTGTATTCTCCTAAAAATTTCTCCACTTCACAAGTGTGTGGTGTGACAGGTTGTTATGCCGCCACTGTAGTAGGTGTGTTATGGTCGGGGTGGGGTGAGTAGTGAAGGGGGATACCCTAGCGACAATGGGAATTAGCATTACAGACCCCCCCTGGGACAATCTGGCGACAATGGAAAACTAACATGGAGAAAAATCGTGGGACAATCTGGCGACAAGGGAAATTAACATGGAGAAAAATTGTGGGACTGTTTAGCGACAAGGGAAATTGAACATGGGATTTTTTTATTTTTTTTTAAAAAAAATAAAAAATAAAAAAGGGTAGGCAATCGAAAGTCATTCTCTTTTCGAGAAATGTGGGTGGCCCTGAAAAGGGCCTTTGGGTTTCTTCTGCTTCTAATTTCTTCTTTTTCTCCACCAACTTCTTATTTTCTCTCCTACATTCTTTCTCTTCTTTTTTTCTCTTCTTTCTTTTTCTCCTCCTCTTCTTTCTTCCTCTTCTCATTTTCTTCTTCTTTTTCAATTTTTTCATTCCATGCTCTTATCCTTATCCTTTCCTCTTCATCCTCCTTTATTTCTTTCATCACACCACTTATCATGTCCTTTACTTTTCTTAAGTTATTAATCTCCATCTTTACTCGATGGGGACTATAAGAATAGTGGTCTTCATTTAGTCTCACTAGCATTTGTTCCATCATGCCCAAATTGTTCAGGACGTCTTGCAATGTTTGTATTTTATCCAGGTGGTTTGAAGCCATCTTCTCTGTAGAATGGTTTGAACGACGAATACTGTGGGTTCTTATACGAAAAGCGTGGACGTGATGGAAAACATCCCCCTAAGACATAAAATTGATCTTACCTGGATCATGACCAAACAATGCGCGGACGTGAAGGAAAACGTCCCCTACTTTTCTCATTTCATATGATCTACTATCCACATACGTGAACCATCAATAAAGAAACCCCAAATCTACTATTTACACACGCAAATCCTTTAAACTAAATCCATAATCTACTATCCACACAATTGTACGTGAGCGCTTACAAACACAAACACACAAACACATACCCTCACACAAAAAAAGAGTCAGTGTTTATATTCACACTACTCTACCTACACACATTGGCAAATTGATTGTTATTTCTTTTCTAGAATATTGGGTAGCCCTGAAAAGGGCTGTTTGTTTTTTGTTGTTTTTTTTTGAACTCCAGATGCACCTATCTAATGCTGGCACCTTCCTGGTCTGGCGCCACACACGCATCTTCTTCCCCAGTCTCCTTTCACCTTTTTTCTTGGGAGTGCAGAGGCGGGATATGTGGCTTCAGAATCCCAATTTTCTGTCTCTGGGATTCTGAAATTTCCTCTCTCCTTTTCCTCCTCTTCTTTTTTTCTTCTTTCCTCCTCCTCTTTCATCCTTGCTTCTTCGACAATGGCCTCCGCGGCCAGTTCATTTAGTATGCGCCTGGCATATTCCAGGTGCATCTGGAGTTCTAGCAGTTTCACAATTCTGGTATTCATTGTTTTGTCAACGAATGAACAGGGTAGCTAGACTGCCCAGCGAGTTTCAATTTATAGTGAAAGCGCGGACGTGAAGGAAAACATCCCCCTAAAAACATAAAATTGATCTTACCTAGATCATGACCAAACAACGCGCGGACCTAAAAGAAACACTCACTCACTTTTTTTATACTACCCATTCCTATTCTAAAAACTTTTTTCATTAATCACTTCAATATACTATTCACATACGCAAAGCAATCCAATCAAACCCCAAATCTACTCTCCCCACACCTCAAACAGCAAAAAAAATGATTTTAATCTACTATCCACACCAACGTACGCGTACGTGAGCACTTACAAACACACAATCCTATACACAAACACATACCCTCACACTATAAAAAAAGAGTTAGTGTTTATATTCACACTACTCTACCTACACACATTGGCAAATCGATAGTTATTTCTTTTCTAGAGTATTGGGTAGCCCTGAAAAGGGCTGTTTTTTTTTGTTTGCTATGGCAATCTTTTAGTTTCTAAGAATGCGTCGTCCTCTGAGGATAGACTTTCTGACGATAGGTCTGCTTCTTCGGAAAGAGAAGAAGAACTCTTTGGTGTCGATACGACAATCGACAAAGCCTCTGTCAGGTTCAGGTTCCTGCTGCTGCTGCTGCTGTTGTTGTTGTTGCTGTTGCTGCTGTCTCTGAAGTCTGTACTTCTCTGTCCATTCTTCTTTCTCCCTGTTCACTTCTTCTCTGAAGAGCTCTTCTATCAGGTCTTCAGTGACTTTTAGCATTCTCACATTCTCTATCTCTTCAGCTTTCGGTATCAGACTATGTCTGACCCTATGCAAATTCACGTAGGCTTCGTTTAGCTTAGCTAGTTTTGAGCACATCCTCGTAGGAGGATGAGTCGACAATGGATGGTTAGACTGGAAACTACCCCGGTTCTTAAAGTCAAAGCGCGGACGTGAAGGAATACATCCCTCCACGGTTTTCGAGCCGGAACGTTCAATGAGTGACATGAGAGGGATAGTAAGAAGTCAAAGAGCATGAATCAACATTCTTATAGCCAAACAAACGACAAAGGCATTTTTTTCAAAACACATTTTTTATTCAAAAATCACTTAACACTAACCAATAACAACTCTAACATTTTTAACAATAATCCAACATTATAACATCAAACATTTTTTTCTAATGACAGACATTTTTTCAATTTACAGTCTACTTTAAACAGGGCTGACAACGTTGTGAATGAAATTGTGATTTCCACTGTTGGAAGTCATTAGACCATTGATGGACACTACGTTTCCTAGCTTGAGACAAAAGATAAGCATAATGGTCACAAAACCATCGATCTACTTTCACATCGTTTCTAGAAGAAGAACGAGGATCAAAATGAGTCACTAAATGTTCTAAGGAATAGCCCAGGCTGCGATGATGCAGAAAATACACACAATATTGTCCACACACCAAGGAATCTGTGCCTTGTAATTTCACATTATTGAATCGGGTGGTTTGAGCTTTTCTTCTCATAAAGTCAATGATATCGTCTTCCAAAGGGGGCAATCCGTACGAATCGAAATACTCCACACATCCTTCTTGAGGAAAGTAAACGGCTACCCAGTGGGTTCCTGGGAGATTACTGTCGTCCGTGTTGATCACATAAGCTAGATGGTCTTGAGGTTTGCGATGAGGGAGTTCATCTTTAGCACAGACGACAGGATTCCAAGAAGCCGTATACGAACTGTGGTTCAAAAGGTAATAAAGTTCCCAGGTATCCATTTGTGTGTTTTTTTTTTCTTCACAGGTAATAATAAGTCGTCAATTCGATCCTGACTTTTTGCTTGAAAATGTCTGACAAATAACCGTTTCTTCGTTTCGTCTCCTCACTCTGATTCAGGAGAGCTTCGATACGATGGATCTCTTGAGTGGTTAATGGTGGACAAGAATGTTCACGCAAGTCTTTATACCACTGGTGCCACACGTCTTCGTCCGAGATGAGACTCCAAGCTTCGTCCAGATACTCGTCCAATTTTTCTTCTTGACTCAACATCAGGCATTTATCGTGTTGAATTTGACTGGGATGATCGTTTTGACATCCATAGCAATTTTTCTTGATCAATTCCGTCATTTTTTCGACCAAGTGTTTGGCAAAACAGCAGACTAAATGGGCTTCTTGTTCTGGCCATCTTGACTTCATCATGATATCTTCTTCGTCTTTGTCTTGGGATTCTTCTTCCACAGTTTCCTCACATTTCATCTTCAAAGTTTCTCCACTAGGTAAAGAGGGATAACAGTCTTCCATGGTTTCTAGTAATCTAGAATGACTTCTCTCAAACTGTTAATTTCTATGGTATTATCGAATTCTGCATACAGGAGGACGTTCACCGTCTCTGGTAGATTTGTAGTAAACTGAATTTCCACACGAATCTGGCCAGATTTTATAGGGTGGAAATGTCCCTCGTCGCTGCCTTGGTCTGGAGTGAAATCGAAAGCCCACAAAGCATAGCCTCCTGCGTAATCCTCGTACGTAATACCGTGACTGGTGTTGGTTCCTAACTGACCGGTGGCTTCGTACAGGGACAAGTACGATCTCAAGTAATTTTTCGCGGAACCAAAGTTAGGTTCGAAAGGTCGGGTACACAAGGTCTTGCCATCGCGACTGACTTCGATCTTGGACACATTGTAATGTTGAAATTCAAAAGGGTTTTCGTTGTAGGTTCCGTTGAAGGCTGAATTCTTGACGATACCAATGATTAAACGCTTGGGTAACTGTCCTTGGAACAGATGATCTTCGATCATGGATCGCTGTCCAGTGGGAATCGTGAACGTTTTCACTTCCACTCGTCGGATCGGATACTTGGTGGTCGTTCTGCTCAACGTTTAACTGATGTCGTTTCCCACTTTAGGCAACACTTCCACACGACGCACGTAGAGTCTAGCTTCTTGAATGATGGTTTTGTAAGTGGCATCAGCAGCAGCCATCAAATGGAAAGCGGTACTGCTGCGATTCAGTCTGAAGCGGATATCCACCCCGTTCAGCAAATACTTTTCTTGCAACCACATGTCAAATGCAAGCGATCCATCAGTTCTAAACTACGACTTAGATGAATTTTTGTTCGTCGTTCTACAAATCCCGTTGTATTTTGAGCATCTCCAGCAACTGTAATGCTGTTGAACTTAGTCGCTTTGTCAGGTTTCCATACCACGCAGGCATCCAGATGAGTGTTCTTGGCTTCTTTTCCGTACGTCAAGAGATTTTCCAGGTAGGCACGGAAAGGGTAAGTATCCATGCTGCTGCTGACTAGTTTGTTATTCAAGTACAAGTCCACTTCGCTAAACAAGGAATGCATGAAATTATTGACGGGAGCTACTACATCATCACTGTCTATGTTAGCGTTGGGTGGTTCGATCACTTTCACTTTCAAGTACAGGTAACTGCTATTCAGATCGATGTAATCTTCGGGCTGTCCTTTGATTTCAAACTCGATGGGAGCGGAATCCGTCAAAGAGGAGACGGGATTAAATTCCACCCACTGGGATTCTTGCATAGTCATCATGGTGGGGGGCATGGCAAACATATCCAGTTCCGACTTGGAACAAGCACATGACTCTCGGTGCATCATTTTTTGTCTCTTTCTCAATAATCGAAAACGTCTAAGTCTCGAACGGTTCTTCTTTTCTTTGTCTTTCTAGCTTGAAGTCTGGTGAAAGGGTGTTTTCTTCGTCGTCTCTTTCTGCCTTGTCCTTGCTGAATGCCTGACTCGGTAGCGTGCAGGGCATTTATAGGTGTGTCTCGTCGGCCTAAAATGTCTTTACCCATTTGCAGCAAGACATTTTTGCCTGCCCTCATGAAGGCTTCTTTAAGGTTTTGTTTGTCAATAATGACATTTTGGAGAAATTCTTTGCCTTGTGTCAGTGCCGCATCTTTCAAGGCGTGTAATCCGCGTGTCACCATCGGTTTCAACACCGGGGCCACCGAACGAAAGGCCGATTTTAACATATCTCCTAAACCGTGTCCTCGCTGTCGAGCAACCCCTCGGTACACTGGATACATGACTTACGAATCGTGAGAAAACCGTTTTCGAAAATGGAGTTTCACCGTGACTTTTCCTTTGGTGAATGGAATATTTTGTCCCAAATCTCCTTTTATAGTAATGTTGACCGTGTCCAAGTACGACTTGCTGACAGGCAAATAGTGAGGATGTACAAATTCGCGGTGGACGTGATAAGTGTTTCCACCTTCCTCGTCAGCGTTCGTGGCAGAATCCACTTTGAAAGGAATGACACGCAGTAACGGCACAGAGGTGTGTCCCACCACGTTGTACTCCACCACATCGGAATACACGAACATCAAATTCAGTCCTTGGTTCAGTTCTACCGGGGTACGAAATAACTTGATAAAAGACTCGTTGTCCTAAATGATTGGTAATTCGTTTTTCTTCATCATGACCATTCTCATGTTCATGTCTCCGCCCAACATGTCATACAATTCAGGACAAAATAAAATGGACAGGATTTTACTCCCGTCAAATCTCATCGAGAAGCGACGAGCTGCTTTGTGGTATTCCATAGTGACACTTTTTTTAACATGCTCCAAAGCTTTAAGAAACACGCCATTAAACCTGGTGGCTAAGGTGTTGACCAATTGTTGACCACTAAAATAATAGCCTGGGGGAATGAACAAGTGATAGGTGGTGTACTTTTGATTTTTTGTGCCAGGGGTTTTCTTGTCATATTTAACATTCTTATCCAAGTACTCTTGCACTTGCTCGTCATAAACTTCCACATCAAAAAAATTTTGATTGGGAAGGACATTGAGGACTTGGGTCGGGTGAATGATTTCCACTAAAGCCACTTCCCAATGGGCTTCGTGATCTAAGGGAATGGCCTGAGGTAATTTGGCCTTGTAACAGCACAACGTGTTGTGGGGAAACACCTCCATGGAACTGTCACTGGGTAAGGTTAAGTAAAACTGGTTTTCCTGACTCATAATTCCAGAGTTCTGTGGCTGTCCAAGGGGTTACTGGACGTCAGAGGCGTGTCTCCGCATAAAAACGGTTTGTTGTTGTTGTTATTGTTGTTGTTGTTGTTCGACTGGTGACTGACACTGGAACTGGACACAAGGTTCCCGTGGTTCCCGTTCGAGGAGAATTTCAGGGAGGGATTGGGAAGCAGGTAACCGATGCAACTGCTCAATAAAATGGTCCACAATTGTTTGTCTCCTTGTTGCAAACTCAGATTGGCGATGGCTGCTCCGATGACACAATACACCACGAAGATTTGGCAGAAAAAGACGATTTGCGTTTTAGGCACACGTTCTCCACACCACACCCACAAGGGTTGTTTTTGTAAATCTTGCACAGAAGAACTAGGTGAAGGAGTGGTCGACGTAGCTGCGTCTGTGTGAAAGGGCATGATGGTCACTTCTTTTTATAGTCGATGACTTGCGAAGCGTCGATCCAAGAATCAAAACTGGTTGGATATCCTTTCCAACGTACTTTGACTTCTTTGACACGTCGTTTGCCCACTTTACGGGTTCTGCGTTCGAGAATGCTTTCGATGTCGTACACGTCGTCTTCTTTTTTGGTGACACGTTGTAACTCGGGCAAATAAAACGTTCCTTTGAGCACTTCTCCGTTCATGTCTTCCAATTTATAGACGGCAGTGACACGAAACAATTCGGTCGTCCAGTTAGGTAAGTAACCTTTGTCGAAAGTGCGTTTGGTTTTGCCAATGCGCACCCAATCTCCTACGGCCAACTTTCCACTTTTCTTGGGGACAGCCTTCGTCGGGGACGTACCAAACAGACGCTCAAACACCAGCACTTCGTTGTCGGGAGTCACTTCTTGCGGGGCACGTCCGATGCTTCGATGGTAAGATTGGTTGTACGCTTGCACCAGGTGCGGTAAGATGTCGATGTACTTCAGAGTGTGGTGATGCGTCAAATATTTCCACATGCGTTCTTTCAAAGTGCGTTGAAAACGTTCCACGATGCTGGCTTTGGTTTCGGGATTCTCGGTGGTAAAAAAATGAATGTCACGTTTCTTTAATTCTTTTTGGAAAGCTTGGTTCAGAAATTCGGTGCCTTTGTCCGTTTGCCATCGAAGAGGGTGACGACCGCATTGTTTCAAAACCCGTTGCAGGGCTCGTACTAACTCGCTGCTCGATTTGGAAGTCAAGGGCACGACCCAGGCAAATTTGGAAAAGACGTCGATGACACAAAACAAATATTTGTAGCCACGATTGTAGCTGGCCAAATGAGAGACATCGGCTAAATCGGCTTGCCATTGATGATCGATGCCTTCCACTCGGGTGCGACTTCTGGCAAACTTGCGTCGAATGGGTTTGTGTAAAGTGTAGGTAGCTTGTTCTTGTAACCATCGTTGCACTTGAGGTAAACGGAGACTTTTCAGTCGAGTTTTGGCAGCATGATACAATTTTTGAACTCCTGCGTAACCTGCAGGATGCGAGGGATCGTAGTAAATGCTGGCTAAGACTTTTTCCATTTTTTTTGTGTTGGTTGGTGTGTTAATAAGGCACCCACTCTTGGAGGATGCTACTCTTTTTCTCTTTTGGTATTTTCTTGGATTGCAATGCTTTGCGTGTGCGACCGGCAATAGGTGTCGAGGAGGAGGATGTCTGAGCGGGGGATATCGGGTCTTGTTTCACTTCTGTCTTCACTTCTGTCTTCACTTTCTTTTTCTCTTGTGATGAAGAAGGGGTGACCATCATCTTTTTAATACATCCAATTCTGGAGGTAGGTGGTGTTGTTAACTTGCGTACTTTTTCTGGTGGAGTTTGAAACCCTTCTTCTTCTTCTCCTTTTTCTGTCTTGGTCACTGGTAGTGGTGGTACTGGTACTGGTACTGGTGATGGTGCTGGACTTTTCATCAAGGTCTTAAAATCTTTCAGAGTGGGTAGAGCTGTTTCGTCTAAAGCTTTCTGGTGAAAGAGTTGCAGTCGTTGCAAAAGTTGACCGTACTTTTGCGATTTTTCTGTTTCGGACAAATCTTGGCGATCCATCAAGGACTGCAATTCGTGTTGTAACTGGGACATCTCGCTCAAATTGGGATTGGGAGGTAAATGCGGGTGCGTTGTTCTTGCCACCGATGGTATTCCATCCATCGTTTGTAAGGCACTAAAGCTAGTTTTCGTCCTTCCATGGGGTTGTCAGGGGTCGATTCTGAGATCTTGGGACTTCCGAAGGCCTTTTTATCTTGCTCCCACCAGTCCTCCCAACATGGTTCCCAAGACTCCTTTCAGTAAGGGGCCTAAGAAGAGAGGTAAAATGCCTCCACGTTGGACCAACATCTTCTTCTTTTGACGAATGGGAATTTTCTTTTGAACCATTTGGCGAAGAACGTGACGATGTTTGCCTAAGCATTGTTTCTGGTGTTTGGACAAAGGGATCGTGCCTTTCAAGACGTTCAAACAACATTCGCACACGGTATCGATGACCTCTTTGGAGGCCGATTGAATGAGTTTTTTTCGTAGGGGTGGAGAAGCTTTGGACAGGACAGATAACATGTCCCCATGTTTGACTAAACGAGGAGGTAGTCCTTTCCTTTTCGTTCCTTGGGGTTTTCTGGAGGGTGACATCTATGAGTCTTCAGCACCAAAAACACTGATACCCCGACTTGGTCACAGGCCTTTTTTATACTGGAACGCGTCGCCACTGATTGTCTTTACGTCGTATCAGTTTGAGGACAGGCATGACACGTCGTGCAGGGGTACGTAACGGACTAAATCGAGCCAGTTCTTGCTTGGACAAATCCAGTAAACTTTGTAACATGCCCGATCTTTCTTGGACTTTGATTTTGGGAGAAGGTACTTTGTGAGCAGCAGCCACTGCCACTAAATTGGAGGGTCCTGCCACTGGGGAAGTTCTTTTTGGGGTCATCAACGGAGAAGTTCTTGGTGTGATCAACGTCTCCAAGTACTCTTCAGTTCTTGGTGTCATCAACGGAGAAGTGGATGAACGTGAAGCTGCTGGAGACGCAGTCACCGCCGTGGCAGGTCGTGGTTTGCGAGTGTAAGGTTGCGTCCTGGCCGAAGAAGAAGTGCCTCTCTTGCGACTAGTTTTCTTCTGTGGGCTTTTCTTTTTCTGGGGACTTTTTCTCTGTTTCTTTTTCTGGGGGCTTCTTTTCTTTTTCCGGGGTGGCGTCTGGTAAGAGGAGGGTCCCGCCACTGGAGAAGTTCTCCTTGGGGACCTGGTCTTTTTCTTCTTCTTCTTGGAGCTTCGTTGGACTTTTTTCTTGGAGAGAAGTTTGGGGGCATTAGGATCCCATCTTAAGAGAGAGCGAATGATGACCCCTCCTAGAGTACCGCTCCCTCCAGGTTTCAAAATGATTTGTTTTTTGGTTTGAGTGTCGATGCGGGGATCGGCCAGTTGGACCAAAGCGACTTTGTTTCGATCGAAAAAGCGTTTCGTTTGATGAGGAATCTGAATGATTCCTTGGAGTATTTGACGTGCCGTCACCGTGAACCATCGTAAGACTTCTTTGAGACTAGCTTCTAAGACACGAGCTCGTATTTGTGGATTTTTTTCTCGACTGATGCCATACAAGGCACGAATCAATTTGACGGGAAGATGCGACTGAAGGGACGTCATGTTCAAAATGTGTGTGAGACAGACGAAAAGGGTCCGAGGTTTTTATAGATTTTTTTATGTGGAGTGAAGTTAAGTCGAGGACGGAGACGTGTACAGGACAGGCCCTACGTCTTGGCACCAGTAGTGAAACAAGTGGGTACGAAATCGCAAATCCTCGGGGGTCGTAGGTTTCAAATCGACGAGTAAATAGGCGTGTGGAGTTTGAGTGGCATCGTCGTACGCCTGAGTCAGCCAAGGCGTTCCTAACTGTTTGGCTAAGACTTGCACTTGCGATTTATCTCGAGGGCTTTTAAACAAGACCACGTAATGCGCATTGAGACTGATGGTGCGATGGGCTTTACTTTGTTGAAACAAATTTTGGGTGATGTAAACGACACTGGCATTACGGTGATGCCCTTTGCGCGTGAACCACAGTTTAATTTCTTCTTCGTCTTCTCCTAACATGTCATCGAAAATGACCAAATGGGTTTGACGGGAGTCAGAGACGATGCCGTCGTTTTCTTTAGGAATACCTTCCACAAACACGATGGAATCGCCTTGACTTTCTCGCAAGAGGCTGTACGCCGATTGCCACTCTTTGTAACACCACACGATCCGCTGAGGTGGTCGATCGATCAAATGATGTTTATGTTCGATCAAACGTTTGACGAATTCGGTTTTGCCTGAACCGCTAGGTCCAGCAATGAGCATGTTAAAGGGATGGCGAAGATACAAAGCCTCCCAACTGGCACGATCTAAGTGTTCGTCGATGACTTTGACAGTAGAAGAAGAGGGAGCAGAGACAGCAGAGGTAGCCATAGTGTGAGGAATGTCACTTGTGACACGAAAACAAACAAGACAAGAGTTTATATACTTTTTTTCAGAACACGTTTATTGAATGTTTTAAACATGAATACGAAAGACAAAAATACATAAAAGCCAAAGGCTTAAGTACAAGGATAAAAGCACATGATAACCATCAACGTGGAATAAAAACAAGTGTCTGTACAACATGTTTTGGGTAAAGTTCTGACCAGTTCTATAGTAGGGGGTAAGGTCACACAAGTGTCCTCCCGAAAGGGTCTTTTAGGCCTGTCCACGACAGTCCTGTCCTGGGTGACGGGTTCTTCTGGCACCGTCACTAACACTGGTTGAAAAGTAACTTTTTTCCTTGAACAACTCTCGTGCATACTGGGCCACTTCTTGGGTCCAAGCCTCAAAATCCCATTCTTTCCAGGCACGGACATCTGTCCAATGGGGATGTAAGTCACAAGCTACACACACATCGTCATACACGTCTTGGGTAGCTAGAAGTTGACGAATCTTTTTTTCCCGTAGAGGTCGAGAAGTATCCAGATGAAACCGCAAGGCTTTGAGCAAAAGGAGTTTTTCGTGACCATTTAAGGCCATGGGGGTGTGGTAAGTACTGATTGTAAAGAGTCCACAAAGAATCGGCTGGTAAACGAAATCCCAGAAAACAAGTCACTAAGACACACACCACTTTTCGGCCCAAATTGAATGGATACAGTTCTTGTAATAATCGATGGTAATGATCCACGGTTTGAATATGGTCATTGAGTTCCTTCCACGGAATCTGTTCAATGATATGTGACATAATCCGTGGCATGGCAGCCTGATTTTATAGTCTCTTTGTTTCGGAAGCAATAAAGGTAATTTCTAACTAGACATGTTCGTTCTCCAGTAGGGAATTTAAATGTTACATACTGTAACCGAAACGTCAGAGTCTGTCTAGATGTTTCGTCTTTCGCTAAGCAGATTCCACATAACAAATGTTGGTAATCCTTTAACTCGTCTTCCTCAATGCGTTGCAGTAGGTGAATCTCGAAGTAACCAAAATTACGAACGTCTAGTTCGTCATTCACAAACTGAAAGTGTTCAACAAGGTCTGACCACTGAAAAAATTTCTGACGAATCAGTCCTCTTATACCATTCAGGTTACAGTGGTTAAAGATCTGGTGACGTAACGGATGCAACTGTTCTTTACGTTTGACTTGTATTTTGACCAGCTCTCGGTAAATCCTTTCTCTCAACTCCTCAGGCAAGCCCAAAATGTTCTCTTGTAAAGTATCCATAAGTATATACACTGTTTTTGGAATCCTTGGGTGGTGGCCAATAGCCTCGTTTACCTTTGTGTCTAATGTAATATCCACTCATAATCAGTCTTCTTATACTTTGGAACAGAGCATAATTTAAAAACGGTTCAATAACTTTGCGTTTTCGTTTCACTTGTATTTTGATCAGTTCTCGGTAAATGCGTTCTCTCAACTCCACAGGCAAAGCACGAATGTTCTCTAGCAAAGTATCCATGAATAGGTCATACTAAATCCTCTTTTGTCTGACACAAGAAATGTACTGTTTGCACAGACATAGTTTTAATTCATTGTCGAATCGAAATCGTTTAGTCACTAATTTACACATTACAATTCGTTCAGAAGTTTCCTCTTTCACTAAGTTGACATTGTGTAAAAGATGTCGGTAATTCGTTAACTCTTCCTCTGGAATTCGATGCAGTACGTTTACATTGTAGAAGATAGAATCATCAATAGCAAACCAATCCTTTTTAAAACCAGGGGGTTGTTGATCAATGTCTGTCCAATGGAACACTTTCAACTGAATCAGTCCTTGTATAGCATTCAGGTACCAGTGGTTCAAACACCGGTGACGTAACGGATGCAATTGTTCTTTACGTTTCACTTGTATTTTGACCAGCTCTCGGTAAATGCGTTCTCTCAACTCCACAGGCAAAGCACGAATGTCCTCGTGTAAAGTATCCATGAACAGATTATGGTAAGTTACTTCAATGTCTCGGTCCCACTAAGGGTAAGTAATGACAATTCGGTGACCATCGAGCATGTTCTACGTAGGCCGAATCTTGCGGTTTCCTGTGGTGAAGTGACACACCGCAATTGAAGCACTTGACTTTATCTCCTTCGCTCAAGTAGAAAAATCCGGCTCTGGCTAATTCTTCGGGGGTCGGTCCTCCCAGATACTTAGGCCATTTTCCTTTGAACGATTGAAGACGATTTTCAAAGTCGCAGTATTCCGACAAACGCACAGGAAACGAATATTCGTCTTTCACAGGTTCGTTTCGATGAGGGTTGGGTGACATGAACAGGAGTTTGTTCAGGGCTGGATGACATCCGTAGGGGGGTAGACGTGAAGTGAACATTTTCCCCTTTAAAACGAAACCCAGTAAAATGTCCAAGAGGACGAGTGGCATCACTTTCGCATCCCTCAGGTTTGACACGCACAGCATCACTTTCCATGATAGGGGTAGTGAGAACAAAGTCCCCATGATGCTTTACGGCATCGCTAAGGTCACAACGTACAGCATCGTACCCATCGCAAGGCTCACAATCGCATTCCACTTCAGAAGCCTCACACTTGAATTGTGCCTTTCTAAACAACTTGTTTTGTGTTTCTCTGAAAGTATTCATCTTGTTTGCTCGGTCTTGGTAGTCACAATGAACTATCGATCTTGACCATAGCCCCTTTTTATACTAGTCGCAATGCAGTCTCCAGCTTGTACATCTTTCCTTTTTTATGTTTTTTATGTCTTGTTTTGGAAGGTACCGTCTCTAAGGTACCGTCATAATTGTACCGTAGTGTAATGGGTGGAAAGGCCATAGAAAGGTAAGGGCAGTGCGGAGACCATCGAGTATGTTCCAGAACAGCTGAATCTTTATAGATACATAGATCCATTCGTAACTTCAGTCCGCAAGCGAAACACTGTACCTCGTATCCCAATCCTGACTCAGGTCCCAAGTAGACAAATCCTGGTCTAGCTAAAACATGCGAAGAAGGTAATCCTTCCCTATCCGTAGGCCATTTCTGAAACGTGTCCAATCGACGGGCACAATCACAATAGTCAGGTAAGAAGACTGGAAAATGGTAGGGTTTGAACTTGGAGTTCTCATCGGGTTTCTCACTCGATTCTTGCTGTGGCGAAGTCATCCTTCTAGTGGGTGACTATCCTCTTACAACCAATGTTTTATACCAACGTGTCCATACGGCAAAGTAAAGTGGTTGGGTAGTCGCACTCGCTTCTGGTACACGATTTGATAGACTTTTTCCAAGGGTCGACTGACGATGTGGTGAGTGGGTAAACGTACAATCTTGTTCGGTTGATAAGTGGTCACTTTAAAGTGTTCATCCTCTCCGGATTGCAAGGCTTCTTTCAATACCCCAAAGTTAACCACACGACTGGTACGATAATTCAGATTCAGTCATTTCACTTTGCACGTCGTGTGCACTTCTCCTTGTTTATCCCTGTATTCGTAGCCGTAATTTTTGGGACCGCCACTGACGAAACTTAGAATCTTGTCGTCGGGATGCTCGTCTGTCCAGGCTCCTAAACGGTCTCCTTCGATGTCAGGGTGCTGTTGACTCGGGTGATGGATGTAAATGCAACTGTCCGTGTCAAAGTACAGGACGCGTTCCCCTAACAGTTCTAAAGCTTCGTACAATTTTAAGCGAGCATGAGCTGTCACGTAAGCCGCAATGATGACATTTCCAAAAGGGTCGTCTTGTACAAAGTCCAGATCTTCTTCGTAATTGACCAAGATCAAATCCTCGCGAACGACGTCCACGTGTTTCATGTATTTGGTTTTGTCGTGAATCATCTGGAAGTAGCGGGAAGGTTCTGTCAAATATTCCGTCTTGGGTAAACACGGTCGTTGTGCCATTTTACACCACAAGCAATTTAACATCACTTTGGCAAACGATCGCCTGCCTTCGTTTTTCTCGATGTGGTCTAAAGAGATGCCTTCTTGTTCATAGTATTTCTCTTTGAATTGTATTTGGTCTTCGGGAGTGTGACACCAGGACGGATAGCCGCTGGCTTCTTGCTTCAGTTTCAAAAAGGCATCCACGTAGTCGGCGAAAATGCCTTTCTGAGTAGGGTCACCCTTGTGGTATTGTTGTGTCTTGGGAAAGTGGCAAATTTCGTACACTTCTAACAGTTGGTATCCCATGTCCAGAGCTTTGAACAATTCTACGCTGACCCAGGTTCCCGTCAAAGCCCGTTCTTCCTGGGTGTGCTGACAAGGCTGATCTTGGTTGCACGTTTCGGCACAAGTACGGCACAATGGAAACATCAGTTTGCCTTGGCAATGGTGAGGTAACACGGGATGGTACAAGTCCGTGGGAGGCAAAACTTTACACTTGATCAGACCTTCGTATTGTCGAATGTTTATAAGGTCGATGTGTTCCGTGAACAATTTTGGGTGCCCTACAGGAAAGCGACAATATTTGCACACGTAGGGATACAGCGAACACACGTCCAAGTATTTGATTTCTTCTCCTTTCTCTTCGTCGGCTTGGTACAGCAAACACGTGGCATTGGTCCTTCCTCCGTACAAACTATTCCTCGGGTTCAGCGGGTCCATAAACTGGTAACTTTCCACGATGTGTTTAAACTCGGGATCGGTTTTCATACGGTGATCGTACTCGTGTTCCCACATTTCCACCACTTGGTATCCTTCCTGTTCCAACTTTAGGCGTCGCTGACAAGTGTCCTGGTACAAGTCTTCCATGGTTCGTTGTAAAAACTGATTTTTAGTGCCACGGTCAGGGTAACAGACGGGACATCCGTGAAATAAGCAAGCGTTAAACTCGTACATGATCTTGGGGTTTTCTAAGTCCCAACCATCGACCGAATACGTTCCGATGGTCTTTTCGCCCCCTCCGTTGCGGGCATGCTGAATCCATTTGTCTTCCTTGTCGCACAAGTAATGTAACCAGCGTAGGGCTTTGACCGAGTATTGACGTTTGACATAGTGGGTCGTTTGAGGACTGATGACAGCTACGGTGTTTTCAGGCATGAATCGTTGTCGATACACTAAGGAACACCCTTTGGCAATGGTGCAAGCTTCTTTCAAAGGATCGACCCCTCCGTGTTCCATGAACAGTTCTCGAACTTTTCCACAGCAACGTCGTAAAATGTCCACGTCGGAACGACAATACTTTAACATTTCTTCCTGAAAGTCGAAAGGGTCCGAGGCGTGAGCCCGGTACCAAGCGTAGAAAGCTTCTCGTTGTTCGGTACGCATGTTGTCGGGGTCGTAATAGTAAGCCTCAGGTAAATGGGGTAGAACGGCGTGTTGACTGGCTTCCGTATTGAAAAAGTGTGGAAAGTACCCTTTAGCCATTTCTGTCATTCCAAACGTTTTAGGCATTCGACTCAAAGGCATGGCCAAATAGCTCATTGAATCTTTAAACTGTACTTGTCCAACTTGCATGAAAATGATTTTGGCTCCGTTCAAAGTGACTTTAGGACGCTCGGTGCCTTGTTCCGTATAGTATCTCAAAAGAAACTGTCCATCGTATCCGGAAAAATTGTGAGCCATCACCGTGGCATGACGATGACAATCTCCGTAATGTTCGATGTCCTCTTGGCTCCACGTCTTGTCGATGGGGTCTAAAACCTATTGGGCAAAATCGGCTAACGTGTTCGGTCCCCGAAAGATTTTTTCACGCCCTCCAGGAATCTTGCTGCAGTGAGGGCAATGACTGAAGATAGGTTCTTGAATGCACTTCTCGCACGCTCGATGAGCCACGCAGAAATTAGGAATGTGAATACCGGTCTCTTGCATGCATTCGAAATCGAAAAAGATGAAATTGCCTTTCTTCTTGTGACCGTCCTCTTTCTCTGGTGGGGGTTGGTATTTTTGCACGTAGCATTGGTGTTCCAAGTCCACGATGTCATAACAAATGTGACATTTTTTCTTTCTTGAACATACGTGTGCCTTGGTATTATTGGTACGTATGCCTTGTCCACACGTAGGGCACAATCTCAGCAGTTGACAAGCACATTTCTGCTGTGAACCTTGCGTCTTCAAATGTTGTTGGTAACAGGTAGGGCTGACAAACGTGCGCAGACAAGTTGAACAAGGCACTGGTCCTTCGCTCAGACAGGGTGGAGAGGCCAAACATCCTGAGCATTTCAATCCGCAATGTTTGTGTTGCTCTCGATTACTATAACCATGGTCACATTTCTCACAGTAATAACCGTATCCCAGGAATGCAGTGATACTGGTAATGGTATCGAAATGGTCATCGTGATAATAGACATGAATGTATTTTCCGTCCTTAAAGTCTTTCCCTCGAAACAACAGAGGCCCGCGCATTTCTTGAGGGTACACTTTTAAGGTGTATCGTGGAGCTAGGGCATCTTGCAATTTTTGCATCTCAGGAATGCCACAGGGTGTGTCTTTTTGAACAGTCCGGCTTGTTGTAACAGGAGTTCTGCTTCATTTCGTTGTTTGGCTCGGTCGGATCGTTGAATAGTTTTCCAGGTTCTTTTCCATTCTACCGTGTCGTTCTTGTTGGCATAGGTTCGTCCCACCACGATGGCACGGGCTAAACACATCTGGTCTTGAGGGTTGTTAATTCGGACGAGACTTGTTTTGGTGTTGCGAAGGTCGTCCACCAATAACATCTTTTTGCGTCCAGTCCCTTGAGGAGAAGAGACGTGGGTCATGTCCAGTGTGGCTTTTCCATCGGTGATGTCAAACTGGTCATTAGATTGTTGCACGTGTTGAATCTTGTCCATGACTTTGGAAGTGGTCAATTCTGCAGGGGTACTAAACTCGATCCAAACAGGGGATTTCAAACCGTCGTGTTGTATGGAAAGTCTCAAGCGATCGTCTTTTTTGGGTTGACATTGTCGCTTGAGTGTGGTGAGCAAAGAATCCCACACTCCGGTGATGAACCCTTTTGCTTTCTCTAACGGTACTTCGGACTTGAAATCTTTAAACTTCACTGTATATTTTGTAAGCCGTGGTTCTAAATTTTCTAGAGGAGCGCTTTTCCGTCTCTCGAATGGAATAGTATTTTTCAGGGTTGACTAAGGGTGACGAACTTGGTTTAGAGGGTTCGGATTCTGGTTCACTCATGTCCTCTTCAAAATCACTGGCATGAATTTGTGCCAAGACTTCAGCCCTGGTACGAGGCGATAGATCACGTTTCTGCCTCTTACTTTCTTCTTCTTTCTTCTCGAATGAATAGGATCGTTTCATCTTGAGTAAAAAACGTCAAATGACTCAAGTTTAAACACCACAGACTAATTTATAGTCATGGCAGACCAGCGTATATAAAAGGGTGTGTGTCTTGTCCTTTCACTATTCATTTCACTCTCTAACCGAGCACAACGATGGAAGAGACTAGCCAAATCGAACGTTTCATCAGAGCTTTGCGAGGGGTCATTAGAAAATTCTCTTCAGACCAGCTCACGGACTACTCTCCTTCCTTTCGAGATAAAAGTCAAGATACTTGCTATATCTGTCAAAAGAAAGGGCATTGGTCTTCAGAGTGTCCAGACCGTCAAAAAAGAAAAAAAGGGGCTAAAAAAGACAAAAGTCAAGATACCTGTTATTATTGTCAAGAAAAAGGACATTGGTCTCCAGATTGCCCAAAAATGAAGCAAAAGGAGTCAGAAGAAGAGAGGGATTCTTCAGATGAAGAGAGGGATTCTTCAGAGGAAGAAAGAAGACAATTCTATTTACAAGAAGCAAAGAAAAAGGAGAAGAAAAGAAGAAGGGAAGAAAGTGAGGAGGAAGAAGAGGAAAAGACGGTGAAGAAATTGAAAAAACAGAGAGAGTAAACAAGGAGACAGAAGAAGTCAATGAACTTTTTAAAGTGTTCTGTTGTGAATTGTGAATTGGATTGTAACAATGGATAAAAGAATAAATTAATTATATATGGTAAGTGTCTTTGAGTTTTGATTTTAAAATAAGAACGTACACTCACGCACTCATACAGAGACATGTACTATAAGGGTAAAATGGGTTTTTTTTAGTTATTGGCAATTGAAATTGTATCTCTTTTCGAGAAAATGTGGATGGCCCTGAAAAGAGCCTTTTTTTGGTGTAGGGGTGAGTTTAAGCAATCAACTTTAACTGCCTTAAGCCTTTGCCACGGCCAAGGCCTACTTCTGGACTGCGTAATGTTGATGATGATGATGACTGGGTTGAAATCACTAAGGGTGGTACGGTAGGCTTAGTCACAGGGTTGACGTGTTTAGCTCGGGAAGGTCGTATTCTCTTCGGTCGTAATAAAGAAGTCTGATACATTTGTTTCAGACTTCTTAACTCCGCTAAAATGTCCAACAGTACCGTGACCGTTTTATTTTCACCCTCATGTTTCTTTGCTGCTACTTCTTCTTCTTGTTGTTTTTTTCTTACCTCTTCTTCTTGCTGCTGTTGCTGTAGGAGAAAAGCTTGTTCCGCTTCCTTTTGTCGTTGTATAAATTTCTCCAATTCTTCTTTCTGTCTCTGTCCAAAATTCTCCACTTGCGGTAATGAAGAAGGTAACGAAGGTTCCGGAACAAATTCTTGCGAGGTAAGAAAATCCACAAAATCCCAATTCACCTCTTCTGAAAGTAAGTCCGGGTTCCCTTGGTCGGTCTCCACTGCTGGTGCACCCCAATGGATCGTTTTCTGAGTTTCCGTCATGTTGAATCACTGTCGCATAGATTGACTGCACACAGGCGCTAGCGAATCTATATAGACCACGTGACTTCACAGACTGCTCTCTTCGGATTGGATGCGGGCTGACTGAATTTTGTAACGCGTGTTCGGATTGGTGAATGAACTCAATCCGTTTCAATCCTTCCTCTACCTATAAATAAGCGCAGTTCACTGCACTGATTCACCTGTTCTCGTCGCCTCAAAATGTGGACCACAGTTGAATCATCCACCCTTGTGTCTTCAATGATGTTTAGGACGGACATGCTCATGTATGTCCGGTCCAAGTGGACTGTTGTTGATAGGACAGATACTAGTCTATGGATGAGAAGAGTTTACATAGAAAGACAAGGATGTCTCAAGAGGGTACTTGTGTATGGACCTGCAGTTAGAAGGAGTTTAAGAAGAAGAAGATGTGACAGATGCCATCTATGTTAATATTAATATTAACATAAACCCAAAGGCCCTTTTCAGGGCCACCCACATTTCTCGAAAAGAGAATGACTTTCGATTGCCTACCCTTTTTTATTTTTTTATTTTTTATTTTTTATTTTTTTTTTAAAAAAAAAAAATCCCATGTTCAATTTCCCTTGTTGCTAAACAGTCCCACGATTTTTCTCCATGTTAACTTCCCTTGTCGCTCAACAGTCCCACAATTTTTCTCCATGTTAATTTCCCTTGTCGCCAGATTGTCCCACGATTTTTCTCCATGTTAATTTTCCATTGTCGCCAGATTGTCCCAAGGGGGGTCTGTAATGCTAATTCCCATTGTCGCTAGGGTATCCCCCTTCACTACTGGGGTGCTCCCAATATTATATTTAAATTATTATAGAAGTCCCACCCAGGCTCGATTTTGGCTGGAAGTTAAATTAGTGAAAGATAGATGTAAAGCTCCGAGCCCCCAGTCAGCAATGCCGACGGTTAAATGATTGAATATACAAAAAAAAAAAAATGAAATTCAAAGAATAAAAATTAAATGACAATTCAATAGTCAAATGATTACAATTTCCCAAATACTCTCCTTCCGCTCGACCCTATGAAAGCCTATTGCATCGTTTGATTAGCAGTGTGAGATAGCTTTCCACCTGTCCTTATATTCGACTCATCTGTATATTCTTCTCTCTAATTTCTCCAATTCTTCCTCCTCGACTTCTCTATACTCCTCCTCCTTCTCCACTTTTCTCCTCCTCGACTCCTTTCCTCCTCCTCGACTCTCTCCACCGACTCGACTTGTCGACTCCGACTGCTCTGCTAGCATCACATCCGTCTCCCTCTTAGAGACTCGGGACTTAACTGAACCGGAAGATTTTTCCACCATAAAGCTTCCTTTACGAAGCTTTGTCTTTCTTTAGAATCTCCTCTCTAAGTTTTACCGCCAAATTACGAGTGGCTTCCTCGTAGTAACCCTATATTACTCAGCAATCTTCCTAGGCGATACTAAATTTTCGCCTGCTAGTGAGAAGGTATAATTCGGATCGAAATTGTTATTACAATTCCGATTGGGTGTTGCTTTTACCCGATCAAATCAAACTTTGCGGATAATGTCCTTCTCGCTGTCTGTCCATGTGGGGACGGATTTAGAACACGCCCCTCTTTCATCGCGGGTTCCTCTGACCTTAGGACAAAGCTGTAACACATAGCTGGGAAGTCGCTCGATCTAACGCCCGTGCCGATTCAAGATGTCGGGTCTTCTCTCTGGTCAAGGTAACCTTGCGTAAGAGATTAACTCTAGCTTGCGGGAATGATTATACATCAACCGTGGCTTCTAATAATACCTTTGTTTATACACGACTTACGAACGGGGGCTAATCAAACGTGACAAAGTGAAACAGTGAATTTCTCAAAATGAATCTGGGAAAATCTTGGCAATACATTTCAACATGCTATTGTCATAAATAATTAGTTTTAAAAATGAAAATAGCACGCTAGAATTTCGTCGCTATGAAGACAAAAGTCAAACTGATAAAAACAGTAATTTCCCATACTCGAATGAGATAGCGGTGTTTGATTAGTTGAATGCCAGTGATGACATCAGTGTGAAATTATCAATACATAAGATTTTACTGTTCTGAACTTACAGTTCCGTCAAGGACCATGAAAGTGACGCCCCTGGCGCTCTATTCATTGAGATACTCAAGTTTCATTTGTGACGAACCCCTGTGAAAATAACATTGGATGACACTTAAACAAACATAATAAATAAATAATCGTTCAGTTTCAGTGGTCTCAAACAAACACTTGTGTTACTTTATGTGATTATACGTCCTCTGATACTTATGACGTGTACAAAGTCAGTGGCGTCACTAAGGTTGGTGTCCCCCATTGCAGTATATCGTGGTGTCTCCTCCATGTACTTCCTTCCGTAACAGACCACACAGAATCCTTAGTAATGTCATTTTGGAGTCACCCCCTCTGATGTCACCCGGTGCGGTCCGCAGCCCCCCCCCCCCCCCCTCGCGGTGATGCCACTGTATGAAGTTATTGTAACGTAATAACAATCTCTGGCTTGTGCGTACACTAGAGTAGCTGTAATAGCAATTATTTACATCCGGGTTTTTTTGTATAGCTTGCGTTGGAAAAGGCAAAGGATATTCCAATTGTGACGCTCGCTCATTGTCACTGGCTGTCTATCCTCACCTTGGAAATGTCTTCTATATATAGGGGGGTTATTAGTGCTGCCGACAAATTTGTTCCAGCAAAATTGCAGCCTTTATGGAATCATCCTGCAGGTTATCTAATAACGCAAAGCTATTTTATGATGTAAATCATCGGATTGTTTCACGTTGCAGAGTAGTCCTACAGTGTTATTTTAGTCCTACAACATAAGACACATAACCCAATATTTTGTTGTTCTTGGGAGTAAAACAGAAACAAAATGTACTATGTCTTACATTGTAGAACTAATATTATTTATGTTTTAATTACTACGTCCCAAATGCCCAAAACATAAATATCAGCGTCGATGTCTTACACTTGGGAATAGTCCTACGTGTAAGACCTCGACGCTAATATTTATGTTGTAGGGGCGTCAGGGTCTTACAACCTAACTAACGGCGTTGTGTAGCGTGTTTTGATGTCGACTAACATCGTTACGAAAGTAAAATTTTCAGGAATATTTCACAACTAACAACTAAAATGACGATGCTTTTCTACAAACTAAAGTCATAATGTTTTGTTCAGACTTTACTTACTCTGATGTCTTTTCTCTAATAAATTCAAATTCTCACAAAAGAAATGGACCTATTTTCAAGTTTCATTGGCCTACATTTCAGTTGGCTGGAAAGAAATGAAAGCCGGGAATGGCGAAATCGGATTAAGTTGAAATATTATTCTTTAACAAAACGAATAAAAATATATTATGCCTATTGGAACTGTAAGCAACAGTTCATTTCGTTCAAGAAACATATCCCCAACATGAACATACTTTGATTACTCATTCCGATGTCAACGACATCGGAACATGCTATACAAGGCCGTTATTTGGATAGTAAGACATAGCACTAAAACAAAAACATTTGCTATGTCTTACATTGTAGGACTAGTTGCAGGAGTTTCAAACTTCCAAATTCCAATGATTCACTTCCTTGATAACTGATATTCGACAAGAATTTTGCCTACTTACTTAATAAGAACTGTGGTTTTTCATAGAACATTAAGTTTGTGTTCTGCATAGACTATGCAGTCATCCAAAACGAACTTTTAGCAACCTGATCTGTGATGATGATTGAAGGTCGTAACTAGTAGACTACCCATTGTTTTCACGCGACGTCACAATGTGTGCGCTTTCATCCATATCTGCCACTTTGATTCTCTAGCCACGCAAAACAGCACCTACCAACATTGTTCTTCCCACATAATTATGAAGGCACGTCTCATTTTATGGATAAAGATAGCCTAATACATTGTTATGCATGTCAACCGCACTAGACCGAACGTGATTTTTTTCTTTTTCAAATATTGATATTTCAACTTTCTTTTTTGTTCTTACATAAGCAAGATCCATCAACAAACAGACACATAAATAACTGGATGCACAGACCAGTAGAAACATGTAACTATTTGCAATTGTTAATATATAAGCTAATTTAATGTTTCAGAAAAGTATTTCAAGAATATTTGGTTTTGACATTTGACACAAAGTCATATTCCGTTAGACACATGTTTAATTTTAATACACTGGAGATCAAACACTATTTGACAGTGCCAGTTAAAATTGGTTTGACAGCTGTCTTTGGCACAAGCACTTGCATTAGTGAAAAATATTTGTACATAGAAGTCCTGGCATTTTACACATGCTAGGAAATTTTATTTCCATAACTGATATTGTCTTCCGATCATTGTTTGGAAATATTCATCCAAGATGACAATCTTGGTGACATCATAAAAAATAATTTTAAAAACTGATCCCAATATTGTATTTTTCAGAAATGAATACATTTCTATTTGATAGTAATATGTATGATTGTGGTTCAACTTCCCTATTCCGTCATTCGATATAAGCCTAGAAACTTCCAGCTTTATTTTATCATTTGTGTTGTTTGGGGCATTTAATTTTAGGTATTATCTGTGTATCATTTTTATGAAGTAAATAGCCCTATCAATAATTAAATCAGATTTTTATCTTGATTTGTGTGATGACTGATGTTGACATCAGTTTGTTAGTGAAGCAAAGTCATGATGCATTGTGGGTATTTGTGTATATGATCATGACATCAGTTTATGCAACCCATACTGTACAAATTAAGAAAGACATAGTATAACTCGACACTAGCTCATTGATAATCATACCACTTGGTAGTTGAACCAGATATCACTTCAAATGAGCACAGCAAAAACTATATATTGTGGGGGTCAAGCTAGACCTGAATTTTTAGGGAGAACTGCTTGTCCTTTTGGACAGAATAGGGAAAAAAGAGAGTAGAACTGGGAAATGGCAGCAAAGCAGGAAATGCAATATATGATAACGTCCACTGGAACATGTTAATAGTCAATGAACTATTAAAACAAATGCCTGCTAATGCACAAGAGTTTATTTTCTCAGTACAATTGATATGAACAACTGCTAAGGCAATATGCACCACTGACACTTGGTGTAGATAAAAAGTAAATGATAGAGTGAAGTTGTGTTCACTATCCTAATGGAAAAAGGTGATGATTACAGTTTTTGGCCAAACCAAGTACACGTGTAGTGCTATGCATAACATATGAGTGCATCTATATATAGAAAGAGGGATGTTCTTAATATAACCTGTCGCTTTCTAGCTTTGTTACAACAATCCACTGATAGGATTGCAAATTTATGGTTTTATTTAGTCACATTAATGTCATGCAGTGGTTAAATAATATTTGCTTCACTGCTTTTTTTCTGTATATTTTCACAAAAGTGAGTGATGTCAGAAAACAACCTTGACCTTGCAAGATAAAGCACTTTTTAAATTCCATACCATATCATTGTTCCATATATTTCTGACCCAGATAAGTATAAATGTTCTATCATATAACATTCTGAATTTGCTTTCTATGAATTGTATATATTCCATAATCTGTTTGCCCAGTTGTTTAGCAAAACAGTCTAATGAAGTGGTATTTCCTAAGTACAGCAATATCTGCCGTTACAAGTCCACTTAATGGTTCAAAGTCTAGAAAATAAGGCAAATGAGGCAGTTAAAATCTCTATTTCTTCAAATTTAAATTAGAAAGTGCCCTTCACTGGTTCTATTCTTTAAAGACAAATTACTATTTACATATTGATGTTTAAGTTTTGAAACAGAAGTTGGTATGTTGTCATTATTAAATTGTAGGCCTAACTTGTGGAATTGGGCAATGATAATTTGCTTGGGAAAAGGTTAATGGTCAATCAGTTATTAAGATGCCTGTGAATGTGTACGAATCAGACCTGCCAACGCTTATGATTTTGCCATAAGTATTATGAAAATTACCCTTAAAATATGGACTTACAACATTAAAAATGATTGTTGCCGAAAAATCCGGATCACTGGTTTATCCGTGTTTTGTTTGGATCTGGGTTTCATCTTAGAATTAGATAAATTAGTCCGGGAACCAGACTAACTTTACAGCAGCACCCCAGATGCTTTAAACAGCACATATTTGTTCATGCAAAGTGTTTGCATGATCAAACTTTTGATGATAGAATTTTTTTAAATGGCATCCAGAAAGCAATGCATGTTTAAGACAAAACCGAAAATAAGCTTCTAGAAAAGTGTTAATAATCAACACAGTAGAATAAAAAGGAGTATTCGGATTCTTGTGAATTAAAGCTGAAAAGGACACAACTACTTTTATTGGACATCACATGCCAGTTTGAGTGTCTCATGGCAGGTGATATGTATGCCGTTGTCATGTGAAATGGAAAAGAATTTCCAAGAGCTATGTCAAGTTGAGAGATAGCAACAAGCCATTGAGTTGCATGGGGTTTGGAACTAGAGTTTGTGCACAGTGTGATATTCATTTTTGAAAAATAAAGTCGATGCATCTAACTTTTAATTACATTTTCCAGCTTTACAAGGCAAAGTTTATATTTTTTTTTAGACAACTTAATCATCCACTTTTCCTTGACAGTGTGACCCACTCCTCTTTCTCTCTCTCTCTCTCTCTCTCTCTCTCTCTCTCTCTCTCTCTCTATATATATATATATATATATATATATATATATAAGCTTTTCAAGAATGAATATCACACTGTGCCAGAATCCCTAAAATTAATATGTTAATCAAAAGTATAATCCCACACAAACATAGCAGAAACTATGGCATGTGCATGTTTGTCCAGTATTCTCTAGATTAAAAGGTTGTTTGTATTCAAATTTCGTAAAAGTAGACTTCACAAAAAGAGGGGGTCTTGTTTGATATTCTACATTTTCAATAAATATTTTTCAGGACCCAAGACAGTCTTCTTTTGGGCACCAGGTGCTAAATGGGTAAGAATGAAGATTGAAGAAAATTTTGATTTTTCATGATTGATACCATATACATAGTGTTTTTTTATATATTAAAAAGATATTTAAAGAAGAAAATCATCCTACTACTGTGAATATTAAAACAGTTCATTGTGTACTAAAGCACTCAAGCAGATTGGTTGGTTTATTGTTTTTATGGCACTTTCAACACATTGTTGGCTAATAATAAGGGTATCTCCCAGGGACACTGAGGTATCCAGTCAGTACCATCCAGTGCATTATGGTATTTATATCCTCTAAACTAACCTTCCTTAAGCAAAGTATCATTTTCAAAATGTATAATGTTTGTACTAAATAAATAAAAAAGCCACAAAACTCTCTCACATTTTTGCACAGTTCAGACTATATGTACATGTAAAAACATTTATATCCCTCACTTTATGCATGTTGTTCTACTGTGTTCTACTGTGGCAGACAGCATACATTCCCCTGATCTTGCCACACATTTTTGGTAGCATCATGGGAAGTACATGGTAGCATGACAAAATGTTTTTAAGTTACTCATTGTCAGTATAAAAGTGGGAAAGAAAAAAAATTAATGAAATATAAAAGAAAGGACATATATATATATTCTCTTTAAGTTTAATGAATATATATTTTTTACTTCTCTTCACTGCCTCATATCTCTTTTACTCTCATATTAAAGTGGGAATGTCTTGCTGTGCAGATGGTAACAAGGTAGTAGATGGCATGTTTCTCAGAAGGACTTGTCACATTAAGAACAAAATGGGACAAAAGTTTAATCGATGCCTGTAAGACTTTACTGATTTTATTAAATTGTAAAGTACTGTACATAATGAACTGGTACTGGAAATGACTGAAATATTACCAAACAATAGACTCCATCACTGCAGCTTGATTGCCTGTTCCTCCTTTCCTTGATCACATCAATGTTAGAAATGAACCTCCTAAATCGAGCCCCCCAAATTCTGGTGGGGGACACCATTACATCATCTACATTGCTGGAGTGACAAGTGTGTCATTTACTACAGCAAGCAAGAGTAGAGTTGATTATTTTTTTTCCTGTCCTCAGTTTAAGTTGAGAATGTTGACACTTAGGGGGAGTTTCCACCCAACTCTAGGCTGCCAAGATAGCGTAAGTCTCCCCACTGCATGTCCGAATATGGCATTTGGGGCTATATGTTGGGGTGCATGGGACTTATAAATGATTAGATTAACAAGTGATGTTCAAACTCATCTCAGTTTTGATGCTGTCTTTGCTGTCAACCATACTGTGCAGCCATCCAGTTCTTGATCCATGCTGTCTAGCCGTATGTCAGTTTTTATTCTGTATCAGCTGTCAGCTTGGCTATCTAGTGCCTGGCTCCAAATACATACCATTCAGTGACTTTATGGTTTCCAATACATATTGTCCTATGCCATTTCAAGTTGAGGTGTGGAACATTAACATTATTATGGATCTTATTGATAGATCCATTCATCTGCCTAACATTACCATTTCGCTGGCGTTACAACTGTCTATGCTGCCATCTATTTGCCAGATGCCCAAGCTGGATGTTTTTGATTTCGGCAAGCCATCTGTACCAGTTTAAAACTAATTGTGACTTACTCTTTGATGTTACCATGACAGTCTTACAGAAGATGACCATGCATTGTCTATGCTTCTAGGAATATATTATATGGATTTCAGTCTTGATCCAGACCAATTTGACATGCACACCGAGTGTGGGGACAAACCTAATGTTGGTTCATGCTCAGATCCCACCATAAAACAGATTGAGTATAGCTTTAAAATGGCAATAGATGAATTTATGGGGTATATCAGAACTTAGAATTTCTGCCACCCAAACTCACCCCTGTTCTGCACAGGCATGCAGGATCAGTCGTTGTTGTTTTTGATGATGTGGAAGTTGATCCCTTCTTCTGTTTTCCACCTCAGTTGCAAAAAATCAGGGAAATTGACAAGAGTATATCTGCCAAGATCAGTAGCTCAGGCAATTCCAAAGCCTTTCTTTCACGGTTCGTTGAAACTCACAATGGTATAAGACCCATTCTGATGCCTTCTTCACAGATCTCCTAGGGTTAGACAAAAAATTATGCTGCAGTCAGTCTGACTTTGTCTGCTTCTGTATGGTGGTTAAAGACATTATGCACACCACTTTCACCATATATTTGTCATGTCTTTGTTGTTTGACTTGGCGTCTCTGGCGATTTTTTTAGGCTTGCAGACAAGGCACATCACACCATGACCCTGCAAACTTCCCTTCAGATCGCCCTTGCTGTTCAGTGGCAGATAGAGGAAATGTAGGACAGACAATTCAAGAACTGCCCTCCTTTTCCCTGCACAGCAACCATTGGCTTATACATCATCCCTAATTCTCTCTCAGCTGTGTCATGACTGGAGACAAAGAGATGCTCGATAGTTCACTGCACAAATCCCTATAAATAAAGACAACCTGCTAATCAATTTTGGAGGGAATCATGTCAAGGGAGTTTGTCTACCCTGATATTTCTGCTTTCTTGCTGTTAATTCATGTACCCAGCTGCCTGCAGACAACAATCTGGTAGGCGTCCGACTCTTGTTTTTTCAAATGTGATTGGATTAATTTCTTTCTGCCAAGTAATTCGGCAATCTAAATTGTCTCAGGCTGACTTTAGTTCTTGTTTTGCAACCCCCTCCCCTTTCTTTCTCTCCATTCCTGATGAAAGTACCATTAGACTCAGTATAGGACATTTGCAGCAAGAGTTCCTGATACTCACCACAAGCAGGCAGTGGCGTTTGTCCTCAATCCACAATCTCCAGAATTTTCGTCCCTAGCTTTTTCTGGTCAGGCTGACCAATGGTATTCCAGACAGAGATGATAAGATTAGTCCGCTTCTCTATTAGTCTGAATGAATTTGCCATATGTCTTGATAGGACATGCATATTCTCATATTCCCATCAATCTGTCCTCTTGGAAATTCTGAGGTTTACATGCCTACGAAACTGTTGCCTCTCACTCTTTTCCATCTTGAACATAAGTCCATGGGTCCTTTATGAAACTATTACACCATGTCTTACCCCCTGTTATCATATGACTTCATCTTCTTTCATTGTGGCATATTTGGGCACTCTACCTGACATCGTACTTCATGCGGACAGGGTTTGTCTTTTTCATCTTATTTTGCAGCTAAAAGACCCAATAACTGGAAGATATAAATTTTCTCTTCTTTGTCAGGTTATGAAAGGAATAATGGTTCTTTACCATTCTAATGCTGACTGTGAGAGATTGTTTTGTATTGTTAACACAAGTAAAACTGAATTCAGATCCAGACTCTGTAACCCAACACTAAATGCTCTACTGGTGTGCAAAACATTCGTAGTCTCAGCTGGTACAAAGTGGTTTGAAATGCAATATGAGAGTCTATTGCTTTTTAAAGCTTGAAGTGTTATATATGAAAACATGAAGCAGTAATTGATGTTAAAGTCCAGAGGGATAAAGAAATCATTTTGTACATATGCTTATTGAATTTTTATCATGTTATATGTGGATTACTCTTTTTGTCCACTTGGACACCTTTTCCTTGCCAGGGGTTGGCATGTATGCTACTGGGACAAATCCTGGATTAATGATCTTGATCTAGCAATAGATTTATCCAGGAAGATCCCAGCCAAGCTGAACCTTTTCAGGGAGCCTTGAACCAATTTGTTCCAGCCTTGCCTGAACCATCTTCTTCCTCGTACATAACCCTTGTTGTGAGAGCCTTGCAGTTTAAACAATTCAACCCTTCATCATGTAAAAAAATTGCACAAGCTAGAAGGCTCGCCACATTAAAGTTTTGTGAAGGGAAGCTGTGCAGGGATGGTCCTGGCTTTTAAAAAGCTGTCGCCAAAAAAATCGCCAACCTCAATATTTTGTCGCCAATTTTCAAAAAGTGTCGCCAGAACAAGTAGTGTACATTTTTTGAAGTGTTAATTTAGTATATTAATGTAACAGGCAATGAAAATTACAAAAGATGGGTTAGTTAATGCTCTAATTACAATAAGCATTAACAAAATGTTACAAAGTGTTATATGAAGATCCGTCACGATTTTAGGGCTACCAGCTTGTTGAATGCAGTTTCAAAGTCTAATTTTTCACATCGGTACATGCTGATTCTCATTAAATTCTCGAGAGATGAGATGCAGAGTTTATTTCTGATGTCAGTTTTTATGAGGTTCATCTTACTGAATCCACGTTCACAGTCTACAGTGCTGACAGATGACACAAGTAGTCTCTCGGCAGCCCCCCCCCCCCCCCTTATGGCTAGCTTCACAAAGCTTGAAGTGAATTGCTTCCTAAATCCCAGGAATGATCACTGAATGCTGTATAAATTTTCTTGACAAGCAAACTAGGATCTCCATTCCCACGAATGAAACTTACATGAGTCAACACCTGGCAATATTGGACCGTATATATAAGCATAAATTCACACCCAATTTAGGGATTCTTTCACTCCTGTATTTTGAGAAATAAATAATTATTATTAATTATGCAAAACTGTTTTTTTTTTTTTTTGCTATTTCTTGTTGCGGAGTTTAAGTCTCTGCAGCCATAACACGGATTGATGGCAAAAGGAAAAGATCAATGAGTAAAATGCTGCACTGGCGACAGATATAATTGTGATTGAGATTTTTTCCATTTGCTTTGTATTTATACGCAATAGTCGGTACTTCAAAGGTTATCAGTTTTCTATGAAAGTTCAGCAAAACTATTGTATTGGTATATGTAAAAAAAAAGAAAAAACAACAACAGAAGGATTAGCCATTCAATTAATTGTATCTGTTCTATTCGCGTCTTCAAAAGTCGGTCAGTTGTAGGTATAGTTCGCTAGCATGATTGACTGTATCACAGCATACAGTACTCAGCCCAGATGTCAGCATAAGCAGATTATGATGTAACAATGCACACTAAAGATGGAGTTGTCAATACGAACAAAGGATTGTTTGTGTAACAGATTGATTCCAATGCACTGCTTAGTCAAGTTTGTGGCTTCCTTTCATTCTCCCTTTTAATTTATCCAGTCAAAATCCATGATTGTATGTAAAAATTAAATAACCTAAAAGTCTGTTGCCAAAAACATCGCAGATGGGATATTTTTGTCGCCAATAAGGAAAAAAAATCGCAATTTGCGACATTGGCGAAGCCCAGAACGATCCCTGCTGTGCATTTTCGGGACTGGTGCAGTCACATAAACATCCTTTTGAGTACCTCTGCCACTCAAGTAGCCGATTTTGTTTTAGATTTTTGAAGAGAAAAAATTGGCTCTGATTTCCCTAAAGGGCTACTTTTCAGTGATACCAGTCAAGTTCCGTCATCATGTAGTGAGGATCTTGTGCAAAACAAAGACTTCCCTCACATGCTATCCAACTTTGACTTGCATATAAATTCAGCATGTGAACATCTCTCTACTTTTGTACCTAATATTGTTTTATGATTAAGTATAATACTGATTAATTTTACTGCATGCCACACTTTTACAGAATAGCCTAAAGGTATACCTAAGTAGAAGTGATCATTAACTGCTTTGTATACATGAAGATGCTACTGAAAGTTATTTTCAAAACATAGTCACTGGAGAGATGAAACAAAGATTTATATATACAGTTCAATCCTCCTACTTTCATAATGTATGTTTAGTATGTATTTGTAAGTGTGCTTACTTATATAGGTATTTTCATGACACAGAAACATTTGCATGGTATATGTATATTTACTTTTTTGTAGAGAGTGTCAAGGGAGATTAGTTTTATTTCAACCAAGTTATCTTCTTTAGGGGGCACTCACCAATTAATATGTACTTTAGAGAGAGTGACGTATGTAAGGTGAAGTAGTTTGCATTTAAAACATGCACATTGGAGAGAATGTTGGCATACCAATATGCTACAGTAATGTAATGTGGATGATATTTCTTTGGATATTGTACTTTTGGAAATTTTACATGATTTAAGCACACTGCTAACTAAAATGACTGCTCCCTTGTGTTAAAAAATCAGCCTGAATTAGTCTAAAGTACACTATACATAGCAGCTATTAAAATAGGGAAAATGAATTTTGCCAGACTAGACAATACCAGCTTCTGAAAGTGCAATGAATGAATTACCAAATATATAAAATGTAAAAAAAGTTATCAGCTCATTTTTATATAATTTACCTCTGAAGTTCAGGAAGTGAAAATGACCAAGTAGAGCTAGCACTTTTTTGAAAGGTGCACATTTGAAGTAAGGTCAAGCTGTATACTCTATAATCCATAGTACACCCATCAAACATACACCAAAATAAAGGGAATTAAAGGTTCTTTTAATTATACCTAAGATATACAAGGTCTTTTTTAAATAGCCAGTATAACCAGTGAGGAAAGCCAGGGAAATTCTTTTTCTTTAAAATCCTAACCCTATGGAAAATGCGAAACTGTATAGCGCCACCTTATATGCAGACATTTATTATTATTATTATTATTATTATTATTAATGTCTTATAGGCCAGAATCACATTATTTTCCTAAGTGGAATTTTTCTTGGTTTCTGACTTAGACAATTTCCATCCTTTAACCAGGATCTCACTGACGCTTCTTTTATATAAAATCTGTTTCTTGGTGGTGTTCACTTAGGCATGCAGAGGCTGTGAATTACATACCCTCTCTGTTGCCCCAGCCTACTTTAAGTTTCAGTAAGATGGCTTGGCGATTTTTATGATGCGACCCAGTTTGTTCATCAGGAATTGGTTACCGTCAGTTTGCAATAATAAAAAAAACGTCATCATACATCCTCTCTCCTGTATCGACACAGCCCAAGAAGCTTCAGACAAGACCTGGTACATGTTCTCAGACTTTATTTGAAGCAGATGGAGCCAATTTGTGAAGATCAAAGATGTCTCTTTCTCCCAGTTAAATGCCTCTTTCTCTCAGTTAAATCTGGGAAGGGGGACATAACCCCTCAAGTCCTCTCATCATGGTTGAAGTAGGTAAGATACACAACATACTCCGATATAGTAGTAACACGGAATCGCCTCACGGAGATCTCTGCTCATGAAATAAGAGCAATCTCTGTGAGTCTTGCCTTGACTGTCATATCTGTGTCAAAGATATCATTGAGGCCATTGGTTGCCATGCAGCCTTCTCACGTTTTATCTATGAGACTTGGCTTTACGGTGACAAACTAATAATCTGGTAGACCCAGTTCCAGTCACACAAGTAGCTACCAGACCCAGTTGATATTAGAACAACCTCCAGATGGGCACCCTTCACAGTTTTTGTTGGGTTTCCTCCAAAATTGTAACCCTCAAAATGAGGAATCCAATCTTCTTTCCTCAGAGGTTAACTGAGCTATAGGCAGGATGCTCAGCATTTCCTTTGCCTATTACCTATTCTCGTACTGTTAATTGGAAAATGTCAAGATTTGATTGAGAAAGCATTTATTTAGTAAATTGTTTCTCCTAGAATACTTAGCATATTTTAATACCCTCCCATCCTCCTTGTAATGTGAGCATCCTATTACACAATGTTCTACTCGGCTTAAAACTAGTGCCACCTGTAGATGATCAGGGGAGTTAATGAGCAAGAGTTATTGCCCTTTGTATATAGTATAGAAGAAAAGATGAATTTCATCTTTGGGAGAGCTGGATTCAGGAAGTAGTAGGACTTATGTGCCTATTATTAATATATCAGGTAATTATTATAGGAGAAACATAATTCACTTGAAAAATTTGCTATCTCTACTAAAAATCTAGGTACAAATGATAATGGCTGAACAAGTTGGTAAATATCTCAGATGATTTTAATTTTAAGCCCAACAAGCTGTAATCAAAATCCTCTTTAGTGTGATAGAGCTTAGAATTAGGTAATGGCCAGCAGGAAATGGGACAGCATATTGCCACAGGTGTATACCTGATAGGCGAGTGTAAAAGCATCACAGGCTGAATTGATAGTTTATTGAGGCTACATGGTAAATGGGCCTGAGATGAATGCAGATTCCCCAAGACCTTTGGGAATAAAAACAGAATTTGTCAGGTACATAATGATCTGTAAATTTCAAGCAGTAATTCAGCATGGGTGAAAAATATAATAAATAAACAAGCTGAATTTTCAAAATTTTCCTATTTAAGCGTTTTTTTCAAGATATGATTAGATTTAGGCACAAGGAAAAGGTAAGATTTTTGCATTATTCAGACCACCTCTCTAGCATGATGTAAAGATTTTAATGGTTTTCAAAATGTGCTGTGCTTGATTCACATAATGTGGGATTCTAGACTATTGTGCATCAGATGCTTTGTAACTTCAACAAATTTCATTGGCATAACATGACACCATCTGGCTTGGAGTGTTGTATTTTACAGTGCCCTAATTATAGCACTAAAATTAATAGTGGCAGTTTGCTAATTGGCTTAATAAACTGAATTAAATTTATTACTGAGATAAATATGGAAAACTGGTCAGTATTCCAAGGCTAACCCCTGTCTCTGTGTTTGTCTGTCTGTCTGTCTGTCTGTCAGATAAATAAGTTGTATTTTCAGATGTTCAGAGATTTATTTCAATAAAGATGGAGAAACACCTGTCACAATAGCTTGTCTGCTTGTTTTCTGGTTTTCAGTTTTACTGTTTATGGTCTTAAACCACAAGTAAGTAACAGAAGTTTGGTAAAATGTAGCAATTTATTTCCCTGGAATGCAAAAATGAAATTTTAAGAGGAACTTACAGTATCATGAATTAAATCCCAAATAATATTAAATGTTCTATCACAAGCCCAAAAGTATAAATGTTCTGACTGAATTGAATGTGCTGATGTACCAATAGTCTTGATGTATCACAATAATATAATCCAGAATGTCTTTGAACGAATTCACAATAATCACTGATTAGTGTTTTAGCCCAATAAATAATTGTTGATGAACTTTTTTTTAGTTCCAGTGAATTATTAAATATAAGATTCCACAGACGGAACTTAAAAAGGAAGGAAGAATTGTTTAATAAAATCTCTATATACAGACTGTCACCTGACATATGATGAAATGGTGTTTTCTGGAAAACTTCACTAACTTGTAAACAATGTCAGTTTTTCTTAACTTAAAGATTTTGGTAAACAACATGACAGAAATAAGGTAGACACAACTTAAGTCAAGATAATAGTCACATCCTCAGTCCTGACAATATTAAAATACATAAAAACTACCCTCGATCATTTATAAAGGCCAAGCACACATTGCAAAATAAATGTACTGTACATAGATTGGAAACCACCAGATAAACATCATCATCCAAAACAAATTTTTTTATCATTTTTCTTTTTCTATCTGTATTTCTGTCTAGTGCTAAATCAAGATCTTATTTATATAGTTTACTTATTTCTTGGAAAAACGTTTATGTATGCTACTGTACTGTGGTCATTTTTTACATTAAACTTTTAATCAGTTCATGTTTCTTAAACAAGAAAGAATGTCAAGTGCATATGCTGGAACTCGCAAACCATGTTAACCACCTACAATGGCCTAAACACTAAATAACCCTGAACATCAGACTGTTGTGCAGTGCTTCTTCATACAAAGAATAAAGCAACTGTGATGTGATAAACATGTATTCTTTTTTAAGAACCACATCATACAATTGACTGGAAAGTGATAATCAAAGAATTTTAAATGACTTAGTATGTATTCTAATGGAAAACAATATTTTGGGGAAAATGGTTAGATTTAGCTTCATTTGATTTTTTTTATCACTATTTTAAGTCCATTTCTCAGCAATGCTCTGTGTTCAGATCATTACATTTTTTAGTCATTATTCTTTGCCCACCTCATTACATTTCTTGGACATTATTCTTTGTCCAGCTCATTACATTTCTTGGACATTATTCTTCATCCACCTCATTACGTTTCTTGGACATTATTCTTCGTCCAGCTCATTACATTTCTTGGACATTATTCTTCATCCACCTCATTACATTTCTTGGACATTATTCTTTGTCCAGCTCATTACATTTCTTGGACATTATTCTTTGTCCAGCTCATTACATTTCTTGGACATTATTCTTCGTCCAGCTCATTACATTTCTTGGACACTATTCTTCATCCACCTGATTACAATTTTGGTCACTATTCTTTATGGGTGAAACAATTCATTGATGTATCGATACATTAATACTTTTGCTGGTTGTATTAAAAAGTTATTTAAGAAAAAACTACAAATTCTCAATATTTGTGAAACATGTTAATAGATGTACCTAACATTTGTAATTGGTTATTTATTTTCTTGTGAGGTGTGGAAGAACAGATAGGACTTTAAGACAAATGGAGGACTGAGTGATACCTTTGGAATAGTATCCTAAAGTGCTTCAAATAGGGATTAATAATATTTCATTAACGAGAATAAAAGGAATAGATGCATGTATATATATTTTTTCTTTCATCTTGAAGTCAGTTGTGTTAATACCATTTGAACATTAATATAATACATGTACATGTAAAAGGATCTGGTCTGGAAGTCACAGAACTCTTAACGTTGAGTTTGAACTTATGATTTTGCTTTAACCAATCACAGGTGATGTTACATTTGAAATATCTGTTCTGATTGGCTGATAGTGGATTCTCAAACTCTTGCTCTGAGTTTTATGATCTCCTGTATTTACAGAACTCACCTTAAATGTACACTCAAAGTTTGTTTTTAATGCCTATTAATGAGATTGTATTTACATGTTGAAGTTTCAGATGCTAAAATCTGTTTACACTGTATTTACATGGTAAAGCTTAAAATGCTAAAGTTTGTCAGGAATGTATATGCTCAGATTTCAAGTGATATCTATTTAGAATGAATTTACATGCTCAAATTTCAAGTGATGCCATCTATTTACATGGAATAAATTTATATGCCAATGCTTCAGAATTCTAAATCTATTTAGAATGAATATTGACCATTCTGGTGGTCTAGTAGTTATAGCATCTGCCTCGGATGGGGGAGGTCGTGGGTTCAAACCTAGGTTGATTCATACCAAAGAATATTTAAAAAAAGTGGTACTAACAGCTGCCTCGCTTGGCACTCACAATTAAGATGTTAGTGTTAGGACTGGTCAGCCTGGTGTTAGGATAATTTGATTGGGTGGGACATCATGCTACATCTTAGTGATATGACTGAAAAATTGTTAAATCTACATTAAAAATCCAAATCACACACACACAGAATAAATATTTACATGTTAAAGTTTCAAATGTTCAAATCTGTTTAGAATAAGAATGTTAACAGTATTTGAACTTGAGTGGTCACTCAGGCAGAGGAATTCTGTAATTACAGAGCCAGTCCATTTGAGCACAGTGAAACCTGTCAATAAAGGACACAAATGGTAATTTGTCCATTTGACATGTGTTTATGCAGGTGTTTTAAGTGACTGAAAATACAAAGTTATCTGAAGTGTCCTTTATAAGCAGGTCTCATTGTGTTCAGTTTCCATATTATTTTGATGTGCTCTTTTAACTTAGATCTGAATGGTCACATTCTCAAATCAAGAAAATTGCAAAGTTACAGGGGAACGTTGATGATTGAATTTGTCAAGAGTCAAGAAGTTGATGATATCTGTAATATTTTCATTCATGAGTATGAAATGGAACATATTTGAGTGCATAGCGAACATTGTTTTTAAAATTGTAAAATCTGTGTTGCAAAATTCTGATCAGTCAGTAACTTGCTTTTCTTTCTTCTACTCAGGCCCTAGTTATTGCAGGAATAGGAGACATAAAACGTCCAGCAGAAAAACTGAGCCCCACCCAGTCTACTGCTCTAGCGTTAACAGGTTAGTGTGTAATAAAGTGAGTGAAAACTTTATTTAGTGGTAAATGTCATAAGTTGGGACAGAATAGCATTTACAGTATTCTTTATTGTTGACCTGGCATCATATTTTCTTAGCTGAATTGGTTTTATTAAAATAATTTATTTGTTCACTGTTCTGATTTTCCATTGAAGTGTACCAGTACACATCAAAGATTTCTTAACATTTTATGTCACAACAATACTAGTCATTTGTATTTTCAGACCATAGTTATTTCACTGCACTTAAACTTTTAATAGGCAGCTGTGACTGTGGAAGGAATATTACTTTTGTTTGTCAGTTTGTTACACTTGGGATATGTCCTGCATATAAGTTAGTTTCTTTGGCAGTGTTAGCCCCCAGAGTTATACCGCTTAGTATTTTGATGTGCCTTAACCCTACCATCAGACTAAAAGTAGGTCTTTGTGACCTAAATTTCATGCTTCACTGACTTTGTTAAAGTTTGCATTTCTGTCAGTTTCTCTGGCATTGTTAACCCTAGAATGAAGAGCTTGCTATGAATATGTATCATGGTGAGAACAACATCTAAATTTCACACTTAACTGACTTTGGAAATGTTTGTGGTTTGGTTGGTTTCTCATGCACATTTGATTGCTGTTTTATATTGGGGGTGGGTTGGCAGGGTAGTAATTTTCTGCAAATACATTTTTAGTCTTTTACTTTTTTCTCCCTGATAACTATGAACCCTGTCAATGGGTCTACTAGAAGAGATTTTGTGTTTGCAAACTGATGTACATTTAGTTTAGAGATTTGAAAATAAACATTCATCCATGGTGAGAAATAAATTACTCTTTGAACAGCTGGTGCATAGCTTGGAATTTTATTTAACATTTTGCTTCACTGTTCTTATCTTTGTTGACCATATTATTTTTATACATGTATGGTGTATTGAATTCCTATGAAAACCACATTTTTTCCCCCCCAGATTTAACCAGTGTTTGCACAATATTTAAATTGCTTGAATTTTGGTTGTTACCTTCAAAATGCTTGAATGTTTGATGTAAGCTACAATAAATACAGGAACATTGCTTAAAAATACTCATTGTCTTTGCATTGGAATAGATAATTTTAGTTGAATAATTATCAATAAAAAGGATTCATTAAAAGTTGCAGACTCTATTTGTACTTGAATTGTTTTGTGTTGCTTGCATGTTCGCCAAGACTTCTGGTTGGGCCACATTTATATTCCATAGAACAGTGAATCTATGCTGTGTTGACTAGGTTGTTAAGGCTGCTAAAAAAAAAAGTTCCTTACATCAAAAATGTGTTTTCAAATGACATTGGCATAAGAGTGAAAAAAGTTTTTATTTTTGTGGAAAATGACCTTAGTGAAAACCAAAAAAGTGTGAAGTATTAAAATTTGGAATACAATTTGCTCAAACAATAAACACTCAATGAGTCTGAAATTCATGCTGATAAGATTGCTTTTAAACCGATCCTGCCTGCCACCACTACCTACAACTTTCCCGCAACTAGTCTCTTCATCTATGCCTAGTTGAATTTTTTTTTAGATGCAGTTAATTCTGGTACTTGAAAAATATATTTTAATATTTTAAAAGTGATTGAATTTACTGCATCAATGTCTTTAGAGACTTAAAGCAAAGCATCAAAAGTCTCGGTCATTGCTATTGGCAAATGTAACTGGCCCATAAAGTTATGTTTTGATTTTTCATAATTTATTTAGAGGTGATGTTAACATCAAATTTTGATTCTGGATGTAAATAATCAGCATAGATTGAAAAAGATCATGCCTTGCATCCATACAACATTAAACATTAGAAGTGGGATACAACAGTTAAAAACCACTATTGTTACAGTACAGCTCACAGGAATATTTGTTTTTTTCTGTCAAATTCTTTACCAGATCACATTAACTTTACGATTACTGTCTGCTACATCTAAATCCAGCTCATCCTAAAAGGTGAAAAACATTGTTCTGTCTATAAATCATATGGACAAAGGCAAGCAACTCTTACAAGTTAACACCCCTTTCTTTATGCTAGTTGGCTACTGTTATACCCAGATGTTACCAGTTGTCATCTTTTCCTTAACGATGTAAACATGGACTTCCAGGAATCCAATTTATTCTGTATTTAATTCAACCATCCACTTCCTTTATTTCAGGGGTATAGTATGTGCTATGCACTGTAGTAGTATTCATGCATTAGACTTGGTTCTGAACCAATGCTTGGCTTATACAGACCTAGGCAGTATAAAACTCCACTGGACCTGAACCAACCATTCAGAAAAAAAAAATGTCTATGCCTTGAGTAAGGGCTGTATACATACCCAAATAATCAATGAAGTCTTATTTTGTTCACAATGTATATTCTTTCAAAGAAATTCTTTGTCTTTGTGTTTCAAGGTTGTATATGGGCCAGATACTCCTTGGTAATCATCCCAAAGAACTGGAGTCTTTTCACAGTCAATGTATTTGTTGGATTGACAGGGTTTTATCAGCTTTTCAGGATCTTCAAGTAAGTATGGATGTTTGTAATTTACACTTTTGTGGAGACAAAATGGTTCATATCCATCTGTATGTGTCTGGGAATAGATAAAATATTTTTTTACAAGTATATGCCAGACTATATTATGTTATGATGTTGTCCAGTCATCTGTCTGTTACCAAGTTGGTTTACTTGTCCATTGCCTGCATGGATGGCTTGCACTTGTATTAAGGCTGAAACCTATTGATTTAAGAGTCAATGAGGTTAAAAGTCAAGATCACTGACAGAAGAAAAAAAATGTTTTCTGCATAATAACACGAGTTCTTCAACCAGCAACATTTACCAAGCTTTTTTGGATATCTTGCTCTTAGAATAACGAAGAACCTTATCAGTATCGGGCTAAATAGGTTAAAAGTCATGGTCACTTTGACAGAAACTAGACAAATATATTCTGTACCTTAACTTAAGGTCTCCATCGTGTGTTTTTATGAAGCTTTGTGGATGGCTTACACTGGGGGTAGGGAAGGACCCTATTTATTTTGGATTTTTCTTTTCCACAGTAACATCACTTCTTCATCACATGCCTCAACCTATCCTTGTAGATGGCTTTGGTGTAAGGAAGAAGTCTATTATGTATATTTAATTAATATTGTATGCTTGACCTTTGTCTGTGATTGAGGGTAGAGTTTGGGCTTGCCTGACTATTGTCATGGCTGAGGGTTGTGCCTACCTAATTGTTTTCATTATGCTTACCTGAATTAAGTTCAAGACCTGACCTTGTTTACAAACTAGTGAATTTTTCTATAAGAAATCATTAATTTTCCAGAACATTCTGTTGCATCACGTGTCAGGTGACAGTCTGTTTAAATACGGGATTTGGGTAAACAATTATTCATTCCTGTTTAACATGTGTCTTTGGGAATCTATAATCAGAGTTTGCAGTTGTGCTTAGTTAAAATTTGAGCGGAATTTATTCAAATTATTCAATACAAAGTGCAAATTTACTTTTTGGACTTAAACAGTACCTTGGGATTGTTGAGAACACATTTAAAGACATTCTGGATTATATATTTATGGTGCATCAACACATTAACTAGCATAACAGCACATTCAAGACCACTGGCACTTCAGGACATTCAAGTCTGGTGATACATCAGCACACTAAAGACTTGGAATTCATTCAAGACATTCTATACTTTTTGAATTGTTATTTATAACATCATTTATAATGATTTGGGATTTATTTCACATCGATTGAAGTATCTTTTGAATTTTAACTTTGTTTTCTTGGGAAATACATTTTTTGTTGATTGTACTTAACTTTTTGGTTTTGTTTCTTTCTGTTACATAGTTTGAAAGCATAGAGACCTAACACTATTATATTTGGAGTCAGAATAGCAAAAGACATGATCACTGTGACTCAAGGAAGAAAAATGGTTTCTGCACAATAACAAAAGTTCTGCATCACAAACCAAACCAAGAACACATTTTGTGCAGGGCTTGCACTTCTGATAAAGAATATGCCTATCTGTTGGGTTAGCAGGTCATATGACTGAATGAAAGACGAACAATGGTTTCAGCACAGAAACTTCAATTACCATAATGGACTATTAGACAAGGGGAGGGCATATAATGTCTCCTTCATGGTGCTAGCATTTTGAAACTAAATTTCAATCATGAACAGAGGCATTTGTTTCGAGTTTAAATAGAAAGAATTTTATGTCTCTGTTAACTACATGATTATATTAAAACAAACTGCTTTAATCACAGTGTATTTGTTTGGTAAAATTGCATTTTAGGGGTCCAAAGAGGGTATTGATTATATCCAAGATTTCTTGTAACCATACTCCTCCAGCGTAAAACTTTACTCAACATATCAAGCATTAATGTCACTCCAGATTTTAAATCTGACTTGAAATGTACAAATTTAGTGATTACATTGGTCAGAATACTTTCAAGTTAGATTTAAAGTTGGATAAAGTTTTATGATGGAGAATATAGAGGTTTTATAGATGCCATTTTGTGGGAGCTTTAGTTTACTATTGTGTAATGTGTAAATGCTGCAGTTTTGCTTTAATTGCTCATGCAACATCATATAAGAAACTAACTACTGTACTGATGCAGTATTGTGTAAGAAACTAATTAATTGCACAGTTATGTATTATGTAAAAAAAACTAAGTAATTACTGATGCATTATTAATTGTTTAAGAAACTATACGTTATTGTTGATTATCATATTGTTTGTATCAAATATTAGTTAAATTAACTAATTTCACAGTATAATTTATATTTTTGGGAAGAAGGCATCAGATGTTTCATTTTAGAATAGTCTGGTATACAATTCATTTACATAAATTTTGAATTAATAGGTTTAGAATTCTATGTCTACTGAAGTGATATTTCACATACTTCAAAACCATCATAATGACATGCCATAGTTAATACAGTATTACATAAAGGTTATCTGTCAAGTTCTATTAAGATACTGTGGTAAAATGTATTTTGTGCATGAGAAATCTGCTACAGATGTCCGTTTTTTTGTTTGGGGTATCTGTACCATCAGTCATGTTATCTGTCCCTTTCTGGAGAGGTCGTGGGTACATGGTATCAGTGTATTACTGGGTCATACTGAATGTCTTGATTTTTCAATTTATACACCTTTTTTTTTTTTTTTGCATTTCAGCTACAGAAGATCTCTTGAGGCTAAAGAGAGTTCTAACACTTAAAGAGAAATGCCAGTCTTTGTCTTGTGATAATAGATAAAATATTAATCATATCTTTACTATTAATCATATCTTTACTCAAGTTTTTATATGAGATTGTTAACAATTTGAAATATATACTTTGTTAGATTTGGTTTTGGAGTTTTATGACACAGTGGCAGCACAGTAAGATGTTTAGAGCCAAGGCAATTGGAGTAAACTGATATTGTTTTTATTAATGGTGGCTATAGCATCATTTATATAAACTTGAAATGCTTTCTGTCCAAAAAATGTGGTCAGCTTTTGCAGGGCAGTTTCTGAGAAGTCATTTAAAACTCTTTGCATTTTTAGTAGTAGTGTCCATATTTGATAATTAATTTGAATAATTTATAGAAACATATATATATAATCTTTTATATTATGATGCTGTCAAATTTGGTCACATTCTGTTGAGCATTTTTAGATAAGTCATTTAAATGTTTTTTCTGTCGTGGCGATATTTAATGGCAGATGAACATCATTTGTACAAGCTTGAAAGCCCACTATGCCAAGATACTTTCTTTGCTTGAATCCTTTTGAGTGGTTTTTAAGAAGTTATTTACAGGTTTTTAAAGCTTTAGTAATGGTGGCACATTTAGTAGATAACAATCATTTTTACAAAACTTAAAAGCACTCTATGCCAGCATGAATATAAAATTCATTTGAATTCTGTTAAAAGTTTTTCTGAACGAGGCATTGAAAGGTTTTTGTGATTATGACTGTGTTGACTGTAGACCTAAGACCTAAACTCAGGACCCGTACTGAATAGTCCAACAACTGTATAAAGGTGACTGGACAAACTCTTTGACCAATACTTTTCATCAAAATTAACCAGTTTTTCAAGAATAGATGCAGTATAAAGAATCAATAATATTGATCTTTGGAGGGATAAATAAGAAAACATCACAACCATGTGAAATTTAATGTGTCAGAAAAATTTGCAAAGTTACGGTATTTAAAAGTGATGACAGAATTAAAATAGAAGCAATTATCATTAAATATTCAAGTCTGCAATACATTTATTTACATTATATGTCAGTGAGTCTGGTTTAGCAGTCAGTAGACAATATACATCGTAAACTCATAGATGGGGAATTTTTCTAGAGACAGAATAATGTTCCGATAGGGAATTAATCTAACCTGAATATCTATTCATCTGCATGCATTCTTGATCAATATGAACAATGATATTGCCGATAGTAGATCAACCCAACCCCATATTTATGACACAAAAGTTGTGCAAATATTTCTCTGTTTGATGAATTGTAACAATGAGCATTTTTAAAACTATTTTTTTGTTGTTGGATGTTAAGATGACAGTTATGTTATTTGTACCCAGCTTTTGTACAAAAACTGCTGTGAAAATAAGTTGCAATGTCTAACAAAAAGTGTCTGTTAGCAGGTTTATTAGTCAGGTCAAATGAAGGTGAAATACCCTTTTGTTAAGAGTGACAGTTCGCACAATTTTGAAGACACTATTTGACGGTAAATTCAGAAATTGGATCCAATGCAAAGTGTAATGCAAAACACTTTATTCAAAATTTGGATCCACTGCAGCGTAATGAAAAATACTTTATTCAGAAATTCGATCCACTGCAAAGTGTAACATGAAATACTTTAATTCAGAAATTGGTTCCACTGCAAAGTGTAATGCGAAATACTGTAATTCAGATTGCTACTTAGCAGTCTTTTTGTAGATCTAATCCATGCTGCAAATAACATCAGAGTGACTCCATTTCATGATTATTTACATTTTTTCTGAATTACCCAGTGAAGTTGGATATAATTTTAAAAAATGATGAGTTTATGTTTGATATATTCTAATAACCACACTACATACATGCCAACCATTACACTTTTGGTGTAATCGTTACGCTTTTTTTCCACTAAATTACGCCTTACATGTGAATGTATTTGGATTACATATATCCCCCTCCAAACAAAAAATAATTTGTTTTCTCATTCTTATTAACATCCCATTAATCCCACAGACCGTATTCTAGAAAAGGCGGCTTCTATGTAACTACGACATAAGAGTACGCTAGTCCGTTGACTTACATGCGCTTTCCTAACAGTATTGTTCTATTTATATCAGTTGCCCTATTACTAAGAAATAGGCTGGTTCTGCTTTCAAACTTTTGACCTCGGTTTCTATTATAGCAGCTGTATGGCTTAGTTAAGGAGAGAACAGACTAGTTTTCTAACTTGTAATCTTTGCTTGCAGATTCTTTGTTCAAAATGATATCTGGTACAGTACCAGTCTGTAGGTATTTGGTGCTAAAAGTCGGATTTATTCTAGTCAATGCATGTGTTACAGCAAAAATGTTTTTCAAATAATTTCACACATGGATTAGAAAAGATGAAATATCTATTCAGACATGAATACATGAACAACATATTACAGTGTTCCATTCTATGGCTGCATCACGCCCCGTGCAGGCTGTGTGGAAAGGATTTTAATATAGATCATGGTGGTAAAACAAAGAAACCTTGAATTGCTATGTTTTACTAACTCCAGTACTAAGGTAACTTCTTTTTTTACTGCAGAACTAAATTGTGGACACTATTTTTTAAATGCAGAGGCATTATGTACCGAGTTCTTAAAAGAACATGGACTACCCCTAGCGGTAGAAGACTACATTGGTCATTTGTTCAAATGGATGTTTCCTGATTCCAAGGTTGCAGAAACATGCATGTGCAAGAACAAAATCATTTAACATTGTTAGGTGTTTAGCAGAATATACTTCACTTAAAATTGCGGAAGTCATGATAATTGGACCGTTTAGTATTGCAACAGACAGAGGAGTACTGATTGTGATGACAAAAAGTTGTATCTAGTCTGTGTAAGAGACTTTGACAACAAAAAGGGCAAAGTGCTCTTCTTTCATTACCAGAATTAACTGTAGATTCCACTCGAAAAACAATTTTTTATTTGCTTATAATGTTCTGAATAAATATAAGTTGGCAGAACTGCATGGGGCTTTCAGCTGATGCTGCATCAGTGATGACTGAAATTCATGAAGGAGTTACATAATATATTTTGAAAAATGTCTCCGTCTCTGTCATATGATGCACCATGCTGCAGGAAAGGCTGCTGATAAATTAGAAGAACTCAGGTTGAAGTATCAGATTGGCACTCTATTTGCTAGCTAAAAGACCCAATAACTGGAAGATATACATTTTCTCTTCTTTGTCAGGTTAGGAAAGGAATATTGGTTCTTTACCATTCTAATGCTGACTGTTAAAGATTGTTCAGCATTGTTAACAAAAGTAAAACTGAACTCAGATCCAAGCTCTGTAATAACCCAGCACTTGGTGCTCTACTAATGTGCAAAACATTTATAGTTTCAGCTGGTACAAAGTATTTTGAAATGCAATAAGAGTCTTTTGCTTTTTATAGCTCAAATTGTTATTTACGAAAACTTGAAGCAGTAATTGATGTTAAAAGTGCAAAGGGATAAATAAATAAATCATTTTGTACATATATTCATTGAATTTTTATCATGTTATATGTGGATTACACTTTTTCCTCGCCAGGGGTTGGCATGTATGACACTATCTTAACAGTGGAGAATGAATTTGAATTTACAAAACACTTGTAATGGATTTCAGACCCAATTCGTTTTTTTTATAGTAATTTTATTTGGCTAAGCATTTCATTAACTCAAATCAATGATGTATTTGGCTACATATTTAGAGCATATGTAGTTATGTTGTGCAATGTTGGTACGCAACAATATGAGTCCACATTGGCAATAAATTAAGTGCAACTTGTCTTTTTATAGCAACAGTAATCTCATTATCAAATTGCAATAAAAAAAAACTTGAAATCATGTTTCAGTTAATGCATGCAAGCATGTGTGTGTGCAAGAGAGAGCTGAAATAAAATTGTTGTTGTACAAGACCGTACTTATTCAGGGCAGTTTTTATTTGTAGCATCTGCAAAGAGAAAAAATTTTTTTTCAGTTACCTGATGACTGTGATAATCCTCATGTATTATGACCCTACTATATTCCATTATCAATTAACACTACTAAATCAACAATTCATTCTAGTTTTAATTACGATATACATTTGTCACAACAACCACATGGCTATACAGTGTTATTTACATGGTAATTAAACATACTTAGCGCTTTGGTTATTCCACTTGAAACCAGATTGAGGGCACGAATCGACAGAAGAGGTCAAATCAGCGATGCTGCCAGTTGGGAAATTAGGTTTTCTTTAGGGAAATGAAAACCTGTCAATGTTCTATTAAAGCCGTTGTCCATACAGCTGATGTAAGGACAAGCAATCATATGCAATACTTGTTATTCGAACTCGCCAGTAAAGATAACAAGAGGGGTATATCATAGAATTGATTTGCAATAAAATGTTAATTATATCCAAGACAAAACAGTACAAGCACTTAAAAGATAGTATATGTATATATGTTTACAAATCAATATAATGGAGTCCCTGACCTTCAAATTTAAAATGGAAAATGACAAGGTTTTTATTATTGATGTTTGTATGACTATAATGAAACAGTTAGACTAATTGACCAGTGGTAATTGGTCTTCGCTTTAGCATGTACTGAGAAATAATTTTTGTTGGATAAGAAAACATCAAAGGGCTTCCAGACTCATTTTAAAATGCACATGGTGTTTTGTTACAGTGACAGACTTAATAAGGAGAACTAATTAATGATATTTAAAGGTATGTTCTGTGAAGGTCTTTGTTCATTTGTTAATAAACACCAGTAGATACTGTAATGATAATTAAGAGAGCTTATGCAACAATCATTGTATTTTCTCGCCAACAATTAATAGTTTTTGTAAAAGCAAAATGGCAATACAGTATTTTCTATCTTTTTTGCAAATGTAAATCTTCTTAGTAGAAATTTTATGTCGGATAATTTAATGGATTTTTATAAAGGAAAAAAATAGTTGCCCTTGTCCTAACATACATTTAATGAATAATGACCTCTCACCTTTTCATAGCTGTTTTGGTGGACTGTACCATGGTATTGTGGAGTCCCAAACCCGTATTTGTATTGGGCAAGATGTATCTTGATGCAAAGGCTGGGCATAAAAGGTATTACTGACGTTTGGAAGTAATATGCTAATTGGTATAAAGCCTATAGATCCTTAGAAGTTACATATTAATTGATCCGCAATCATTCAGTCAAAAAATGAGGCTAAATTGGGTGCTTGTAATAACAATTGTATCTTCAGTGTCCTTCACTGAACACACTGATGAGCAAAACTGTTATTGTGTTGCTCAATGTTTTATGATTTTATTGCTTTTTTTTAATGATAAACACACAAAAACCCATAAATATGTATTTTATTTTAACCAAACCTTGAAATTTGAGAGCTGCAGTATTTACTGATGCCAGCAGGATAGATAATAAATTTGGTAGGTGTCATCTTAAAATCTTGATTCTTTCATACAGCAGTCGTGGTAGGGTCACAATACCATTTAGACCCACATGGACATAAAAAACTTCACACATGGAATCGAAATACTGATGCCACTTCTGATAGTGTTATCAGAAAAGTGATACCTCTTTACTGTGAATAATACAAAGCCCTAGCTGTCAACACCATACTTTACATTGGATTTATTTCACTTCTTTTATCTTATCTTTTTAAAAATAACTTTATTGCTTGTTACAGTTCCTATTAGCTTTGTCTAGAGGTTAAATTCTATCCTATGTATATATGTTGTAATAGGTTTCAGTTAAAACAATTATTTTCCTAAGTCTGAATACAAGTTTCTTACCAAAAGCTCCGATTCTGACATTTTATAGTGTAAAAAGTTCAGTCTTTCTGGACATGTCTGGCATACATGACATTTCTGGAGACCTGGTTATGAAATGTTTGTGCAAAGTCTTACGAAAAGTGTTTTCTTCAATAGATCTCAGGCTGACTAGAAATTTTAAAGACTTACTGATGGATGAATGGTGCCTTGGTGTAATGAGGTTGACTATTCAACAAAGGGTGTACTGATTAGCTGTCTTTTTATAAACAGTTTACTATATACAGCAAGGTCTAAAGAAAATTTTGTAACGAGTGAACACCTTGTGTAGGAAAGGTGTATCATAAAATTAAAAGAAAAATGCTGAATATGTAAAACTAGTTGCCTTTATTTATAAATGAATATTATTAAAGAAATCTCTCATGAAAAGAGTGAAATCCCACAAATGTTTGTATGAAATCTTTTACGTGCACAGCAAAATAGTTCTAGGCGAGGAGAGACTGTTTACTTTCTGAAAGAAAAAGAAAGCAAATATTAGATGAATAACAATAGGCCCAAGTGGACCTGACATCACTCACCAGGCTTGCATAATAGCTAACCATTTCATTAAGCAGACACCCTATGTGAACTATCTCCTAAACACATCCAATGTGACCTCCTTAACACACGCTATGTGAACTACCATATATATACTTGCGTATACGCCCGTTCGCATATAAACTGACCCCCAAACTGAACAGGTATAAACACTAAAAAAAGTGTTTGACCCGCGTATAAGGTGGCCCACAACTCGGAGACATCTCAAAATGCACGAGGCAAGTTCTAAATGCATTTCTTTAGACAAACTTGTATTAAAAAAATTATATGTATACTTTTCTCAAGGTTTGCGTGCATGATTATTAAAAAGAAATGGTATAAACTGTAGCAATTGTGAGTTGCTGTAATACTACCTCTCCCTTTTGACTTGATTACTGTTTAAGAATTATTGCATTGGATATTTTATATCAATGCACCTGTAATTACATTTTAACTTTGCTTTGAAATTTAAATAACTAACTTGTTAAAATGTGATCCCAGTATGACAACACAATGAACAACAATATGGTTTGATTCAACGCTTGCAATTAGGCTAACGAACCTATTTACATAATGGTGCCACTGCATGTACATTGTAGATCTGATTATGAGCTGAATTAAGTACATCCCTTGGAGTCGAATCATGGGCACCATTGTGCTAAACTTTAATGAGATCTCCAAAATACAATAATGAAGTTTCAGAAATAATGCTCGAAAATTATGCTAATACTGTAAAAGCTGAGTTGTAGTTTGATGGAAGCAACCTTACACCACACCTGTCAACTTTCATGCCCGATTTCAAAATATCTTCCAAATTTTGCTGAGAACTCCAGATTATTACACTGTCTTCAATTTTCATTTCTTCTAAACAAGAAAAGTCCTACATGTTCTGTTGTATCACCTGTGAATTATTGTTGTGATGAAATAATTACTTGCCTAGAAAGAATTCGCTTCTTCACTAAATAGAATGTTAAGTTTAAACATTATTCATGTAAATTATGTTTTACCTCTACATCAATACAAAAGTTAAAAAAATAAACCACAACATTCGTCCACAATTAATTTCAATCCCAAGAATGATCACTACGAATGCTGTAAATGCATATGCATTTCCATCAAAGAAACTTGCACAAGTGAACACCTGGCATTTTAATAACGTCTATACCAATGTTAATTACCATCGTTAAATTAAAAGAATGAAAATACGTACCATGCAGCAAATGTGTCCTCAAAAACTAATTCAGAATACGTTTTATAGTAAACAGTACTAAATGCTTTACGAGTTGACAATAAGGGAATAAGGTCAGACATGCGAGGTGAAAATAATTATCAGAGGCTGCCTATTTAGGTACCTTAAGTTCAACAAAATTGGGAATCCTTTATTTGCCAATCAATTGCTGGTGCTTGCATAACACACAGTAGTGTAGAACGTAGGGCCAGTCATTTTCACAAAATAGTTGAATTGATAAGGATCAACTTTTATTGAATTAGTCGTGCTGGCTTTCTTGCTTGTTTACTTAAAACTAATTTTTAGCTGTTTGGCCACAGCTGCAGAATACTGTAAGAAAATAGGGCACGTCCTGGGGGGAAAATAGGGTGCATCACAGGGGAGTCTTTTTGTGAATTTCATGCACATTGGACCAGGATGATTGATCAATATTAAAAACAAGGCTTTAAAAATGCCACGAAGAACCTCCAGACTTTAGGTCCCAAGTTCTTTTTTTAAATTCAGTCTCCCTACTTGGCTTTTGAAAAGTTCTCGGGTATGCCGTAAACCCAGTTTCACAAAACTATGGTAATTGTGCTAATATGTTTATTATGGAATAAAAGGCAATTACACATCAGTGTACTGGTATAATTGTTGGTCAAAATTCCCTCTTAACACAAGTCAGGGTCTTAATGATTAAATGGCTGGAAAGTTATGATGTTGGTTAAGCCAAAACACAAAACTAAAATTGATTGATGCTGATCTCAGTTGATCTATATGAGACTTTAGCCTTTATTATTACCACTCTTCGTGAACATGTAAATTATGCTGGTTATATGCCTCGTACAATTAAATGTGCGTACCTTTTTAAAAATATCACCTCAATTTGTAGGATCGCTTATATAACTGAAAAGGAATAAGTCGTGAGCGCGTGATTCAACGTAAATGAAACGGGTATTAAAGAGTAACTGAAATGTTATCTGGAAGAATGCAATTTGGCCGAAACAATGAATATAGCAAAATCTGCATCTAATATGTTTGGGAATAAATAAGGATTTAAGTGACCCTGTGCACACCTTGCACTGTATAAGTACTGTACAGTTCAGCCTGGTCTCCTGGGTAAACTCAACCGGCTTGCGAATTATGCAGTCTGTATTTACCTTTATTTAATTTCGTGTTGGAGAAATCAGAAAATATGCACATGCAAAATTATTTTTTTGTGTCCAAAGATTTATAGCCTTTACAGTAGTCAACAAAAAAACCTAAAAACTGTAAAGTTTAGACAGTGGCCCACGGATAAGCCAACTCCACCCCCTTTCTTCCAGGCCTTTATTTTTTCCTAAATTATTCGGCTTATACGTGAGTATAAATGGTATCTCTCAAACACATCCTATGTGAACTATCTCCGAAACTATTTTACAATATCCTGATTAATATGCACAGTATCTTGTAATCAAAGTCAAGCATAACCCTGGTGATAATAAACCCAACAGATCAAAAAAAAAACAAGGTTACAAGACTGTCCAATTAAAGGCAGGATGGCCTTATTAATATGCACAGATCCTGATTACTTATTAATATGCACAGATCCTGATTACTTTTGAATCTGCCCAAGGTCCTGGTGCCCATGCCCATATTTCAATTTTGCTAAAATCTGGATTAAAATTATGGTTTCCAGAGTGGTAATAAGCTCAGTCAATGGCACACAAAATCACCTCATGAACATGGGGGCCCTGAGTGGCTGAGTGGTCTGAAGTGCTCTCCGTTACGGATCACTGCCATCTCACCTCTGTGTAGGTTCAAGTCTCGGATTTGGCAAAGTGGGTATGTGAGAATCTTGCCAGTAGCTTCTTATGGGTTGGTGGTTCTTTCTAGGGTATTCCCGGGTTCTTCCTCCACCATTAATACTGGCCGCCATGTACAGCCTATCGTGTGGTTTAAAATGGCGTTGAAACCTACAACAACAACAACCTTATGAACATAAACAGATCTCACTAATTATTGAATCAATCCAAGGTCTTGATGACATAAGCATACAAGTTTGATTAAAACCGATTAAAAAAAATATAGCTACTAGAGTGGTAACAAGCTCAACCAATCAGATGCAAGATGACATCATTAATATGTATGGATCTGACTCATTCCTGATCCAATCCAAGATACTCATATGTTTGATAAAAATCAAGTCAGAAATATTACTTCCATAGTGGCAACACACTCAGGCAATAAGACTGAAAATCAAATCATTTACATGCATGGATCTCATTGTCAAACTAGTATAAAATCTTAATGAAATGAGCAAATATTCCAAGTCTGATAAAAGCTGGATCAGAAATGAAGCCTCCAGGCAGGTAATCAGCCCAGCCAATCAGATGCAAGACCTCATTATCAAACTTGTCTTGAGATTTTGATATAAGCATAGATACCATGCCTGACTGAAATCATATGAGAAATATGGCTTCTGGAGTGTTAAGAAAGTCAGACAATCATCTGCACGATTACCTCATTATCAACTATGTATCTTGTTCATTACTGAATCCATCTATGATCTTGATGATAATGAGTCCATCAATTTGGATTGGAAATAAAGCCTCCAGGGCAGTAATATGATTAGTCAATCAGGTGCAAGATCACCTAATAAATATGCATGGACCTAACCTATTAATGAGCATACTTCTCTCAGTGGGTTACCTCCCTTGGGATGGATAACACCACTATTACACTGTTGTAAACTGTGTGATAAAATGCCACCTGGAGAAAGCTGTATGCTTCGATAACTGAATAATGTACAATTTAGATAGCATTTCCTGCATCCTCAACAATAGTTTAAGTGCAGAATGTGAATATTTTGCCTAACATACAAAGAAAATTGAGGAATTCTTTACAACATAGATGGAGCACAGGGCTGACAAAATTGCAAGGTTTTAAATGGCAGATATTACAATATACTGAAACTGTCACAATGAAGATTTTCTCAAAGGTCATAAAATATTAACAAATTGTATTTATATGAGAGAAAAAGAGGCAACCCTTTTCTGCTCCCCTCTACTAAAAAATGAATCAAAAAGCATATAAAGGAAACAAGAGTCCCTCGACAGGCCAAACGAATTTCCAAGAATCCAAGATGAGACTATTGCTTCTTCTGAAATAATGTTTCATCTCTGATATTCTTTATAGTGTTATCAAAAATTTCAAGATGGCCACTGACTATATTGGATATAAGACTGGTACCTTTTTTTATATAAAAAAATTCCAACTAGACATCATGAAAATTATTTTTGGTGAAAACCCTATTTTGAAATGACCACCCATTCCAGAGACTTAACAATAACAAGATTTTTGCTATGATCATAATGGTGGCCAAATTGGAAGTTAGATCAGCACTATTTTCGTTTTTTGATGTCATGATAAGTCTTTGGTGTAAATGACATGTTAATATGACTTTCCATTTATGTGGTGTAGTGATAACACAATTTTCAACAGGGCTTCCATGGTGACTATTCTGGATGTCAGATTATCACCATTTTCATTTAGGACTAACTAGACATCATTAGAATTCATTTGGTGAAAATCCCCATGGGAATATAACCATCCATACTGGAGGAGGAGCAATAACAAAAGATTTTCTAAATGGCCTCCACAGAGACCATGATGGAGGTCAGATTAGTACCATTTTTATTAGGATTTACTAGACATTATAATAAGTCTTCTGGACAAAATCCTGTGGTGATACGATTTTCCATTCAAGATGATTAAGAATAAGAAAATTTTCAACATGTCTGCTGTAGCATCCATGCTGGCTGTCATATTAACATAAATTTCAGTTAGGTCCAACAAGAGATGACAAGAAGTCGTTTGGTTGTTAGGATGTAACAGTAATAAAGTTTTAAAATGGTTACTGTGGCCATATTGGAGATCAGAATAGCATCATTTTCATTGAGGACCAACTTATACACCCAGAGAAGTCTTCTATTGAAAACCCTTTTATGATATGACCTCCTACTTGGAAGTAGTAGCAAAAACGCGATTTTGAAGATGGCTGCCATGATGCCCATACTGGATGCCCGATTGGCACCATTTTCATTTAGGACCAACTAGACACCATCAGAAGTCTTTTGGTTACAACCTCCATGTGATTATGACCATCTCTTAAAGAGGATGAGCAGTAACGAGATTTTCAAAATGGCCTCCAGGGTGACCATATTGGAGGCCAAATTTGGTTTGGTTTGGTGCTTTATGGCACAGCATCACAAGCAGGTTATTTAGTACTGAAACAATTTGAAGTAAGTGCCTTGCCCATTACACACTAAAGTTGCCGATTCAGGCTGGTTGAGTTGTAGGATTCAAACCTGCACCCTTTTTGTCATGAGTCTGGCATGCTAAACACCATGCCATCACAGCTCTCGGGTTAGATTCAACTAGACACCACAAGAAGTCTTTTGGTGAAGACCCTGTTTCAATATAACCATATATTCAGGGGGTATAGGAATAAAAAAAAATTCAAATGGCCTCCATGGTGTGCTCATACTGTCTGTCAGATTAGCACTATTTTTATTTAGGCCCAAATAGAGATCATAAGAAGTCTCCTAGTAAAAACGCCATTGTGATATGACATGACTTTGCATTCAGGAGAAGTAGTGATAACAAGATTTTCAAGATGGTTGCAGTTGTGGACTTCGTGAAAACCCTATGTTGATATGACAAACGATTAATAAGAAGTACTGTTGACAAGATTTTCGAAAGGGTTGCAGTTGTGGACTTCGTGAAAACCCTATGTTGATATGACAAACGATTAATAAGAAGTACTGTTGACAAGATTTTCGAGATGGTTGCAGTTGTGGACTTCGTGAAAACCCTATGTTGATATGACAAACGATTAATAAGAAGTACTGTTGACAAGATTTTCGAAAGGGTTGCAGTTGTGGACTTCGTGAAAACCCTATGTTGATATGACAAACGATTAATAAGAAGTACTGTTGACAAGATTTTCAAGATGGTTGCAGTTGTGGACTTCGTGAAAACCCTATGTTGATATGACAAACGATTAATAAGAAGTACTGTTGACAAGATTTTCAAGATGGCTGCAGTTGTGGACTTCGTGAAAACCCTATGTTGATATGACAAACGATTAATAAGAAGTACTGTTAACAAGATTTTCGAAAGGGTTGCTCTTGAAGTCTTGGTTAATGTCTAGGCAACAACAATTTCTATTCTGACCCTGGGATGAATGTGTGTGTGTAAAATGTCATGGCAATCCTTTACGTACTTTGGAAGGAGTAGCGACAACAAACTTGTGATAATGGATTGAAGTGGTCTACAGGCCATCCCGTAAGATCTTCTGATCTTTGTCCAGCTGTGATGAAACATAGCATTATCAAAAATCTTGGAAGAAGGCACATTTTAGCAAAAGGATTTGCATTTCAAAAAACTGCTAGCTATTACTGAATAAAGGCAGTTACCTACATAACTTTCTGACAATAATCTTTCTATAATATCAAGCTGAAATAGTTAACACAGATACATACCATTTGTGACGCAAATGGTCCAATGGAATTCAAGTACCTTCTCATAGCCTCTCTGATGTCAGCAGGAGATATGGCTTCCTGTAGTGGCACTTCCATGGTAACAGTCTAAAAAAAATAAAATAAAAAGCCAAATGGGCCTGAGATTGTTCACCTTACTTGTTATTAACATAAAAGCCAATATCAGCTGATAGATCAGACGCGTCAACATCTGTTTCAAGTTTTGAAGGAATAGTCATTAGAAGTTCTGTTTTTATTCATGAAATAACTGGACCTTCAGGATATGACAAATGGGAAGATCAGATTTATTCATAAAATAACTGGAGCTTAAGGATGTGACAAATGGGAAGATCAGACTGGCATTATCATTTTTTACAGAAGAAATTTGAATGACTTTTAGATAAGGATGGTATTTGTTAAATTCCATTCAATGGTTTTGAGAAGACATATTTTATTATGTAAGAATGGCCATATCTGAAAGCAGACCAACAACATTTGTGCAGACCTAAATGAGCATGATGCCCAATTGATATTTGTCACACTTTGTCAATTTAAGTCAGTTTTCAGCTGTTTCATGGACAGTGGTCACATCTGATGATAGATCTGTATTATTTATCAAAAGCTGAAAGGTCTTGATCCCAGAATACTTACTGCAAGGTTTGGAGAGAGATGGAGTAACGTTAGAATAAGTTGGAAATAGCAAATTTTGATGTAGAGGTGAGCTAAAAATTGCAAGTGCTAAACAATTAGTTCATGTGCACATCTTCAGGTGACCTTAATATTTACAACATTTGTGGCAAGCCATAAAAACCTGCAGGACAGGTGTGCTAATGAGATGGTGTTCTAGTTGGCCTCCTGGATGGACAGACAGGACAGGTGTGCTAATGAGATGGTGTTCTAGTTGGCCTCCTGGATGGACAGACAGGACAAGTGTGCTAATGAGATGGTGTTCTAGTTGGCCTCCTGGATGGACAGACAGGACAGGTGTGCTAATGAGATGGTGTTCTAGTTGGCCTCCTGGATGGACAGACAGGGCAGGTGTGCTAATGAGATGGTGTTCTAGTTTGTCTGCTAGATGGGCTGACAGGACAAGCTGTGCTAATGAGATGGTGTTCTAGCTGGCCTGCTGATTGGACAGACAGGATGATTACTATAAAGCCATGCCTTATAGAGTCAGAAGTATAAAAATGCACCTTAAGAAACAAAGGAAATGTATAATCAATTATACTCATGTACTTGTGTGTTATTTTGATCCAGACAAGTGCATTATACTATGATATATATAGACATGATATTTACTATGGCGACCATGCATGATAAACCAACATACAGGTATTATGCCATCAGATCAGAATTCTACATGTATCTACAAAATCTGAGAATATCAGCTTTCAAATGTGTGGGAAGATTTTTCTGTTAATGCAAAGTTGTTTGCAATCACAGACTTATTGTCTCATGCTGGTTGCCTTAAGTTTACTGAAAGGAGTCCCTTGAAGGGGACTGATTTTTTACTGACTGAATAAAATTAGTATGAATCCCAAATATATCCACTTTTTCTTTTTCATTTTTGGGTACTGGAACTGCTTCCAATATTCTTGCAATAATCCAATATGTCTGAGCCAACATGTTTACAAGATACCTATCTAATTGACACTACTTTCATTCATGACCAAATAGCTGTTTGATTGACACTATTTTCATTTATGACCAAATAGCTGTTTGATTGACACTATTTTCATTTATGACCAAATAGCTGTCTGACTGACATTATCTTCATAATTGGCTGACTGAAACTATTTTCATTTATGACCAATTGGCCGTCTGACACATTTTTCATTTATGACCAAATAGTTGTCTGATTGAAGAGCCAATTGGCTGTCTGATTGACATTATCTTCATTAATGACCAATTAGCTGTCTAACTGACATTATCTTCATTTATGATTAATATAGCTGTCTGACTGACATTATCTTCATTTATGGCCAAATAGCTGTCTAACTGATATTTATCTTCATTTATGACCTATTAGCTGTCTAATTGACATTATCTTCATTTATGACCAAATAGCTGTCTGACATTATCTTCATTTATGACCAAATAGCTGTCTGACTTTATCTTCATTTATTACCAAATAGCTAACTGACATTATCTTCATTTATGGCCTATTAGCCGTCTAACTGACATTATCTTCATAATTGGCTGTCTGAGTAAAACTATCTTCATTTATGACCAAATTGCTGTCTAACTGACATTACCTTCATTTATGACCAAACTGCTGTCTGACTGACATTATCTTTATTTATGACCAGTTAGCCGTATCACTGACATTATCATCATTTATGACCAAATAGCTGACTGACATCCTCATAACTGCCTGTTTGACTGAAACTATCTTCATTTATGACCAATAAGCTGTCTGACTGCCATTTTTTATCATTCATGACCAATTAGCTGCCTTACTGAAACTATCTTCATTTATGACCAACTGGCCATCTGACTGACATTATCTTCATTTATGACCAATTAGCTGTCTGATTGACATTATCTTCATTTATGACCAAATTGCTGTCTGATTGACACTATTTTTATATTTGACCAAATAGCTGTCTGACTGAAACTATATTCATTTATGACCAATTAGCTGTCTGACTGAAACTATATTCATTTATGACCAATTAGCTGTCTGACTGACATTATCTTCATTTATGACCAAATAGCTGTCCGACTGATATTATCTTCATTTATGACCAATTAGCTGTCTGACTGACACTGCCTTCATTTATGACCAATTAGATGTCTAACTGACACTAATTTAATACCAATTCAATATCATAGTAAATCTTTTAGTGAAAACCATATGTCAGTCTGACTATCCACTCATGCGAAGTAGCTATAACAAGGTTTTCAAGATGGTCACCATGATGCCCATACTGGATCAGAGTAGTACTTTATTCAGTTAGAACCAACTAGACATCAGAGGAAGCTTTTTGGTGAAAACCCGATGGAGCTATGGCAATCACTTTTTTTTCTTCTGAAGCAGCTATAAAAATAATTTTTCATCATGTTGGACGTCAGATCAGAACCATTTTCACTGTGTATGCTGACTACCATCAGATTGGTACTATTTTTACTGAGGACCAATTATACATCATAGGATTTTTTTTAGTGCAAACCCTGCACTGATACAACCATCCATATTGGCTGTGTAGTGATATGATTTTCAAGATGTTCACCTTTTAGTAGCCATATTAGAAATCAGATCTGCAATGTAGGACAAAACAGATATGATAAGTCTTTTGGAGAAAACCCCATAAAGCTATGGCCATCCATTTAGCACAAGTAGCAATAAGATTTGTTGGACATATTGGAGGTTAGATCTGCACCATCTAAATTCAGACATTGTATGTGTTTTTATTGTTGATGTAGGATTTAACGCCATTTTTCAGCACATGATAGGCTATGCATGGTGGCCAGTATTAATGGTGGAGGAAGAACCCGGGAAAACCCCGGAAAGAACCACCGACCCGCAAGCCTTCTCACACACCCACATTAGCCGAATCCAAGACTCGAACTCACACAGACAGAGGTGAGATGGCAGTGATCCGTGATAGAGAGCATTTTAGACCACTCGGGGGCCCCTGTATGTGTTTTTGTGAGATTCCCATGCAGATATGCAAATACATTCTGGAGGAGTAATGATAACAAGATTGTAAAGATTGCCACTGTGACGACCATGATGGGTGTCGAAGGAACACCATTTTCATTTTTGAAACCAAGCAGACATCATAAAAATCTTAAGTGCAAATGCCATGTCAATACGACCATCCATTCAGAAGGAGTAGAAATAACATGATTTATTTTCATGGTGGCCATATTTGGATTTTCTTGCAAAACCACATGGACAGCATATGAAGTCTTTTAATGAAAATCCCATGTATGTACAACTCTCTGTTCATATATAAGGTGTATTTAGAGCAATATTTACAAGATAGACACCTTAGTACCCATATTGGATATCAGATCATGCCATTTTATTTCAGGACCAATTTAGGTATCATAAAAAAAATTCTTTGTGAAAATACTTCGTTATACAACTGATAATATATGACAAGTAGCAAAAACACGATTTTCAAGACAGCCAAATTGCATATCAGATCAGCAACATTTTCATTAATGACAAGCTAGACGTCTGAAGATGTCTTTTCATGAAAACCCCATGTTGACATGACTATCCATTCAGGCACAGTAGTATTAGCAAGATTTTCAACATGGATGCTATGGTGGTCATATTGGATGTCCAAGGGTCACCATTTTCCTTTAGAACCAACTTGATCCTGGAATAAATTTGTAAAGTTTCATGGCAATCCTCCAGTAATTTCAGAAGTACCAATGACAAACTTGAGCTAATGGATGATGTTGTTGTTGTTGTTGTGGGGTTTAATGCCATTTTTCAGCACAAGATAGGTTACACATGGCAGCCAGTATGACTGGTGGAGGAAAAACCCTGGGAAGAACCACCTATGCACGAAAAGCTACTGGCAGGCTTTCTAACATACCCATGTTAGCCGAGCCTGAGACTCAAACCCACACAGACAGAGCTGAGATGGCAGTGATCCATAATGGTGAGTGGTTTAGACCACTCAGTCAATCAGGGCCCCCAGCTAATGGATGAAGGGGTCTGCAAGTGAAAATCACTTCTTTTCTGTATCTAAGCATCAAGTGACACAAAAGTTTCTCTGAATCAGATGTGCTTGGATTCAATTGGAAGTAACAAAAAAAAAACTCCATCCAGGATAAAATGATTTAAATGATTAAATGGGTAGTGGGGTGGGGGGAATTTCACAGATGTCATTAAATTTAAATATTTCTTCTTCATTTGATTGTTTGTGCATTAACAGTGCACAAAAATTACAAAACTATTCATTCTTCACCAATTTTTCTGCAATAAATTTGAAATAATCCATCAACTAATTATTTCAAATGCCATTCTGCAAAAATGAGGTAGTCCCCTTTTTCAGGCTCTGTTGCATTATCACAATTAGTAACAGACCACAGTGGCTCAAGTATTGTACACTTTGTACTCATGTTCAAGAAAATGTATCTTTTTAGACCAGATATCTTTTTGGGGAAAAATTGCTGGTTCCAGAAATTTGTATCTGGATTTTATACTTCTTCTTGTTAAATTTAAAGCAGACTGGTCCAATGGACAGGCAAATATTTGCAGAACTTTGAGAGATTTTGAAATTTGGGGGCAAAAAAAAAGATTTTCAAGATGGCTGCCTTTGTATTCTGATAGAAATGGCACAATATAGAAATTCTGATAGAAATTGCTTAATATTTTTTAAAAAATCACAATTGAAAATGTATGCAATTGCTTTATATATCTTCATTTTGTTGTTAAAAATGATGGTCAGTGCAATGAAATTTGGAACCCTAATCAATAAATCCACTTAGTAAGTACATAATTAGATTCTTGTGAAAATGCCTGTATATATCGATCTGCAAGTCAGTTGACACTTTTCAAATTTGAAAAGATAAGGGAATAGCACATTTATTTGCAACCCAGTCAAATGATTTTAAAAAATGAATTTTACTTTAAGAGACTTCTTTAATTAGTGTTTATTTCAAATAATAACCATTGAATGATAATTTATTAAATTAAGTTTATGCACATCTTGATGATCTTAGGTTATTGTAGGTACACACTGCCAGTGTTGCAATGGGGTTTGTCTGATAAAGACCATTGAGGGAGGAATTGGTGTGGACAGATGATGTAATGTCAAATTATAAGGCTTAGTCACTGGCTAACACTTGGATAGGGGTGTTGTACATGTACCTTGAAATTGAGAAGCAGACGGAATTATGCAAGAGACTTATTATCCTCTTACTTGCTGACTTCATGGGGCTTGTTGGAGGATCACGAGGGGGGCATGAGCAGAACTATTCCTATTGGCTGGAATTGGCAGCAGAATTCAAAGAGCCAACCCAATTAGGTAATCTTATGTAACATTGCATGATCATATAGAGTACCATGTGATCAGTCAATACTCTGGTTTTTCAGATGTACAGACAATGAATGTAGGGTTTCACTTCTTTGGCTTTTCAAAGGTACAGACAATGGATTTTGAGTCACCGCATCAAATTTTTCTTATGAATTTGTGCTCTAACTTTTTTTTAACGATTTGTGCTGGATTTGAATCTGGTGGCTTTCCATATCGTACAAACTGACTTTCTGTTCATCTTTCTAATTTTGTGCAATAACTCTCTTGCTCGCCAGCAGCAGCCAATTATAATGTGACATTACTGGAGAATTGGTCTCTGCCAAACTTAGACAAGAACTTTCTATTCCAGCCATTCATTTCAGCCCAGTAGTAATGCAATCTCATCAATTCCTTTGTTCATGGAATGCAGCAGCAATGGTGATAATAATAATCAAACAGTTCTTGGAACAGACAATTTTGACCATTTGCAACCTGAAATGCCTTCAACACATCCTAATATTTTGACAGTGACCCAATTGTCGAGGATGGTGGTGGCATTGCAAAATACTCTGGCTATGTTATCTGAAAGTGTTTCACTCCTTAACTGACTCTAGGAATAGTGGCATGAGGGAAGCATGGACCAATCTGACATGATATTCTTTAGGGCATGCAGAATCATTGCAGCTGGATGTCCCCGTCATGGACAATAATGCAGTCCTAGGGAAGAAAACTTCCATCCCTTCAGTGACATTCACAATATACGAGGCAGAATCCTTGCCATTCGTGGAGACAGTGCATCAATCTTCAATAACAAATTCAAGAAGGTGCAGATTCCTCCAGCTCTCACCTTACGCTGAGGAAATTCCAGAACAGGTCCTAGAATTTCCGACATTAATGACTGGGAGTAATAAAATTGTCCATTTTGGTAAAAAGTGCTCTTTCTCCATGTTCCATGGAAACTTACAGGCACAGTTGGAAACACTACATCGATTTTTTCAACCACTTAAAACCCCACAGCCTGTATCCTTTTTATTTTCTTTCAAGTACCAGTTTGGCAATTTTCATTTCATATCTTTTTGAAAAACGCTACGTCTTGGCTATTGGCTACATACAGAAACTGAACCATATCCCTGATCCAATCAATTCCTCTCTGTTTCAAAAGTCTGCAAACACTTCATAAACATTTGCTGCAGACTACCATTGATAAAAATGTATTCTACAAAAAGCTCATTCTAGTCCTGCCTAGATTCACTCAAAACGCCTTCCGTGTGGCTCTATTTAAGTCCATGTATCTCCTTGCACTTCATGCATTCTTGCAGTTTGGGGAAATGACAGACAACCTGGTTGTGGAAACCCAACTTTTTATTTTATTCAAAACTCATACTTTTAGGATTAAGGCAGCATCAGGGTACTAAGCATTGTCTATCAGACAGTACTATTCAGGTCTTTGGTAGGTGCCAGTCATATCCCTTTGAGAAATATATCTGCCTGCCTGAGCGATAAATTTTCAAGCTTGTAATTTTGTGCTGACTTCAGGTCATTTTACACATCACCATAGCACTTCCTACTGCCGGGTTCTGCTTTTCAATTTTCTTCTTTCAGGTCTTGTGGATGCACAGACCGTATATGGACACTCCACTTCATATGGATTCATACAAGACATAGCCATCTTACAACACATTCTTCCATGGCATTCTGTGACAGGGAAATACAAACAGTTTTGGATAGTGTGTGGACAACTGAGCAGTCTCGTGGGTGTACAGACTGATATCCACATCAATAGCACTGCTCATACAGCAGACCTGCCAACCCTAGTGAAAAAAATCGTGAGAATACCAATTTTTGGACCTATCTCCTGATTCCGTTTTTTAAGAATAAATCCAACTTTTCAACTCCGCAAGAAATAAAAAAAAATCCATATTTCTGCCAATACAAAAGATTGTCTCACACTGGTTCTCTTTATCCAACCCATCAGCAAATCACAGCAACATAATGGATAAGTTTCTCAGCAAGAAGCAGAAAAAAGAAAAAAGGAAGTAACTGATGAATTTTCACCAGCCAAGAAAAAGCAATGGGATAAAAAAAAATATAGGAGTGATTGGGAGAAGCAGTTTGCTTTCATTCGTCCATCATCTTGTGGAGCCTATCATGCATTCTGCCAATGTTGCTCACAGCATCTCTCAATACGAAGTGGTGGTCTAGATGGCATTAATAAACACAGTGCAAGCATTGCAGATGTGTCGAAACAATCCATAGTTTAAGTCTGGCCTTTTTCTCTAGCCGAATGGAAGGAATCAACACTGATGATCTGCATAGAGTTTCAGCTTTACCAAATCTACAAGTACAATTTAGATGCAGAATTGAATGTGGAAAGAGCAGACCATCAGTGGGTTGCTCTTCAGAAAAAAAAAGGATCGATTTGGCCAGCTGTTGTTTCCAACCCTTGGGAGAGTAATGCTATCAATACTACCGCACAGCAACAGCAATGCTGAGAGAGCACTCTCCACTGTCAGAAGAAAAAAAACCAAACAGAACTAGCCAAAGAGCCAGCCAGTCAGCATCAACCCTGGAAGCTATTCTTGTTAGCAAATTTGGCACCCAAGGACAAATAAATCATGAACTTTTGCAGAAATGCAAATCTGCAACATACAATGGACTGAAATAACAAAAGTAGACATCTTTATCATGATACTCTTGTACCTCCTGATTTTTTACCTGGCCTCCTGATTTTTAATGGTGATTTTCCTGATTTTGATTTTTTTCAATGTTGGCAGGCGTGACCATCTTTCCACTGTTGTACAGAGACATGGAATACAAACATTTCCGGATACTGTCTGCCATTTTGACACAGCATGTGCAGGATACTGTCTGCCATTTTGACACAGCATGTGCAGGATACTGTCTGCCATTTTGACACAGCATGCAGAACTGGTGGTGTTAATGGGGAAATCAGTGGCCCAAGAAAAGAATTCTGGTGAACCGTGACAATTCTGCAATTGCTGAAATCATTAACAAAGGCCGATCCAAAATACCCCTTATAATGAAATATGTTCAAAGACTAATATGGTGTGCTGCCAAAGGACAATTCGTTATTCAGGCTTGCCATATACCTGGTAGGGATAACCTTGGTGCACTTGATGCCCCAAGCAGGTCAAATTCCAGTTGCAGAGTTGATGATATTTTGACACAGTGTGTGTAGGACTTATGGTGTTTAACATTGTCCAATATTACTATGTCAGTGTACAGAAATGGATTCCAGTGTTTGTTGAATTTTTGGCCATGTAAGGCATTGTTATGCATGCTTACTCTTTGCCAGAAGATGTTTTGATTTATTTCGTCACATACTGTCACACCATCCTGCAGCTGCAGTATTCCAAAATTAAGCTGTACCTTGCAGGGATTAGACTCCATTACCTTCAGGCTGGGCATAGTAACCCTTTCCAGGAACAACATTTCAAATAGAAGGCCCAGATTTCCTGATACATACAAGATGGTGGTGCAGTTGTCAGCTATGTTAAGTGAGGGGGTCTTTTCACCCGATATGGATTTGTCGTTGCAGTGCATGGGTCTGGTTGCATTTTTTGGATTCTTGCCATGTGGTGAATTTACAGTTTGATCACTGCAAAGCATTTCTTCAGGCAACTACCCGAGGAGTCAAGATGTGACATTTTTAACAGACACATCTGTTTTTACTGACCTTGCCATCATTAAAAAATGGACCCATTTTGTGCTGGTGTCAAGATTTCATTCTTTCAGAACTTGTGGTTGTGCCCCATGTCCTGTATGGAGCAGTATTTGAGTCAGCGGTGACAAGGAGCTTTGGCTGGAGGTCATGGTGCAAATGCTCCTTTATTTGCGGATTTCATGGGCCGGCCATTTAGTAGGGAATTTTTCTGTCGTACTTGAAGATCCTTCTGGCAGGCATGAGCAAAACTTTATGCACCTGCAGTTGGTATGGAGGACGATCTAATTAGGACTTTAGAATGATGGTCTTCGCAATGTTATATGTGCTACATCAGAGTTCACCCTAACCGACTCCTTTCTGCTCAGGAACAGTTGTGTACATACATACATTTAGTATCATGTGCTTTGGAAATCAGTCGTTCCAAATGGATTTTCACATTCCAAACTGGCATCCTCTGGGGGCTCTCATTTGATAAATTTTAATATCAATTAATTCAATTTGGCACCTTCCCCCAATCGATTACTCATATGCTATAATATGAACGTAAACGTCATGTCCATTAAAAATATATTTCTTTTACAGTTTTATATAGGAAAAAATAGCTGAATATTTTAAAAATAATTAAGTATTGGTGTTTTTTTAATTCTGAGTCTGATGTTGCAGAAAATAATGAATAGTAACATGTTTGACAGAAAAGGAATGAATGAGAGAAACGAATGCATATACTCAGGCATCCTATATTTCTTACCATGCATGTATTAAATCAGTTCTCGTACAATTCAGTATTGTTTTGTTGTGCATAAATTAATATTTCATCATATGCTATGTTATTTATTTGTAAAGTATTCAGGTTCAAAACAATGTGTCAAAGGATATTATTTCTTATTCTTGATTAACATCTTAAAGTAAAATCAGTCTTGTCATTGTGTTCAGTTTTTCATTTGGGTGAAATTATTTATTCAAATTATTATTCATTGGAAATACAAAGAGCTCATCAATAATATTTTTGGACTGGAACATTAATTTGGAATTATAGTGAATAATAATAACAATAATAATAATAATGAGGACTTTGTATAGTGCCTAATCTTTAGAAGCTCTAAGCGCTTTACAACATTAGACAAGATCTATAAGATAAAAAAGATATATAACGATATGATTACAAACACAAACACCATGAAATTAGAAAACATAAAAAACATGCTGAGAATATTTAAGGTAGGAAACATTACTGGGTCTTTAAGTTTGTTCTTGCAGTCGAAATAAGTGAGTTTTGAGAGCCCTCTTGAATGTGATCACTGTGTCTTTGTGTCTAAGTTCAGTGGGCAATTCATTCCACGTTGCTGGACCCTGGTATGCAAAAGAACGCTGTCCATATGACTTTGTTTTCATAGTGGGAATAATGAGTATACGATTGTCAGAAGAGGTGCGTAAGTAAATTGCTGGTGTGTACACATGGGTGAGGTCGGATAGGCATGTTGGACTAGAGTCGAACAGTGAAATGTAGCACAGAGAACAAATTTTGTGTTTGATTCTGGATCGAATGGATAGCCAGTGTAGGGTACAGAGCAGTGGGGAGGTGTGCTCTGATTGTGGTACTCTAAGCATTATCCGAGCAGCTTTGTTTTAAACTTTTTGAAGTTTCTGGAGCAGATATTGAGATGAACCAGACAGAATTGAGTCACAATAGTCTAGTCTTGAAAGTACTAATGAACACACAAGAGTTTTAGTGGCATCAACTGAAAGATATCTGTGAACTGAGCTGATGAGTCTCAGCTCAAGATATGCCACGTTGCATATGTTCATGACATCTTGGTGCAATGTGAGAGTACTGTCCAGTGTAACACCTAGGTTTCGAACTGATTGTGTGAATTTAATGTTGGCGTTGCTGATATTTGTTTGAGGTAAAGGATGTGAATGAGAATGTCTTTGTGTTGTGATCAGAATGGCCTCAGCTGTATCATCATTCATTTGCAGCTTGTTACATGTCATCCATGATTTCACATCAGAAATGCACCTCTCTACACCTTGGATGGTAGCACCAACTTCAGTTGGGTGGCTAGATTTGTATATTTGGGTGTCATCAGCGTACAATTGGTGAGACACTGGATGATGATCTATGACACTTGAGAGCGACAGAGTGTACAGAATGAAAAGAACAGGTCCAATAACAGACCCCTGTGGAACACCACAACATAGATCAACTGGGCTGGAGTGTAATCCATTTGCAGATACAATTTGTGTCCTGTTGACCCAGTAGGACTTGAACCACAGTAAAGCTGTATCATGAATGCCAAATACATGCTGGAGACGGTGAAGTAATATATCATGGTCTATTGTGTCAAATGCTGCAGACAAATCAAGGAGGGTGAGGACTATAATCTTTCCGCTATCCAACGCAGAGAGACTGTCATTAACTACTTTTAGAAGAGTAGTTTCAGTATTGTGGCAAGGGCGATATGCAGATTGTCTGAATTTAGATGAGATACAAGCTGGGATAGAACAACCTTTTCTAAGATTTTTGATATGAATGGGAGATTAGAAACTGGGCAGTAGTTATTTAAATTGTTATGGTCTAGTGTTGGTTTCTTCAGCAGAGGCTTTACAATGGCAGTTTTGAAAAATGATGGGAATTCCCCGGATGAGAGAGAGGTATTAATAACATCAGTTAGTGAAGGCAATACTGGATCTAAGTACTCAAGCAGCAGTGATGTTGGAATTGGATCAAGTTCACATGACTTTGGTGCACTCTTCATTACGATTGTACGTACAAAATCCATAGAGACAGGTTCAAATGCTGCTAATGGTTGCTGCTCAAATTCTGTATCCCAACTGTATGGTGATGACGAGTCAATTGAAATTGTGGTGTCAAGCTTATCTCTAAAAGTTTTTTCTTTGTCATGGAAGAAATTTGCAAACATGTCTGGAAGGTCGACTGGAGAGAAGGTAGTTGGAAGTGGTGTAGATTTGTTCCTTGACATTAGCTTGTTAGTAACCTCGAAGAGATCTTTGCGGCTGGAACTTTCCATGATCATAGTAGTGTAGTGGGCTGATTTTGCTGCATGGACTATATTTGTGACATTCTTCTTAGAGGCTTCATAGATTTGCTTATGAATAGTGAGTCTGGTGGAAAGCCAAAGCCTCTCAGCTTTACAGAAGTCTCTTTTGGCAGTGCAAAGCTGGTCCCCAACACTGCTATACCATGGAGAACATTTCTGAATTGATACTCTGCACTTAGTAGCTGGTGCATGTTTGTCAAGCAAAGAACGCAGGCAGTTATCGAGTTCTGCAGTAGGAGGTAAGCAAGTTGTTAAGTTAGCTTGGATGTCATGCATTAGTTTGATTCTATTTATAATATGGAGGTTTCTCTTAGTAGCAGATAAAGGAGGAGGGTTAGGGACTGATACATCAAGATGGCATATAATGCAGAGGTGATCTGATGCAAGGTCATGGGATACCAGGGAGGACCGTACAATGTTATCAGGTCTATGAAGAATCCAGTCTAAAATGTGACCGTGTCTATGGGTGGGTTGGTTAACTGACTGTTTCAGGTTGAAAACATTAATGGAATGTATGAGTTTTGATGTATTTGGGTTTCCAGGACAATCAAAGTGAAAGTTGAAATCTCCAAGAATAACCAGGTTGCCACCTATCGAATTTCCATAGTCCAGGAGATTCGGAAACTGCTCCAAAAAGAGAGTCAGCCAGCTAGTTTTTTCTACTAGGAGGAGGGTGGTATAGGCAGAAAAAAATGGGCTGACCTTTGCTCCAGTGTGAGTGTGGTTTGGACTAGTTCAAACGATGTGTGGTCAAAATTGAATGATGTGGTGTGGTGAAGACGTTTTATCATGGTGTTCTTTGTGATGACAGCAATTCCACCTCCGCGTGAATTACGGGGGAACGACTTGATCGAGTAACCAGTGGGTGTTAGATCCGCACACTTGGGCTCATCGCCTGATGTTTTTAGCCATGTTTCTGTCAGGAAAAATAGGTCAATATTCTGGTCGTTGATAAAATTAACTATTTCTGTGCGCTTTTCCGGTGGTCTTACTGACTGGGCATTGAATAATGCAATACGCAGAGGTATCTCCTGGATAGTTGACACAAAGGTTGACGAATTAATAGGGATTTTGAATTAGGTTATCTAAACTAATGGTCAATTTTTTTTATAATTGTTGAGCCAAAATAAGGGAGATCGCTGGAATTCTTCTTCCTGTTCTACGCCGGCCAGCTTTGAAACAACGTTTCTTTTTTTGCTTCTGTTTACATTTCGGTAATGTTGAATGTAGTCCCAGTTCGTTTAGTCTAGAGCACAATGTGGTGTGGAGAGCCGAAGAGTGATCATTTAAAGCAATTAAAGAGGGTCCATTGTAGCATAAACGGGTTGACTGTCGAGTATCACGTGATGGCGGTTTGTTCAAAAACAGTGGAGCAAGACAACTGAGAAAAAGTCTAATTGCTCTCATTTCCAAAACAAGGAGATGAAGAAACACAAATAAATTTAACAGCCAATACATAATGAACACAATAAGCACAAATATCATGAAAACAGCAATAAAAAACGGAACAGCTGCTTCAAGCCGGTTAAGCAGAAAGAACATTTTTGGATTATATTATTGTATCAAAAGACTGTTAGCACATCATCACGATTCAGGACATTGACACATTACCACACTTGAGAGCAACACATTCAATATTGGAACATATTTGGAATACCAATGGAATTCAGTTGGATCTTTATGTATTTGGACATTTCAGCATAATTTCTAATCTTACACGCTTTCTCTTCTTAGATTTGACTTTGTTTGTGGAGCTGGCTCCAGTCTGGGTTGGCGTTGGTGGGGCTGAGGTTGAGCCCACAAGGCCCAGGCTTGGTGTAGAAGGGGTCAATGGTGGACTCTGAAAAGATATACTAAGTGAAGTTACTCTTGAACATTCAGTCACAAAAGTTTCACCAAAATCTCCAATGCATATCTTTTCCAAAAAATATGAAGATTAAAAATAAAAACATTTACTTATGGAAATGCCATCACTTACTTATCAACCAACATATTCCATTATTTGCTGGTTTTGATGTGCTGCATAAATACTTTTTTAAAAAAAACCATGAGACCCAAGTGGAGCTGTTATTACTCACCTGGTTGACACAGCCAAATATAAGAGTGGTTGGGCAAGAAACCTGCGTCAATTCAATGCTGTTGAAATTTCTCCCATACTGTTGATTGTATATGTTAAGGAAATAAATGTTTCAAGGTTTATCTAGTTCTGTATTTTCATTTATATACTAAAACATAGAGTATGGTTGCATTATCTGGGATCCATACTACATTGGGACATTGATAGAATAGAGAAGTTTCAACACCAGGCAGCAAGATTTATATCTGGTGACTACAAAACCAGAGAAGGAGGAAGCATCACCAAGATGGTAACTGACCTGGATCTATCAACACTCCAAGACAGGGCATAGTAGGACTCGTTTGACATACATCACTCCCTCATTAACTCGTGCCCTGATAACTCACAAACCCACTTGTAACGAGGTGTCAGGCGTGGATCCCATTTTTTAAACCCGAAAATACCCCCAAAATGTATCCCTATTTGTTGAACTTGAAGAAAATCGCGATCAAAATTGGTAAAGGAAACTTTGATGTATCACTCATTTTATCATTGAAAACGGTAGATAGGACCTGGAAATTTTAATCAACACTATGAAATATCAAATTAAAAAATAGCTCATACAATTTTTTACATTTTCTTTTCAAATGACATTCCTAGTACACTGCAATTAACGCTATGTAAGGAAATTTTGATCAATGAAAATGTCACTTATGCCGAGAGGAGGCAGTACTTTAATAAATAAATACAAATTAAATAATTTTTTTATCAATTGAAATTTGTGTTCTAGTTCCATCTTTTAGTTCCTTTTAAGTGTAATCGTCATAAATGCAAGGTGTCCTCTTGTAATTAAACATAAAATGTGTCAATCTACCGTAACAGCTATGTCTGCGAGCATTTCTCTGAGAACTATTATGTCTTTTGAATATAAAAAAAGGAGGTGGAATAAAAGAAATATTAAAAGGCACAAAAATCGGACTAACTTAAAATGTAGCGGCCTCGGTCATATGTCAGGTGAACTCACTTTATTTGATCAATCGAACACTGTAATAAACATTATTGTGTATGTAACATAAACTACCTTAAATTAACTGACTCTTTCATAACTGTGATAAAAAATAACAAGGCTGCCAAGCGATATGAATACTTCATAAAATATAGAGCTTGATTTCACAGATACGGACCATTATGGGCAAGCGAGGTTCAGAGAATTCTTGAACTGGCATTTAGAGATTTCCTCAGGGATTATAAGAAATTTAAATATTAATTCCACTGAAATCACGACATCAACATTGTACTAAGTGAACAATAAAAAACTGAGTTTTGATGTAGACGTATCACGAAATAAATTTCGTGTGTTTTTGAAGGAAAAAAAGGAATCTTGTCTGGTGGTGTATCAACTGTTAGTCTAGTTCCCAAATTATGTACTACCAATTTGGCAAGATACTATTAAACACCACAACAGGAACCAGACTCATCAAGAAAACAAAAAGCAGTGACGTAATACACAGATTTTTCGCGTACACGTGATGGTTGTTCAAACCAGTTGGAACAATCTTTCATATGTTGGATATTTTGAAAAAAAATGTTATTTAAACAGAATAACGAACAACTTCTTTAGAAAAAGCGCATTATTAAAAATTATTATCGATGTGATTGTAAAATGAGGATTCAGTCATTAAACAGCCCAGTTCCCTAACGCCAGTCCCCCCTACGGTTTTCTCATGTCAGAGCGATTTTTTTCCCAATTTTGGGAGGTCCCTCGGTAACTCGCGCCTCGCTTATAGTGCAGTCTATGTTTGTGGACCCCGTTGTGTGCGAGTTATCGAGGGAGAGGTGTATCCCTATAAAGTAGTTGAGGGGGTAGTGCCGGCTCTCTCGCCAAATATATTTTTAAAACCACTAAGACAAAAATGCCAGATTAAAGTGAAATCTTTTCCAAATTTTTAAAGTATAAACAATGTAGAAAAACTAGTATCAAATAATAGTAGATGTTTTGTAGTTGAGCAATGTAGAACAGAACAATTTAGTAATTCTTTCTTTGTAAAAACAACTGTGCACTGGAATCATCTGAGTGACAGTGTTGAGTGCATGCAATCAGTGGAGAGCTTCAAGACAGATCTTGAACAGTACTACATTCTAGTTGGCTCTCTCTTCTGGTGCAAATTTATGCCATAACTGGCCTGTTAACAGTGCAAATTTATGCTGTAACAGGCCCTTCACTGTATACATTCAGATTCTGGTGAAAATTTATGCCATAACAGGCCCATCACTGTATACATTCAGATTCCGGTGCAAATTTATGCCATTACAGGCCCTTCACTGTATACAGAGATCTCGGAAACGTTTAATTGCGCGTATTTGGATGCCAATTTTTGATCTGGGATGCAGAAAATCTCTGAGGTGGGAGTCCTGCGTACGCATGTAATAGGTGTGTGGCAACATTCAAAGACTTGCCAGTCCTGCTTCAGCCACCTGCTTTGTGGGAAAATGTGTTGATCAATTAGCTGTGCTGATATTTACAATGACAGAATTCAGTGACTGAAAGACCCCTTCATGTACATACATGTTGCCATTATAAGAGTACATAAAAAAAACCATGATGCAATAGCTGGGCAGCAAGTTCAAAGGCTTTGACTGGCGGCCGGATGGGAAAATGTACATATATTTACAGTGATTGAATTCAGAGTCAGAAAGACCCAGAGATGTACATGTGGTCATTTATAAAAGTACATCAAATAAACAACTTTAGCTTCCGTTATTGTGTTCATTTCCAAATGTATTGGAAAAAGTAGTGCACGTGACCTCAGAAACAAGACATGTTCAGACTTAGACAAAATGCCATTCGTAAGTTTGGATAAGTATTTTGGGGTTAAACAGCAAACTTAGAAAGATTGTAACGAGATTGAGAAGAGTGCTAAAGTTGCTAGAATTGATAGTTCAGATAGGACAGTAGCTAAGTGTAAGAAAGTATGTGATGCCTAGCTTAGTGTTTGGAATAAGTCCTTACTTGGATTGACAAAATTCAGTCTCACTCTGATGGACGAACAAGAGCTATTTAAGAGGTACATTGACTGACCATACTTTTTTTTAAATGCCCCATGCCTTATCTCGGTTAGTTCTAGTGTTGTAGCAAAAGGTATTCATCAAGACATCAGTAGCTAGGCCGAGTTTTTATATCAATTACGTTGACAAACAAACTCTTGCCTATTCACAAGCATATGTTTTGATAGTTGATTGACCATTAACCCTTTTCCGAGTAAGGCAGCAACTATCAATTTCCTGCATGATATCCTTTGATGATAAAACATACAAACGTGTTTAAAGATCAGAATCCGTGATCTGGATATATATTAACTGCTTCTTGTACACTATTTCGTCATAAAATTAGTTTAAAACTGTAAGAGAACCAGTAGGCCTAACGGGAATTAATGGTAGACTTCGCTAAGTTTGGGATGTACCAGTTTATGAGATTGTCTGTTTTCATAAATCATCGGGCAAATATTTTCAGAAAAATATACAAATCATTGAAAGCAAAGCCAAGGTATTATTTTGTTAAAGATTTAACTTTAAAATGCAAATTATGTAGGTCAGAAATGTATGGGACAATGCTATGTTATGGAATTCGCGAGATGCGCTTTAAGGTCTAAGCTGTTTTCCAACTTCACATGTATTTGCGAAAATACGGGGAAAAAACAGCAAATCAGCTGCTATTTAACCATTGCCTAAAATTACTACAAGGACATAGACAAATAAATAAACCATAAATTTGCAATCCTGTAAATGGACTGTTGTAATGAAGCTATATTAAAGTGAGTGATTACATTATGAAAACCTCTCCATCTAAAAATAGATGCACTCACGTCTGTGTTGATTCTGTAGGAAAGAAGGGACTGCAACTTTTGATGGTGGGACTCCTATTTTTACCAAAATGGGAATCCTGGACTCCTAGTTTTAAAATCCTAGCAAGATCTCTGGTATACATTCAGATTCCGGTGCAAATTTATGCCATAACAGACCCTTCACTTTATACATTCAGATTCTGGTGCAAATTTATGCCATAACAGGCCCTTCACTGTATACATTCAGATTCCAGTGCAAATTTATGCCATAACAGGCCCTTCACTGTATACATTCAGATTCCAGTGCAAATTTATGCCATAACAGGCCCTTCACTGTATACATTCAGATTCCAGTGCAAATTTATGCCATAACAGGTACATCACTGTATACATTCAGACTCCGATGCAAATTTATGCCATAACAGGCCCTTCACTGTATAAATTCAGATTCCAGTGCAAATTTATGCCATAACAGGCCCATCACTGTATACATTCAGACTCCGGTGCAAATTTATGCCATAACAGGCCTATCACTGTATACATTCAGATTCCGGTGCAAATTTATGCCATAACAGGCCAATCACTGTATACATTCAGACTCCGGTGCAAATTTATGCCATAACAGGCCCATCACTGTATACATTCAGATTTAGATATCTGCTTGCACATCAGCATTATTTGCCCAATACTGAAAGGACCCCATTCAAAATACTTGATCTATGTTGATCAAATTCTGTCTGGCATTTGTTTTAGATGAAGTTGTATACATGTTTTTCTACTTTTAGCACATCAGCTATATTTCATTACTGTTGTTACATCTTTTTGTGCAAATCAAAAAGGTAATAAGCCAGGACACTTTATGTCCAGTTTGGTCAAATTCTGTTAAGAAATTATTCAGAAAAAGTTGCTGAAGGTTTTGCTATTTTTAGTAATATCAGCTATATCGGATGGCTTACTGGCATCATTTGTATAAAGTTTAACATGAAAGGTCTTCATGCCAAGATTCTTTCTGTTAATTTTATTTATATTTGTTGATTTTAATGACACTTTCAATACATTATTGGCTATATTATATTTAGGAAATGGGAGCTAAGTGCCTTAGCAAGGACACACAAAAGCAGCCAACTCAGCTGGGCTGGGCTTGGCTGGGCTGGGCTGGGCAGGTACTGAACACTTAACCTGTAAATTACAAGTCTGACACTCTAAAAACAGAGATACCATTGCTCACCCTCTCTATCAAGTTTGGTCAAATTCTATTTTGGTGAAAGAAAATATTTAATGTTTTTTTTTTAATTTTAGTAACAAAGGCCATGTTGACTGGCTGATCAGCATCATTTGTACAAACCTCAGCGGTATATTTGCCATGAATTTTCTGTCAATAAGAAATAAAGTTAGCAGTGGGGTGGGAGGAGAGGCAAAACCCCCTTCTGGGGCACCAGGGATTAATGTCCCTGGTATGGGTATTTAAGGTCAAGCTCGTCAAAATGAAATGGCGTTGGTGTATCAATTCAAGTAATTCTCTTCCTGAAGGAGAAATGTGCAATTTCTTTGAAAATATTTTATTCTGTATCATAAAATTATACATAAAATTCATCTCAAGATTTTTTCCTGATGATATATGGGTTCCATCCTATTAATAAGGAAAATATATCCTGCTGAATCATTAGGTTCAGTGATATTGATACTGAACATCTGCAGTATGCTCATACTCCTCAACGAAATGGATATCGACTGTACAGAAATTTCTCATGGATTTCATATGGAACACTTCAGGAACCTGTATGGAAGAAATATGGACTGAAAAACTTATGGAATCAGACAATTTATTCCATATCAATTCCATAAGTACTTCATGGCAAGTGGGTATGTGAGAAAGCTTGCCAGTAGCTTCTCGAGGGTCAGTGGTTCTTTCTGGGGATTTCCTGGGTTCTGCCTCCACCATTAATAGTGGCTGCCATGTATAGCCTATCGCGTGCTGAAAAATGGCATTAAACCCTACAACAACAACAACTTCACGGCAAGTGAAAATTCCACATGGAATAAAGTTGCACCTTTAATCCATAAGCAGGCTCATATATTATAGCATCATGAGAAATACTCTCTGAAGAATTAATAACCTAAACTATCTGATTCAAATAGAAATATTGGTGGGAGTTAGAGTTCATGTATATGTCAGTGTACTGATGTGGATAGAGGAACATATACTCATATAAATTTGACGAAAACACATGCATGTCAGTTTCTTTAATTTATTTCCACAGATGTTTAAAAACAGACAAAGTCATGACCAAAAATGTAAAGAAATTGTAAATATGATAAGAATATTAATATCTGGTAGTACAAGAATAGATGAATCTTTGGACTTAGAAAATTTGGTGTAAGGTGGATTTTGGACTTGATCTGATGTTTACTCTGAGAAATATTTTTTTTTGCTTCCTATTTAAATATGCTCTACAAAAATCATACCCTAGTGAAAATGTGATTAAAATTTCAGCAAAATCAAAGTGAAATTTTTTGACATTCACTCAAATGCTCAAATGTCTTTTTTTCAATAAAATTATGGTATTTTTTGAGATTTTACCAAAATTTCTGAAAATATCCGTGAAATTTTGTGATTGAAGTCTGTCAAAAATTCTGAAAATATAGTTATATTTTGTGACCGTAATATCACTGACATTTCAAAAAAAAATATCAATAAAATTTATTTTTTGTTTCTTGTACAATGTGAATGATTTTCAGCACCATTTATATTTCCTGTTTCTGATAGCTGTAATTTTATTGTTCATTTTGGGCACAATAATATTTTTCCACATCTTTCCTTGTTATATTTCTTTTTCAAAAGTTTTATTTGGTGTTGTTGTATTTTTGTTTAACATCAATTGGATTTAATTGCCCTCAAACAAGTTTTCTTGTTTTCAGTTTTAAAACAGAATTTCGCTTTTCTCCTGACCCGAATCTGATTTTCCTCGATATGGACCCTTCTTTTAATATCGTCTCAGAAACCTCTTTTTTAATAATGCTCTATTTGATGCCATTCTGCAATGAGTTTTCTAATAAGTATTTGTTCTGTTTATTGATTAACAGATGATTGCTGTAAAGAGCTTTCTGACTGGTCAAAATTTTGTACTTACCCAAAGAGTCATCGTGTAACAGAAACTGATGGGAATAAACATGCTTGCTAAACATGGCAATTCGAATTTTCAAGAAGGATACGAGTTTGAATAACCATTTGAAAAATGTGTGGCAATGAGAATAGCTTGAATGCAAAGTCGATGGGAATGTAATTAGTCAATCTGTATGAAAACTGAACGCCAGGACTAGCATTTTGCTTTTTGTGCCATAAAGAGCTTTGAAGTAGCGGCTAACATGCTAAATATGACATGGAATTGAACCAGGATGATTTCGAAATTAGAGAACTCCAAACCGATTAACTTCCAGAATTTAAGGAGGGACAAGGTACAGATCACTGGTAGGAATTGTTGACAAATATCCTTGTCTATCAAAGATAGTCATATCTTTGTGGAGTTTTCTTGGCCCACGTGTAGAATCATCCTTCAATATCGTGAGTGGTATTATTGTGTATATTATCAAAATATTCTAGGTGTGTTGGTATTCACTGTAAAATATGAGTACTTATATCATGATAAATGTTTGTCATGGCTGCTTGTGGAACAAGGACTAATTCAAGAAACCAAAACAGTATCATAGTTTGTACATTAATCAAAAATCAAGTTTGCAGTACAACAGTGACATAAGGCAGGCTCCTAGGATTTCTTCTTTTCATAATCAGTGTCTCAAATGGATGCTTTTCTGTCATTTTACATCATTTTCACAGTTGAATTTTTCAATGCAGGACAATAATTTATATTTTATATATGTTTATGTGTTCATAGATGTCTGTGCATATGTTCCAGACTTGATACCTTGATTTTTAAAATCGTTTAATTATTTAGTGTCAAGCCAGACTCTTCACATCATGTTGTATATACTGTATATATTGTACATAACAGATAGAAGGCCTCAAGGTAGATTAGTTCTGTAACTAATTGAGTTACCATCTCTAAATAAAGTCTTTTTTATTATTATTATTATTATGGTTATTAACTCTCATATCTCTTGCCTTGGATGTCATATAATTACAGCATCTGTATAAAAAAATTCATGTACACTGAAATATCACCTTGGTTAAAAAATCCTGTTTAATTCTTATCCATTATTGTTTTGAAACCTTTTGAAATGTCTGAAAAACTACTGAAACGTCATTAAAATACTCTATAATGATCAAAAGTTTAGTGAAATGTCACGAAAGTTTTAGTAAACTCTCACAAAACTTTCAATGAAATGTTAGAGATCTTGCCAAAACATAAGTAAAAGTTTTGGCAAAAAATTTTGTGAAACCTAACAAATATTTCATTGAAATTTTAGTGAGATGTCCCCACAATTTCAATGAAAGTTTTGGTTGAAATATTTGTTAAATCTCACCAAACTTTCAGTGAAATGAAAAAGACTTAAGTGATGCCATCATGGATTTGGTTTTGTATGTAAGAAAGAAAATGAGGACAAAAAAAACCCTACATTTATTTGATAATGTCTGTCAAAATAAAATCTGAAGCAGATTTTTTTATGGTTCAGGCAGAAAGTGCTTAAAAAACCCATCTGTAATCCACCTCAAGTCCACCTGGAAAATTTTGTATGGATGGACTATTACTAAATTCCATATGAACTATTTACAAATTCAATATGGACCATTTACAAATTCCATATGGTATATTTACAAATTCCATATGGATTATTCACAAATTCCACATGGAATTTTAATTTTATTCCATATGGACAATCTACAGATCTCATAGATTAATTTGCATATTCCATGGGATTTTCCATAAGAAGTATGTAAGGAATCCATAATATTTCCATATGGATCCACTGAAATCCATAAGAGTGGTTCAGCTATAGAATACAAATGTCCATATGGTTATTTCTGTAAAAGTACATATGGATTCCATATCCAGTCCATATGGAAAATTTTACATGGACCAATGGGAACCAACGATCTAGTGCTTTTAAGCAAAGGATATGTTGGGGATTTTTTTGTCCTATCTATGGAGAAGGCATAAAGTTTTACCCATGTCCAACTAACTTGTCTTGTCTGGCACAATTTTTTTCTTCTGCTGACTAACTTCTGAATGATTTCAATGATTAAAGCCAATTTGGGTATGTGGCTTAACATTCTAACATACTTGATGATCTTGACAGCTACTGTATGATCCTCACTACAGAGTTGATGACCTTCAAACTACTGTATGATCCTCACTACAGAGTTGATGACCTTCAAACTACTGTATGATCCTCACTACAGAGTTGATGACCTTCAAGCTACTGTATGATCCTCACTACAGAGCTGATGACCTTCAAGCTACTGTATGATCCTCACTACAGAGCTGATGACCTTCAAACCACTGTATGATCCTCACTACAGAGCTAATGACCTTCAAACTACTGTATGATCCTCGCTACAGAGCTGATGACCTTCAAGCTACTGTATGATCCTCACTACAGAGCTGATGATCTTCAAGCTGCTGCATGTTCCACATAACAACTAATAATACTCACTGCAGAGTTAATGATACTCAGAGCTACTGTGTTCACCACAGCAGAGCTAAGTACTCATTCACTGATTCATTCATTCATTCTGTAATATTTTTAAACCTTCAAAGCATGCAAACCGAATGTTGTTGAAAGATATGGTTATTTATCTTTTTAAAATCAGTAAGGATTATATAAACCAGTTCATACATACCCTCTGATTCTTGCCACATTTTTTGGTAGAGGTGTATGGTTTTAATGCCATTTTTCAGCACAAGATAGGCTATACATGTCAGCCAATATATCTGATGGAAGAAGATCCCTGGGAAGATTCACTGATCCACTGGCAAGTTTTCTTACATACCCACAGTGGCCGTGCCAAGACTCAAACCCATGCAGACAGTGGTGATATGTGAGTGACTGTAACGGCAAGTGTCTAAATCTGCTCAACCACCTCTTTTGGGGTAGGAAATTGTTCAGTGATATCTACCTTGTGTGCATTTATGCTATTTGATTTATCATAAGGTAAATATATACTTGATTAACATTTGATATTAATTGTTCCATCTGAAAGCATGATTCTCATTCCATCTCAGCAGGATTTTTCTAATCGTGAATGCTATTTCAAAATTTTAGAACCAAAATTCTTCATCTCTTAAGATCAGCAATGAATCAACATTATTAAACAACTGGCAGAAGAATGTAGTAGATCAATCATTGGATACCCTAGTCTTGATCACAAAGACATTTGTTCTGATATGTTACTGTAGTCTCTGATACAAAAAAAACATATCAATGACCAGGGAATTCCACGAAGGCATTTAAATAGCAAAAACTTTTGATATTTTGATTGAACCAGCAGATTGTCTGAAATAAATGAAATCAGCTTTAAAGTAAAATTGTGACTGGCTGTAAAGCTGAATGAGTGAAATGAAGCATTTCATGCTGTTCCAGGACGGACCATACCAAATGAAAAACATGGATGGTATGGACTAATGGTCTGAAGATTGATTACTGATGCTATCTAAAATCATCAACTCTGTCCCATTAACATGAGTTTCATTCAATTCCATGCTTTCATATTGAATGTGCTCTGACCTCCCACCATAACAAAACTGTCTAAAGATCTAACACAGGGTTGGAAAAGGCAGAGGAAACTGTATCATAACTGTGACACAAATTAACAAACTATTATCTGTTAATGCAGCTAATTCATTTTCCCTGAAAATTCATATTGCACTTGCAATCAGGTAACAAATTTTAAGAATTGCCATCAAAATACAAAGTTTGGCACAACTTACATTTCAAGGGGACATAACTTCAGAATACTTACAACTGAAGGGGAGGTAATCCCTGCTGAGGAAGGTGATTGGGATGTGGAATGATACATAAAGTTGTGGGTGCTACTTGGGTATGACAGGGACAGAGGATCTGCCATATGAGCCCTCTTGTCTTGCTTCACTAGCAGTGCCAGGTCCACTATCTGAAATACAAACAAAAGGCAATACAATACAATTCATAACATGAAACCAAAATGGGTCTGATATTAACCTAGACATTATGCAGCTATGATTGAATTCAACAAAAGCAATGGCTACATAAATAATACACGCTCTGTACAATTTATTCAGCAGGGCCTTAAGCATGGGTATCTGGCAATCATAGGTTACAAATGATATTAAAATCTACTACTATTTCTTCAAGGTCTTATCTGTATAAATGTCATATCTGCCATAATCTGACGTATCATACTAAAAAGATTTTCAATTCCCAAACCACCTAATTATAGTGTTTCAAAAACACATGTTCCACTAATCTTAATTTTTTTTCACAAAAAAAAAACAGGAAGAGGTAGAGTTCTTGTGTAAAACTATTCCCAGGACATTTCATACCGCTTATTGCCATAGAGGCAATTAAAATGTATGGTGGTCAGTGACGTTCAACCACAATTTAAAATATTACATTAACTGGATGACAAAAGTTAGGGTGACATATTAAGACCTTCTATTACTGGTGTGGGAGAGCCCATTAGGTTAAGTTTCATAGGTAAATTAGACTAATTGGGGCAACCCAATTCACTTGAAGTTAGGTAAATCAAAGAGTGGTTCTTGTGGAACAAATGGTTTTAAACATCTTTTCCTTGAATAAGACTGTTTAAGCCATCTTTATTAAAAAAGTACTGGTGAGTTTGAGATCAGCAGCAATGTTTCCTTGAAGCTGAAACATTCTGACAATCACACCATACCCAATGCAAAATGTCTTAACAATCTCTTTGCTTTATCAAACTAGGTCCAAGTGTGGAACAATTACTTGTCTTTGCCATGCAAAACTCAAAACAATCAAAGCTTGAAGAATTTTTTTAGCAGGTTTTTAAAGTTGTATTGTACTTTATAGGGTATGACTGAGGACAAGCCTACCCAGACATCAATACTGGTTGCATAAATTGCTTTACCTTTTGATCCTGATAAAGTGTGTATGTTTTTATAGCATGGAGAATGGATTCAAAGTTATCAACCCATGGGAAAAGGACAGAAGCAGGAACCTAAGTTGACTGCATACATAAATTCCTCTTTTCTTGCCAAGTAATTGTATATATACTGTAAGTATATACTTGAAGGGTGGGAATATGGACTGTTCTGTGTTGTAGTCCAGGGATTTGTGTGTGATTTGCCTTTCAAAGCCAGTGGGGATCTCAATGGCTGGTTATCCAAGTGATTGATGACCTAGGTGATGGATTCCAAGCAAAATCACAAGGTTAGCATTAATATCTATCTATACATACATACATAAATACATGGAATGAATTGCCCACTGAACTTAGACACAAAGACACAGTGATCACATTCAAGAGGGCTCTCAAAACTCACTTATTTTGACTGCAAGAACAAACTTAAAGACCTAATAATGTGTCCTACCTGAAATATTCTCAGCATGTTTTTTACTTTCTTAATGTTTTTCTAATTTCATGTTGTTTGTTTTTGTAATAATATTATTATGTTTTTTATCTTATAGGTGTTGTCTAATGTTGTAAAGCGCTTAGAGCTTCTAAAGATTAGGCGCTATACAAAGTCCTCAATATTATTATTATTATATAGGTAAAACCCATTATAACGCGATGCTCGGGATACAAAGAATAACATCGCGATATAAGCGGGATAGTGTTAACAAATTTTTCAAAAAACTTCCCCCTAGGGATGTTAATAATCGGCTTTTCTGAGAGCATGTATTTAGAATGTTAAAAAGAGAGGTCACCTTAAATTAAAAAATGGAAGCCATTCTGTTATAAGCAGAATCACATTATAATGGGTTTTACCTATATATGTGTATCTGATATGGTTTGTGAATGTCATGGCCTAATGGCTTTGACATATCCCACATATTTCTAAACCATAACAAATTCATTCTATCCACCAACACAAAACAAAACCCCATATGCAGTTTTGTGTATGTATGCAATACTTATGTGATTCATATCACATGGAAGGCAATTAACACAATACACTTCATGATACAACATGACTGGGGATGCCCAGCTGTACAAGTTATTTGTTTCACTGCTTGAAAGGTAAACCAATAGAATTATAATTTGGAGACATACCGATACATAATGGCACTGTATCACTGACAATTTTTTAAACTTGTTTTATTTTTATTTTACATGCTGTATGTTTTACTGACAGCCAATAGATCTGAGTGATTTTATTTATCAGTGCCTATATGCAATCTTGATTCTAAACCCAGAAAAAAAATTATGATTTTGTCTTAAGTAGTTTGCAATCTCTGTTTAAGTTTCTGTTATAGACTGAGTACCAGCAAGAATATGTATAATAAAAAGGACACTCAGTAAGAGCACTTGTCAATTAGTATTCTGTGTTACTGATAACAAAAGTGTGTGTGTGTGATTTGGATTTTTAATGTAGTTTAACAATTTTTCAGTCATATTGCTATGATGTCTGCAGTGTGGCAGTTTATAGTAATGTCTAGCACTGGGGCATCATGTCGCAAACATGTAGCATGATGTCCCACCCAGTCATATTATCATGACACCGGGCCGACCAGTCCTAACACTAACCTTGTAATGCTGAGCGCCAAGTGAGGAAGCTGTTAGCACCATTTTTGTAAGTCTCTGATATGACTCGGCCAGGGATCGAACCCACGACCTCCCGCATCCGGGGCATACTCTCTAACCACTATGCCACCGGAGTGGTGATAACCAAAATAGATTTGTTTTTCAAAGCAAAAATGCACACCTCTCCCAATTTCTTCATCATGACAATTAACACTCAACAAAAGTAAAGGAAAAATCAAGCAAGGAATAAATTTAAATTTTCTTAGGAGTTTGAAAGTGAAAGATCATTATGGTACATCAAAACAATGGAGTCAATTAGGATACAGAATGCTTCAGCACTTAAAAAATTTAGGTAAGTTTGACATTTATTTGTCCAAATATCTGGGTATGTATCACATGTAACCAAAAATCTGGGTAAGTCTGATATTTGTCCAAAAATCTTGTATAAAGCATTACAGATTTGTGTTTGTACAAACACTGCAGACCAAACAAGTTTAAAAAAACTAAAAAAAACACGTTTGTTCAGAATGGTTGTTGTTGTTTTAGGGTTTAACGCCATTTTTCAGCACAAGATAGGCTATACATGGCGGCCAGTATAACTGGTGGAGGAAGAACCCTGGAAAACTCAGGGAAGAACCATCGAGATGCTACTGGCAGGCTTTCCCACATACCCATGCTAGCCGAGCCTTGGACTCGAACCTATTCACATCATCTACATGTGCCTAAATAATGCATGCTTTATTTGTCTATTTTTCATAAATCAAAGTCTATAAACTGTTTTAAAAGGCCTGGAATCACTATTATAAAGGCCTGAAATTCTCATCAGTTCATCTACACAGTAATACAAATAAACATACCAAATAATGATTTCTCATAAAACAGATTTACAAGGATTTTGTCAAAGATGTCCAAGTCCAAAAATGTTAAAATGCTTTTTAAAAAACTGGAAATATAACTACCTGAAATTCCAGTAAGGTTATCCACTATACATATAAGTGAAGTCCAACTGCAAACAACATAGAACCTGATCTGCCATCACATAATGATTGGGAAGATCAGGGTCTATGCGGCTTGTCCTACTGATAACTCCTCAAACTGTAGTGATCTAGAACTGCTGGTCACTATGCAATAGCAGATAAGGGGGTGTACATTATGCAATGGCTGATCTGGTAGTGTACATTATGCAAGGGCAGATAAGGGGGTGTGCACCATGCAATGGCAGATCTGGGGCAGTACATTATACAATGGTACATTATGCAGTGGCAGATAAGGGGGTGTGCTCTATGCAATGGCAGAACTGGGGGTGTGCATTATGCAATAGCAGATAAGGGGGTGTACATTATGCAATGGCAGATGGGGGATGTACATAATGATATGGCAGATAAGGGGTGTATGCAATGGCAGATACAGGGTGTATATTATGCAATGGCAGTTAAGGGGGGGTGAGCATTTTGCAATGGCAGATAAGGGGGTGTACAATTGTAATGGCAGATAAGGGGTGAACATTACACAATGGCAGAAAAGGGGACGTACTTTATGCAATGGCAGATAAGGGGTGCACATTATGCAATAGAAGATCAAGGGGTGTACATTATGCAGTGGAACATAAGGAGGTGTATGTTATGCAATGGCACACAAGGCGGTTTACATTATGCAATGCAGATCTAGTGATGTATATTATGCAATGGCTGATCAAGGGGTATACATTATGCAGTGGAAGATAATGTGGTGTACATTTTGCAATGGCAGAGAAGAGGGTGTATATTATGCAATGGAGAATAACAGGATATACATTATGCAAAGGGGTGTACAATATGCTACGGTAGATAAGGGGGTGTACATTATGCAATGGCAGAAAAGAGGGTACACATTATGCAATGGCCGATAAGGGTGTGTACATTATGAATGGCAGATCAAGAGGTGTACATTATGCAATGGCAGATCAAGGGGTGTACATTATGCAATGACAGATCTGGGTGTGTATATTATGCAGTGGCAGAACCGGGGGTGGGGTGGATTATGCAATGGCAGAACCGGGGGTGGGGTGGATTATGCAATGGCAGATAATGGGTGTACATTATGCAATGACAGATCTAGCGGTGTACATTATGGAATGGCAGATTTGTGAGTGTACTTTATGCATTAGCAGATCGGGGGGTGTACATAATGCAATAGCAGATAACGGGGTGTACATTAAGCAATGGCTGATCTGGGGCTGTACATTATGCAATGGTACATTATGAAATGGCAGATAAGGGGGGTGCACTTTGCAATGGCAGATCTGGGGCAGTACATTATGCAATGGCAGATAAGGGGGTGTACATTATGCAATGGCAAATAACGGGGTGTACATTATGAATGGCAGATCATGAGGTGTACATTATGCAATGGCAGATCAAGGGGTGTACATTATGCAATGACATATCAGGAGTGTATATTATGCAATGGCAGAACCGGGGGGGGGGTGGATTATGAAATGGCAGATAATGGGTGTACATTGACAGATCTGGGGGTGAGCAATATGCAATGGCAGATATGGGGGTTCACATTATGAAATGGCAGATAAGGGGGTGTACATTATGCAATGGCAGATCTGGGGGTGAGCACAATGCAATGGCAGATAAGGGGTGTACATTAAGCAATGGCTGATCTGGGCATGTACATTATGCAATGGCAGATCTAGGGGGTGAATTATGCAATGGCAGAAAAGGGGTGTACATTATGCATTGACAGATCTGGGGGTGAGCAATATGCAATGGCAGATATGGGGTGCACATTATGAAATGGCAGATAAGGGGGAGTACATTATGCAATGGCAGATCTGGGGGTGAGCATTATGCAATGGCATATAAGTGGGTGTACATTATGTAATGGCAGATAAGGGATGAATGTTACACTGGCAGAAAAGGGGGTGTACATTATGTAATGGCAAATAAGGTGGTGTACATTATGCAATGGCAGATATAGTGGTATACATTATGCAATGGCAGATCCAGGGGTGTACATCATGCAATGGCAGATATAGTGGTATACATTATGCAATGGCAGATCCAGGGGTGTACATCATGCAATGGCAGATAAGTGAGTGTACATTATGCAATGGCAGATAAGAGGGTGTACATTATGCAATGGTGGATAAGGGGGTGTACATTATGTAGTGGCAAATAATGGGGTATACATTATGCAATGGCAGATATGGGAGTGTGCATTATGCAATGGCAGATCTAGGGGTGTACAATAGGCAATGGCAGATAAGAGAGTGTACTTCATGCAATGGCAGATAAGGGTGTGTACATTATACAATGGCAGATCTAGAGGTGTACATTATGAAATGACAGATCTGGGAGTGTATATTATGTAAATATTCATTATGCAATGGCAGATTTGGAGATGTATGTTATGCAGTGGCAGATCTGGGGGTGTATATTACACAATGGGAGATCCAGAGGTATACTTTATGCAGTGGCAGATAATGGGTGTGTATTATGTGATGATAGATCTAGCGGTGCATATTATGCAATTATAGCAGATCTAGGGGTGTACATTAGGCAATGGCAGATATGGGAGTGTACATTATACAATGGCATATAAGGGGGTGTACAGTATGCGATGGCATATAAGGAGGTGTACATTATGCAATGGCAGATCCAGGGGTGTACATTATGCAATGGCAGATAAGTGAGTGTACATTATGCAGTGGCAGATAAGGGGTGAATATTATGCAATGGCAGATAAGGGGTCTACATTATGCTATGGCACATAAAGGGGGTATACATTATGCAATGGTGGATAAGGGGGTATACATTATGCAATGGCAAATAACAGGGTATACATTAGGTAATGGCAGATCTAGGGATGTACATTATGCAATGGCAGATATGAGGGTGTACATTATGCAATGGCAGAACTGGGGGTGTACATTATGCAGTGGCAGATAAGGGGTGAATATTATGCAATGGCAGATAAGGGGTCTACATTATGCAATGGCAGTTCTAGGGATGTACATTATGCAATGGCAGATAAGAGGGTGTACATTATGCAATGGTGGATAAGGGGGTGTACATTATGCAATGGCAGATAAGAGGGTGTACATTATGCAATGGCAGAACTGGGGGTGTGCTTTATGCAATGGCAGAACTGGGGGGGGTGCTTTATGCAATGGCAGATAAGAGATGTATATTATGCAATGGCAGAACTGGGGGTGTGTGCTTTATGCAATGGCAGATAAGAGATGTATATTATGCAATGGCAGAACTGGGGGGGGTGTGCTTTATGCAATGGCAGATAAGAGATGTATATTATGCAATGGCAGATAAGTGAGTGTACATTATGCAATGGCAGATCTATGGGTATACATTATGCAGTGGCAGAGAAGGGGGTGTACATCATGCAATGGCAGATCTAGGGTTGTATATTATGCAATGGCAGATAAGGTGATGTACATAATGAGATAGCAGATAAAGGGGTGAGCATTATGTAATGGCAGATAAGGAGTGTACAATACACAATGGCAGGAAAGGGGGTGTACATTATGCAATGGCAGATCTAGGGGTGTACATTATGCAATGGCAGATAAGGGGGTGTATATTATGCAATGGCAGATAAGGGGTATACATTATGCTATGGCACATAAAGGGGGTGTACACTATGCAATGGCAGATAAGGGGGTGTACATTATCCATTGACAGATAAGGGGGTGTACATTATGCAGTGGCAGATAAGGGGGTGTACACTATGCAGTGGCAGATAAGGGGGTGTACATTATGCAATGCCAGATCTGGAGGTGAGCATTATGCAATGGCAGATAAGGGGTGTATGTTTCACAATGGCTGAAAAGGGGGTGTACTTTATGCAATGGCAGACAAAGGGGTGTACATTATGCAATGGCAGATATTTGGGTGTACATTATATAATAGCAGATAAGGGGGTGTACTTTATGCAGTGGGAGATCTAGAAGTGTACATTATACAATGGCAGATAAGGTGGTATACATTATGCAGTGGCAGATAAGTGGGTGTAAATTATGCAATGGCAGATAAGGGAGTGTACACTATGCAATGGCAGAACTGGGGGTATGCATTGTGCAATGACAGATCTGAGGGTGTACATTATGCAATTGCATATCTGGGGTGTATATTATGCAATGACAGATCTGGGGGTATGCATTAGGCAATGACAGATAAGGGGTGTACATGTGTACATTATGCAATGGCAGATTTGGGGGGTGTACATTATGCAATGGAAGATCTAAGGTGTACATTATGCAATGGCAGATAGGGGGGTGTATATTATGCAATGGTAGATAAGGGGTATACATTATACTATGGCACATAAGGGGGTGTACATTATGCAATGGCAGATAATGGGGTGTATATTATGCAATGGCAGATCTAAGGGTGTACATTATGCAATGGCTGATCTGGGGGTTTACATTATGCAATGGCATGTAAGGGGGGGGGATGCAGTATGCAATGCAGATAAGGAGGTGTATATTATGTAATGGCAGATAAGGGGTGTACAACACACAATGGCAGGAAAGGGGGTGTACATTATGGAATGGCAGATCTAGGTGTGTGCACTATGGAATTGCAGATAAGGGGTGTGCACAATGCAGTGGCAGATAAGGGGGTGTACACTATCCAATGGCAGATAAGGGGGTGTACATTATGCTATGGCAGATAAGTGGGTGTACTTTATGCAGTGGGAGATCTAGGGGTGTACATAATGTGATAGCAGATAGCAGGTGTACATTATACAATGGCAGATAAGGGGGTGTATATTATGCAATGGCAGAAAAGGGTGTGTTCATTACCTAATGGTAGATAAGGGGTGTATGTTTCACGATGGCTGAAAAGGGGGTGTACATTATTCAATGGCAGACAAGGGGGTGAGCATTATGCAATGGCAGATATTTGGGTGTACATTATATAATGGCAGATAAGTGGGTGTACATTATACAATGGCAGATAAGTGGGTGTACTTTATGCAGTGGGAGATCTAGGGGTGTACATTATACAATGGCAGATAAGGGGGTGTACATTATGTAATGGCTGATAAGTTGGTGTATGTTATGCAATGGCAGATAAGGGAGTGTACACTATGCAATGGCAGAACTGAGGTGTACATGTGTACATTATGCAATGGTAGATGGGGTGGTGTGCATTATACAGTGGCATATCCAGGGTGTACATTGTGCAATAGCAATCTGGGGTGTGCATTATGCAATGGCAGATCTGGAGGTGTACATTATGCAATGACAGATCTGGGGGTGTATATTATGCAGTGGCAGAACTGGGGGTGTACAGTATGCAGTGGCAGATCTGGGGGGTGTACATTATGCAATGGCAGATCTGGGGGTGTACATTATGCAGTGGCATATCTAGAGGTGTATGTTATGCAATGGCAGATCTGGGTGTGGATTATGCAATGGCAGATCTGGGTGTGGATTAAGCAATGGCAGATCTGGGTGTGGATTATGCAATGGCAGATCTGGGTGTGGATTATGCAGCTTGACTCATCTTACAAGTATTTACAGGACAGATTAATACATGCATGCATACACAAAATTTGCATCAACCTCAATGTTGTTTGGCTTAAATTCTTATAAATGTTTTGGCCAAAGGGATCAAAAATGTTTTGTTTTTTTAAATAAAAGAAATCAGATCACAGTCACAGATCAGTCACCAGAACCTAATCAGGTCTTGGGACCTATAAAGGTATTTAAATATCAGATTTGGTCTGGTTTTGGTCAATTGGTTTTTAATTATCTTGCTTACAAGATGGATGGACTTCACAAAACTCACTTCTTTTTGAGAAGAAACTTAAGTCACAAATTAAAATTTTGCATTGGAGACATTCTCATCTGCTCCCACTGAAAACCTGATCACCAACAAATTGTATATTTTTTGCACAGATGCCTTAGCCATTAAATATAATATTTCAACTACTGCATTTTCTTACTTTTTTCTTGCCAACAGTTTTGTTTAAATGGTGGGATAATTTGCTAACAATAAGCCCCTGACTCGACAGTGATAGTTCCATGATTTGACAACTCTCAGTGGAATGAACATCTCTTTCCAAAAATAGAAGCAGTAGTTAAGTGCAAACAGTTCCTGTAACAGACCAATAAATCTGTCTCATTAACTTAATTTATATTCTTATGTTTTTTATAATGATAGTTATGAGCACATATACTTCTCCTTTGGGAAGGTAGGCCAAATTTAACCAGTAAAAGATCTGGGGTGATTACAAACAGGTATTAACTGAAAATGACAATTGCAGTGTACAGGCATAAAGAGCAATCTTTATCTAATCAATCATCACTAATCTGACACTAAAATGACAATTTTACTCACCTTGAACAATTTGAATTTCCAAGACACCATCTCATTTGACAATTTATGACTCAAGATCATCCATTTTGACCTTTACATCTGCCAGTATGCCAACTAATCTCAGCATCCCTGATGATGCCTGACTTGACATCATATGACTAAAGATTTCATCACACTCACAGCACTTGATTCTTGTTATCTTTCAGATTTACCAGGGTCTCATTTTGTGTATCATTACAATTCTACATTAAGGAAAACTAGAGCTTTTCAGTCTGTGCAGGTATTTTTTTCAACTAGATAAAGATACAATAAATTTTCTCTCACACCAAGTTGAAAATACAGCTGGGGAGTGTCACTCACATTTTAAACAATTGACATCACCAAAACTTTAATTTCCTACATATATTTTAGCAATGAAACGCAAGGAACAAATTCTAAACAACAGTAAAATAATAATGCAAATAATCAAAGCAAAGTGCTCTGCAGTCCTCACTCACTATGATTTGTTCCATATGGCCTTAAACACAGGAACTTGTGTTGGGAAATATAGTTTGGCTAGTAGACATTTTTGGGCCATGACATCCAAACATTACTGGTAATGCCACAAAAGCCAAAGTCATAACTCCTGTAAATGTTGTGGAACATAGAGTACCAAACTCAGTCAGGGTCACATAAATATAAACCAAAATAACAAATCTGATTTAGATCAAACAAATGAAATGTGAAGTTATGCTGTAGAATCAAATATCAGTCAGTCAAGAGACAATGGTTGTGAAATGCTGGAATCCACTTCATTAAATTTTCATCATAAAGCGTCATACACCAATGAATATATGAATTGTGATTAAATGCACATAAGCACAATCCTGGCTATAACATAAAGTCACACAAGCTGTCACGTTTACCCTGACCCAGAGTAGCCCCAGTTTGAAACTTTGTATAATCAAGGTAATTCTAACAAGCCATTGTTTGATGTTAAACATTGCCGAAGGCTAGCACTAATCCATTACGTAAGATTGCCGTGGCTAGAAGTGGAGAGCCAGACCTAGGAGCTGCGAGGATGCCAGATAGCTAATTATCACCTAGATGTGGAAACATTTGTCCAGATCAAAAGAAGTTGTCTGAAGAAGTGTGAGTGTCTTAACTTATTTTCCCTGCAGACAGACAGCCAGGTTGAACTGGCCGCTAAGACGATTGGACAGGGTCACAGCGCCACCCAATCAGAATTGAGATAGGGGAGAGACCTTGATTTGGGTAGAATGATATCCCCACGTCTTCCGGCAAGAATTAGTTCGCTAGAAAGTTTGCCAAGAGGAGAGCAGTGTAACTCCGAATAGCCATTCGTTATTGGTGGGAAAATCTTAGAACAGGAAATTCTAAGTACAGACAGCTTCAAATAAGATCAGTGAGCTAGTTGTTCGGTCTTTGCGACTGCATTTTTAATTGTAGGTCATATGTATACTTTATTATTACTAGAATCGTAGTACGAAGAATTACTTTGTGGTGTTAATATGTTTGCATATTTTGATGAAATGAGTTGATATTTGTAAAGAATTATATAGCTTGCTAGCCGTCGTAAGAGTTAATATTGTAATTCGCTATACGGATATTTTATAGTAGACTAACACATGTAATCATGTGATTATACATTTTGCCATTGTTGAATATTTGTGTAGTGTACAGACATGCGTCTGATTGTTGTCAGATTGTAGTACAATGAGATTAAATATATATGTGTATATACTGACGTGATACAATGTATTGATGTCTGTATGTCAATTCACTGATACCGTGTTATTATGCCATTGTTTACCCTGCAAGAAGTGTGTGGGAATTTTTATGTGTACGCATGCGTGACAGAAACCGTGATAGCCTTATCTGATGGTTAATTGTTGATCTAGTGTGAGGTGAGAGTCGATAAAGCATATGTTAACGCCTTGTGGTTTTTCACAGGAAGCTTTGAGAGACAGACCATTTACAGTTTGGTCCCGTAGTCTCAGATAGAGAGACGGAGGAAAGGAGAAGAAAGGAGATAAGTCAGGAGAAGTTGAAGTCTGGGAGCGGAATTGGAGGAGGACATAGTAGAGAGGGAAACGGAGTCAAAGGAGGTGTTGGAGGAATGGAAGGAAGGAAGAAATTAGCAGGAAAGAAAAAGATGAGTAGACACAAGGACAAGGGGAAAATCGAACTCACACTATAAATCACGGGATGAATTAGGCTGTCTCTTGGTTGAGGGAAAGACGGGTGATTGAGAGTTTATCGTTTAAATTATCGAATTTATTAAATTGTTATTAATTGAATTTCATCTTTGTGTTCTGTATAATTTAGCCGTCGACATTGCTGACTGGGGGCTCAGAGCTGTAAATCTACCTTGTCACTAATTTAACTTCCTAACCCTACGAGCCAGGGTGGAACTTTCATCATAATTTAATTAATATATATTGGAAGAACCCCACCCCAATGCGTGCAAACGTCACACAAGCGATACAAGTACAGTGTGATCCCACTATAGCATGCTCTGTTATAACATGAGTTTGGATATAACATGATGTGGCATGGCTCCTGAAATTTTTTATATTTTTTTTTGTGCACAAAACAAATATTTTTTCAAAGTATGAAAAGTATTGTATGAAAAACGAATTATCATTTTGGGGAAGAGATTGCATATGAATTAGAATATAACATGATCTTGGTCTGGCTCCTTAAAATTTGTATTTTTGTTCATGAAATTGTTTTTTAATTTCATAGTATGAAAACTAAAGTGTAAAAAGTAAATTATCATTTTGGGGAAGAGATCTTGTAAGAATTCAGATAATATGATCGGTAGCGAGGTTCAGGAGATTTTACAATAATTTTGCCAATTTCTTTAAGAAGTGGAAAGGTTTGTGCCAAAAATAAACTTAGTTTAGTTTTAAAAGAAAGTCAGCAGATTAAAAAGCTAACTAGTGTTAATCTTATTATTAATGAACTATGAACAATAATGCCATCAAGACTTCAATGTTTACCTTCAATGCACTCTGTGAATCTTTTCAAAACGAAATTATTCCATCTGAATTTACAAATCAAAATAATTTCAGTAACTGCTAATCATCAAAGTTAATCTCAATGCCAAAGATTGCTCAAATAATCTACTGGGCAACAATGCTGCCAACACACACACATGGCTATGCAGTCAGTTGGCCAGTGAATATTATTCTGCATTTCCTATAAAAATGACCCCATTGTCCCTTAACAATTATTCTTGCTGTATTAGAGCAAACAAATAGAGGTCAAGGTGTTAATTAGTGGGTATTTACAACAGATAAAGAACATAAAGATTTTACGTTTGAAGCCCCCCCCCCCCAAAAAAAGGGCTAAGTCCACAGTTAACAAATTGCAATTAGCTTTTCAGATTAGTGTTGACAAGTCAAGCAAACAATGTGGTGATCTAAAGATGCTTCTTACCTGAAATGATTTCAATAAATTTACCTACCATTTTAAAGCAATATGATAGACTATTAGACTATCAATGTCTGCTCAATCAACCATCATACACAACTGCTGAAATAAGTTAATTGACTGAATTGTCAGCAGTTTTTGTTTTCTTTACACACATGTACACACCTCATCACACAACACTTATTGGAACTAAACCATTTAAGTTATAGGGGTGGAAGGATTGGCTAATATAATCAAACCTTCTACTCCTTGCTTTTTGATTATAAAACAAATTTTTCCATACATCACGGAATGTATCCCATGGAACTTCATAACTGAATGCATCCCATGGAACATCATGGAATGTACCCAGAGAACATCATCATGGAATGTTCCCCAGGGAACATCATCATGGAATGCATCCCATGGAACATCATCACATAATGCATCCCAAGGAACATCATCATGGAATGTACCCCAGGGAACATCATCATGGAATCTATCCCAGGGAACATCATCATGGAATGTACCCCAGGGAACATCATCATGGAATGTACCCCAGAGAACATCAGCTTGGAATGCATCCCATGGAACATCATCACAGAATGCATCCCATGGAACATCATCACAGAATGCATCCCAAGGAACATCATCATGGAATGTACCCCAGGGAACATCATCATGGAATCTATCCCAGGGAACATCATCATGGAATGTACCCCAGGGAACATCATCATGGAATGTACCCCAGGGAACATCATCAGAATATTAGTGTAAAAATGTAAAACTGACCTCACACTTTATTTTAATATGTATATAGAACCAATATTTAATTCATATGGTATGGTGAGTAATCCGATTATCTTTACCAATGTTTGTTTCCTGATGTCAGGTTTTCGTTACTGAAAGAAGTGTTGGCTAAAGTACATGTACCACTAAGGTTAATATTACGCCATTAATGCCGACGTTTACAGGAAATGGGGTCAACAATATTGTGATGGAGTTTTGGACTTCCCACAGCAGATGAGTTTTTTTTCTTTGATGATTACGACTGGACAAAACTGTCAAGACTGATCTGGGTAGGATTCAAACCTGCCCCCATCTAGTCACAAGTCGAGCATGCAAGCTACCATTCAGCCAAGTGCTAACATTGTACTAACATGGTCAGCATAGGCTAAACATAGATTTTGTGGACTAACACATTAACACACAGAGAGAAATTAACCTTGAACAAAACAGTGTACCAGACAACAACAACAAAAAAATCATGTGATAGTACATAGTTCCTTTATAAACAAGGCATTTCATCAACTTTATAAAAAAATGCATCCATAATTAAGATGGAGTACTGAACAATTAGAAATGTAGGAATAAATTGTTACGAAAATGTATCATGTCATCAAATAAATGGAGAATTAATTCTTTAGAAGAAAAAGTAAAAGTTATTTGACTTCATGACAATGGGGAGAGTTCAAGAGTTCCTGCTGAAAAATTTTATGTTGGGAAGACTCGAACATACAACATTGTAACAGGGATGGAGAATATTCTGTGGCAGTCCCAAATGTAGTAAATGGAAAGAGAACTTAAATGCCAAGCAATGGATGTACCAAGATTTAAATGACGTGTTTAAATGGTTCTGCCATACACAATATCCTACTTGTATTTCACACTTAAGAATAAGAGCTATTAATGAATGTTAAGTTGAAATAAATCAGTTCTTTAGACAAGAACCTTTCAATAGTTACTGCTACTTTTAAATGAAGATATTCAATGCTTTGAAGTTATTTATAGCTTTCTTACTACATACACATTCTTGTCATAGTCCCCCTCTGGAAAGGCCACCTATCTTATATGGCCACATTCCTACTGCTGAAGGGGTGGCCATATAAGAGGGGGATTACTAAAGTTGCAAAGCACTGACATCAGATGCATAATAAAGAAGAAAGAAAAAAGAGAAAACTCTTCCATAGGCATTGCTAAATCTATTAGACAGCTCACATGCAATATACAAATAAAATTAAATGCCGAGTCAAATTAATATTATGGGAATGGATAGACATATGAAACAATGATGGACAGATTACCAGTAAATTTAATCATTATTGGTCTAATAAGCTAACTTATATATTGGGCCCTATGTATGTCCCTGTTTCACTATCTTAATAGGGCCTATGTATGTACCTGTTTCACTATCTCATTAGGCCAAATGTATGTACCTATTTCACTATCTCAATGGGCCCTATGTACTTACCTATCTCACTATCTCAATGGGCCCTATGAATGTACTTATTTCACTATCTCAATGGGCCCTATGTACTTACCTATTTCACTGTCTCAATGGGCCCTATGAATGTACCTATTTCACTATCTCAATGGGCCCTATGTACTTAACTATTTCACTATCTCAATAGACCCTATGAATGTACCTATTTCACTATCTCAATGGGCCCTATGTACTTAACTATTTCACTATCTCAATGGGCCCTATGAATGTACCTATTTCACTATCTCAATGGGCCCTATGAATGTACCTATTTCACTATCTCAATGGGCCCTATGTACTTACCTATTTCACTATCTCAATGGGCCCTATGAATGTACTTATTTCACTATCTCAATGGGCCCTATGTATTTACCTGTTTCACTGTCTCATTAGGCCCTATGTATTTACCTATTCCGCTACATCATTATGCCCTATGTATTTACCTGTTCCACTATCTCATTAGGTCCTAAGTATTTACTTCTACCACTGTTTCATTGTGCTCTGTGTACTTACCTGTGCCACTATTTTATTGGACCCAATGTATTTACCTGTGCCACTGTTTCATAAGTAAGATAAGATAATATCTCTAATGCCAAGTTGTTGGGTTTCACATCTATGCTGACACCAGAAAGCAGCCAGTCCTTGAATCTCTGAGACTTAAACTTCTTACCTTTAAAAAAAACACAGAAACATTGTGTAATAAATGATCTTATAAAACTTGATCATCATCCCTATGAACTTGCAGTACCCTTATTGTAACGATTGTCAGAAGAACCACATATATGTAGTGCTATAAGTGAGTTTGTCTTTTAGAGGGGTACATTCCTTAAAAAAAAAAAAATTCAACTGGTATAAAGGGATCCACAATCATGTATTATACATTGAGGTACTTTATAGGGAGGGGCCAGTGTATTCTAATATATTATTAATTCTGCAATTTACTGTGATATCAATTAGAGTAACTGTGTTATAATTCTCCATTCTTACAATAGTAAACCTATCAAGATCTCTTTTTCACCAAGTTTCTTCACACACTTCTAGAGGTAATTGAATTTAGTGCTTAAAGTTAAAACAAGATGCCAAAGTGGGAATGAAATCACTCACCTGGCTTACATAACAGCTGACCATTTCACTAATTGGACTTGTGCAGTATTATAAGAACAAAACATAGGCTACCTAACTCCCAAGCAATAAATAATGTTGAGTGTAATTATTCAATAAAGTCTAATCAAAATTATTTCCAAATAAAAGCATAATTAAGATGCATGGTACAATGCTCATCATCAAAGTCATCCAAAAGCTTAATGATGTAAATGCTTTTACCAAGTTTTATCAGAACTCAACGAGAATAACGTCATAAGGTAACATGCTCAGCTCATCAGATGCAACAACATCTCATTAATATGCTCAGATTTCACAAGACAATGATTATATCAGTTTATTTATCAAGTTGGAGCCAGTGGTCTAAGTGGTTAGAGCATCCGCCTCAGATGCAGGAGGTTATGAGTTCAAATCCCAGCCAAGTCATACCAAAGACATATAAAAATGGTTGGCGCTCGGCATTAAGAGGTTAGTGTTAGGACTGGTTGGCCTGGTGTCAGGATAATGTGACTGGGTGGGACATCATGCTACATGTCTGCAGCGTGATGCCCCAGTTCGAGACATCACAATAAACTGTCACACTGCAGACATTGTAGACATTGTAGCAATATGATTGAAAAAATGTTACAGCTATGTTAAAAATCCAAACCACACAGAAAAACAAGTTGGAGCAAGTTCTGGCTGAAATTAAGCCTGTAAAGTGGTAACATGCTTAGCCAGATACAAGATTACCGGTACTACATTATTCTGCATTATATAGCTCATAATCAAATTCATCCAACAGCTGGATAATATAAGATTATGTAACAAGTTGGATCCAAATCTAATGCATGGATTTCACTCACACTTATGCTCAGGTTCTGCTACAATTTTCAAAAACTTTAATTTCCTTGCACATACATCTGCATGACATTTAATATTTGAAATGAAAACTACCATTTCATCCTCATGATTCATAATAAAATTCTCTATCTGTCTAATTTCTAAATCAAAACAGACTTACACATGTACAAAATATGAAACTGTGGAGTGGAACCAAGAAGACTTGTAAAGAATCCATAGCTTTGACAATTCAACTTTTTTCATCATTATGCAAGTTTTTGTTCTTTAAAAAAATAACATCTATGATTTAAGATAATTATTCTCTTTGCAATACACAATATTCACCAAGTTAATAAGGTGATTATGTGGAACTTAGGTACTTTTGCACTGAACTCCTAAACTGATGTTCAGTCATATGAAACACTTTCGATGGAAAATGTAATGAACACATAATGAATTATTCACATAAATTTAACTTACAATAATAACAGTGAGCATTTGCATATATTGCAAGAAAACCTGTTTTGCTATCCAATGAATGCAATCAATAAAGTGATCTGTTAAGTGTTGCTGATATGGCTTGAATTAAGGCAACTCTTTCAAATACAATACCAAAATTAAATTTGTAATTTGTTAAACAATCACCCAAGATTCTAATATCACAAAAACAGGTGGTCTATTAAAGAAGCTATCTTAATCATAAGATTCATGATTTAGCACAGAAAACCATAAAGTTAACATAGAACACCATGTGGTTATCTCTAATTAACATATCCTATTTTAAAATTTTGTTTTTGTGTTCAGATGTATGCACCCTCTGTAGGTCACCCCAAATTGAGACAGAATGGCAAGCTGTACTAGAATGCTGATATTTTTAAACAACTTGCTATAAAACCTTATTGGTAGTAACACTGAACCTAACATACAAGCAGTGTCAACTGCAAAGCTCAAAGACCCAGCCCTGCCATCACATACTGCATCAACAGATCTGGGTCTATGCAGGAAGTTATGAGTAATGAATAGAACAAACAACATAGACTGCATCTGTGATGCTTTATGCAGCAGATGGAGGTCTATTATAACAACTCTATGGTCTTAAAATAAGTAATAGAAAAGAGCAAGAAGCAACAATCTTTACAAAATTCAACAAATGTTTTCCCCTGATAAAAAGTGAAAATGTAAGTAGAACTTATCGTATTGCAAATTAAATCCCAAATTATCCAAGAATTACTAACAGAATGAATAAAGTTATGAATAAAGTTTAGTGGTATTCCAAATAATTTCCAATGCTGAAGGTGTTAATATCCCTGTCATGGCCGATAGTCTCTACTGTACTAAAGGCCTGGATTGTAATGATGTGTCAACAGTATTTTGTTGAATCAAAGTAATATACTCCTAGGTTTCCTTGTTTGAATTCAATATAATTCCCAGTTAATGGCTCTGTCCAAGAATATTATAGAGTACTCACTCTGTATTTCCAAATAAGAATGATTCAGCCCAAATCACAAACACTGAACAAAGCAAACACAGAACAAAGCAAACACTGAACAAAGCAAATAATTCTGCCTTAATATCTTATAGCACTAAGAAATAATATCCACAGTAAACAAGATTATAAATAGATTATTATGCTTGATCTATGTCCTGATTAGCATTTAATAATATATAACAAATAAAAATAACTATTACTTAATGAATTCTAGAAGATTCTGCTACTAAAATTAAAATAAAGAACATGGTAAACTTGACTCAGACCAAGATTTATATGTTTACTTCTATTCATAATGATCCTAATATTAAGCCTACACTCACTGAGAAAAAAAATATCAGCTATGTAATACTAGCTGTTTACAGAATAAAAAAGAAATCAATGATTCTGATCAGATAAACAATGGACAAGGTCAGCACAAAATATAATTGTACAAAACTCATAGCGGGGCCCTGAGTGACGGAGTGGTCTAAAGTGCTCTCCATTACAGATCACTGCCATCTCACCTCTGCCTTTGTGGGTTTGAGTCTAGGATTCGGCTAATGTGGGTATGTGAGAAAGCTTGCCAGTAGCTTCTCATGGGTCAGTGGTTCTTCCTGGGGTTTTCCTGGGTTCTTTCTCCACCATTAATACTGGCCGCAATGCATAGCCTATAATGTGCTGAAAAATTGCGTTAAAATCCCACAACAACAACAACAAAACTCATAGCACATAATGAATGTGAAAAACCTAACAAGCAATGCAAATTAAATATACATAACACTCTGCAGCTGGACCCAACTGTAAGATATGACAATGATACTAATAGACTGTGTTATTTCATAATAACTTCCATGTGTCTCAGATTAATCCATAATTCTGCCCATTAAGATGACATTCAATTTCCTGCTACCTTGGTTTTAATGTCTGGTTTCTAACCCATACAAAATAAAATTAAAATTTACCACTTTCTGATGCTTTCTTTTGTACTGACTGACTTAATAAAGATAATGTAAATGCAATACTTCAAATCTCATGGAATACTCTGACGTCAGTCACTACTTTTTCTTTCATTTTAAGAATTATGGACTTGGAATACTGTTTTCATTTTTCCTAAAATAAAACATTACCCAGCTTTCTATACAACCTTGCTAAGTTAACAACTGCCAATGTAAATCCATCAAACATCATCAAAGTATCACTAAGCTCTCCTATTTATAAAATACATGTCTGTATTATAGTGTGTGCTAATAAAAATTATCATTTTTCTGGAATATATTATCTGGAAAATTAATATCTTTATTGTCCAAATTGTGTGCTGATGTGCCTGCCAAGTTCAATTTGGCTGGAAGTAGGCTTGCTGACCTGGGCTGCATCATATCCTTGCTGAGATTTACATAACGTTTCAGTGTTTTCTTTGACAACCAAAGAGTGTTTTGTCGCCGTTCTGGTGCTGGTTCTTTTGTCTGTAAAAATATGTCAGTTTGCTCTTGTGTATGAACTGCCACAAGAAAATGAATGTGTATAATACCATCAATATTCAAAGTGAGCAATCTGAAATTACACAGGTACTTCAATTTTTATCAATTCTGGGCATGCTGTGGCAGATATGTTGTTTCATCTGTGTGAATGGACATAAAGTAGTAACAAAATCAACTGATTAAAGCCTCACAAGTCACAATCATCACTACAAAATGATCTCTAACCATGACCATGACACCAATTATAACAATGTATGCAACGGCTAATTGGAGCAAGTTCTAATATCGATATGGTTTCATAATATAAAGACTGTGACAACGGAATGTAATGCCAAATTGATAAACATCTATTCAATTTATCACACCCATAAAATTATGAAAGATAAACCATATATTTACATAAATGAGGAATTTTCGTACAAATCATAAAAATATTTTCCAAAACCATGATTCATTTGAGTATACTGGTATAGATTACTGGAAGACAGAAGTTTCAGGTATATATATTATGGTGTTTTTAATCTATGCATCTCTTAGAGACCATAAAATGTGCTAAACAACTGACCTACAGCCAATAAATTTCACATTTACAGTATATGTATGACAAACAACTACTACACATGTTTATGGATTCCAAACTTTCCTATGTGTTACAACCACTGTTTGGAGTTGTTGTTATTGTTGTTGTAGGGTTTAACGCCATTTTTCAGCACAAGATAGGCATTACATGGCGACCAGTATAAATGACGGAGCAAGAACCCGGGGAAAACCCCAGAAAGAACCACCAACCAACAAGAAACTACTGGCAAGCTTTCTCATGTACAAACACTGGCCAAGCCCAAGACTCAAACACACGCAGACAGAGGTGAGACAGAAGTGATCCATAATGGTGAGCGCTTTAGTCAACTTGGGGCCCCTGTTTGGAGTTGAAGCTTTCACACATGTTGCAACCATTGTTTGGGGTCAAAGCTTTCCCATGTGTTGCAGCCACTGTTTGGGGTCAGAGCTTTCACATGTGTTGCAACCACTGTTTGGGGTCAAAGCTTTCCCATGTGTTGCAGCCACTGTTTGGGGTCAAAACTTTCACATGTGTTGCAACCACTGTTTGAGCTTTCACATGTGTTGCAGCCACTGTTTGGAGCCAAAGCTTTCCCATGTGTTGCAATCACTATTTGAGTCATTATTCCTGTAATTCTTAGACTCTAATCTGAATTATAACTGGAAATATAAGAGATTGCCTTTATTATAACTATTTCATACGATCACCTCTTTATTAAGCAGTACAATTTTTATGCCAATTTATTCAAGATCAAAAATTAAGACAACAATTGAAAACAAGCATCCTTACTGAAGTTAGCCTGCCTGGATTCACAAAACTCCATGTACTGCTGTGGGTTCAGGCCTCTGGATACCAGATCTGCTCGCTGGAAAATACAACTTAGAATATTTTAAACTTTACAAATTTTTAAAAGAATATATATCATAAACACATATGCCCCCCCCCCCCCACCTACAGACTACAAAGTTAAAATACCCATAAAAGCTATTTAAAAAATCTTGACAGGTCATCCACATAAGCATAATGATATATACCAAACCTCATTCCCTATGCAAAGTGGCTTCCCAATACCAGGATAATGATTGGTAAAAGGTTTTTAAAAAATCTTGGTGAAAAACGATTTAAAACAAAAAGTTGTCCAAAAGGCAGGCAACTCTAATTATCTTTAAAATATATGCATATCTGATCAGGTCAACTACATATAAATAAAAACACACCAATCAAATATGTACCAAAAGGTCAAGAAATGGAGGGACAGAAAATTCTAATGTTATGGAGAAAACTGCCAGGAAGAGTAAATTCTTCAATAAATATGAATAATTTACAAGATAGAGCTGCACATGGTTGTTCATTAATAATTTCTATACTAAAACATTCAAGGGCTGTAATTCCCAAGAATCATGTGTTTATACTAAAACATTCAAGGGTCATAATTCGCAAGAAATGTATCTTTAGTATCATATTCAATGGTTGCAATTCTCAAGAAATATGTCTCTACTAAAACTTGTAAGGGTCATATTTTCCAATTAATATGTGTCTACACTAAAGCATTCAAGGATCATATTTTCCAAGAAATATGCATCTATACTAAATATTCAAGAGTTGTATTTCCCATGAAATATGTGTCTATATTAAAACTTCAAAGGGTCATATTTCCCAAGAAATATTTGTCTATGCTAAAACATTCTAGGGTCACATTTTCCAAGAAATATGTGTCTATACTAAAACTTCAAAGGGTCATAATTCCCAAGAAATAGTTGTCTCTAATAACATTTTCAAGGGTCACAACTTCCAGGAAATACATGTCTATACTAAAACAGTGAAGGATCATATTTCCCAAGAAATATGTATCTATACTAAAACACTCAAGGGTCATAATTCTCAAGAAATATATGTCTATACTAAAACACTCAAGGCACATAATTACCAAGAAATAGGTGAATAAAATGAAACATTCAAGGGTCATAATTCCCAAGAAATATATGTCTATATCAAAACTTTCAAGGGTCACAACTTCCAGGAAATACATGTCTATACTAAAACACTGAAGGGTCATATTTCACATGAAATATGTGTCTATATCAAAATGTTCATGGGTCACAATGTCCAGTGTCTATACTAAAACACTGAAGGGTCATATTTCCTAAGAAATGTATGTCTATGCTAAAACATTCACAGGTCATAATTCCCAAGAAATATGTGTCTGAACAAAAACATTCAAGGAGGGTAACATTTCCCAAGAAATATGTTGTCTATACTAAAACATTCAAGTATCATAACTCCCAAGAAATATGTATCTATACTAAAACTTTCAAGTGTGATAATTCTCTAAAAATATATGTCTATACTAAAACATGCAAGGGTCATATTTCCCAAGAAATGTGTCTATACTGTTTTGACTCTATGGTTTTTAAATAACAAAAAAGAGCAAAAACTAGCGAGTTTTTTTAAAAAACAAATTCATAAATAATATATTTCCCTACAATAAAAAGTGAAATTTAAAAAAAAATTACAGTATTGTGAACTAAATCCCAAACAGTCCTAAAAGTTCTATCACAAGTCCAAAAGTACAGAGTTCCAAATGAAGTCCAGTTGTGATCCAAATGAATTCCAATTTTGATTGTGCTAATATACCAGTAGTCTTGAATGTGCACAAGTGCCAGTAGTCTTGATGTACCACAATGACATAATCCACAATATCCTTGAATGAATTCACAATAATCCCCAAATAGTTATTTAGTCCAAGAAGTAATACGTATTACTGAGCACTTTGTAAGTCCAGTGAATAATTTAAATAAATAAACTCTCTCAAATAAAAACCAAACACAACAATAAGACCAATTCCACTTGACCTGGGTCACAATTACTATTTTCTGAAATGGAAAATTTGTTTATGTAACCTTAAAAGGTCAGAATCAAGGCTGTATCTGTAACTTAAACTGAAGGAAACATGTTTACAAATATTAATTATCTTAATATATAGAGTACAACGATAGACAAATATTATCAATATATTATGTCAATTACAAAATAAATGTCACTAGTTAGGTCAACCCTTACAATCTATAATCACAAACAAAACAATTAAGCAGCCAATGCAAAATAAATATATATAACAAATACTAAAAATTTCAAGGGTTGTAATTCACAAGAAATATGTCTATACTAAAACATGCAATGGTCGTATTTTCCAAGAAATATGTGTCAATACCAAACATTTGAGGGCTGTAATTCCCAAGAAATATGTGTCTATGATAAAACATAAATGGGTCATAATTCCCCAGAAATATATGTCTATACTAATACATTTATGTAGTGCATGTAATATATAGGGGTATAATTCTGAAGAAATATGTGTACCAACCTACTCATTTTTGAACAAGTAAAAACATTTGTTTAGATGTACCTTCACAACAAATCTGCTTCAAATCAAATAATAAATGTGGATGGTAAGGATCTTAACAATGCAGATGCCAGATGAAGTATAGGCAGACAGACAAAAGGATGGAATGATGGATGGAGACTATTTCTGTTGTACAGCTATGGACGGGAAGGTCTGATCAAGTTTGACATTAAACATAGGAAAGAGACAGTGGGGTGAATAACAAGAAAATGTTGTGAAAGGAACATAAATAATAAGAAATCAGTTGTACTACAGTTTCGTTTATCACAAAATGCTAAGATTGACCAATTATTTTACATGAAAAGATCTTTGCACTCTTTGATCATTCTCATCATCTTTATCACAAGTGAAAGAGTCAAGGAAATGTACAAATCTTAGTTGCTGTATATAGTCCTTTATCAGTGGAGTCCAAGTACAAAATGCATAGACCAAGCTCTGCCACTGGGTCAATGTAAGGTCTATGTTGTTTGCATCTGAACTCAACTTATAAGCAAGTACATACAGCATCCTGCATTTGGTAATTGATATAAAACATCAATGTGTAATTAGCAAAATAATAGCCAGAAGAAAAAGCCATATTGCAAGAATCTTGTTTTAAAATAGCCGGAATGTTTCAATTCATATCAAAAAAATGGACTGTTAGTATGGAATAATTTTGAGATGTATCTCGCTTGTTATAAAATTAGTGTGGAAGATGTATACATGCAAAGCCAGTGTGTGAGATGGTTACAGGGTATGTTTTCATTGGCCCCAAAACAGAACCCTTGACCCCAAATAACTTCCAATCTGCTGTTAAACATAAACATTCTGAACAAATGCTGTAAAGTCTTTGGTGTGAATAACATTTAAAAAAGGCACTGTCATGCCCTGGAATCCGAGTCTTATCAGAATGTTTCTCTGAGCAAAGCTTGGAAAATGCATGTAGGAAATTTAAAGATGGTTTGACATGTCAATGATTTTTAAAAGAGAGGTACAAGTCCTATCTCAGTTATCTCATTTTGAGCACACTACTGAAGCTAGAAACCTGAAACTTCTCACATGTTTGTGTGTGTGCCATTAAAAGTGAAGAAAATACAATTTTGATATTTAACTTTGTACAATTAATCTTAACAAAAATCCCTCAAAGGCACTGACACTCTAAAGGCCATCCCCCCCCCCATAAATTTCCAGGAATCCAATTAAGAAAGGTTTTTTATTTTTAACTTCTGAGTGCTGAAGCCATTCTTTGATATTATTGACCAATTAAACGATTCTCAAGACTGGAAATTTTACAATACATATGCTAGATTAGCACCATCTTCATGTATGACTACCCAGACATCATAAGAAGTATTAAATAAAAATCCATTCAAGATTTTCAAGATGGCCCTTAAAGCACTTAGTTGGTCATCGTGGGTTTAACGCTATTTTTAAGCACATGATAGGCTATATATGTGCCCAGTATATTTGGTGGAAGAAGAACTAAGAAAGTGTATGTGTGATTTTAATTTTTAATGCAGCTTTAACAATTTTTCAATCATATTGCTAAGATGTCTGCAGTGTGGCAGTTTAGAGAGATGTCTTGCACTGGGGCATAGATCCAACATGCAAACAGTCATCATATGTTAATTTCTACCAGATGTAAACAACAGACTGTGTGATGTATAAACTATTCATAAAATAATGTACAAAAATGCTTGCTTTCTTATCTGCAATTTACTAAAACATGTTCATTATATTCAGACTTAGAGCCTGAAATAATTCTTCGTCAATTTACTTAAGCATATTCCTTATGTTCCAAGTAAGAGCAGAAGAAATGTCATAAGTTTATTTTTCTACAAAGAATGTGACTGAGATTGCCCAAAACTCTGTGACATTAAACAACACTCCCTGAGACATGATTTTTTTCTTATCAACAAATGATCATGACATGAAAGCATGACTGTTCCAAAGCGGGTATTTGATGGCCACGATTATGCTTGATACATACCAGCAGTCGCTCATTTTTAACCTCATCTGGTCTGTCATCATCACATAAACTTGTGAGCTCTCCTGTTGATAAAAAAATAGTTTTCATGAGTAAAAGAAAGTGGAATAAATTGAAAACATACTTTAGTCCTGTATGTAGGCACTAGTAGGACATGGTGGAATCGGGAGATTGACCAGTGATCTCAGCGATGTTGATATTGGTCAAGGTATGCAGGGTATCAACAAAAACTGGTAGCCATTGATTTCATGCTGTATATTTTTACAGGAATCACCATCAACAATTCCTGAATTTTGAAACAAAATATACTAGAGCATCTTTCATTGTGATACAGGGACCCCAAGTGGCCGAATGGTCTAAAGCGCTGTCCATTATGGATCACTACCATCTCATCTCTGTCTGCGTGGGTTCGAGTCTCAGATTCGGCCAATGTGGGTATGTGAGAAAGCTTGCCAGTAGCTTCTTGTGGGTCAGTGGTTCTTTTTCTGGGGTTTTCTCGGGTTCTTCCTCCACCATTAATACTGGTCGCCATGTATAGCCTATCATGTGCTGAAAAATGGCATTAAACCCTACAAAAACAACAACAACAACATTCTGATACAAATAGGTATCAGCTTAAATAATGCTTGCTCCTTCAAATTGGGCAAAATAAATATTCAGTCTCTTTCCTTTCAAACCAATTTAGTAAATGATGCATTTAGCTGATTTTGGCCCACTGGTAGCCATTTTTTGTCAAATCAACACATAAGGGTTATATGATACCCATTGGAGTAAATTGTACCTGAGTATTGCCAGCCATGTTGTAGCATGATACCCATTGGAGTAAATTGTACCTGAGTATTGCCAGCCATGTTGTAGCATGATACCCATTGGAGTAAATTGTACCTGGGTATTGCCAGCCATGTTGTAGCATGATACCCATTGGAATAAATTGTATCCGGGTATTGCCTGCCATGTTGTAGCATGCTATCCACTGGAGTAAATTGTATCTGGGTAAAGCCAGCTATGTTGTAGCATGATACCCATTGGAGTAAATTGTACCCAGGTATTGCCAGCCATGTTGTAACATGATACCCATTGGAGTAAATTGTACCTGGGTATTGCCAGCCATGTTGTAGCATGATAGGCATTGGAGTAAATTGTACCTGTGTATTGCCAGCCATGTTGTAGCATGATACCCATTGGAGTAAACTGTACCTGGGTATTGCGGCTATGTTGTAGCATGATACCCATTGGAGTAAACTGTGCCTGGGTATTGCCAGCCATGTTGTAGCATGATACCCATTGGAGTAAATTGTACCTGGGTATTGCCAGCCATGTTGTAGCATGATACCCCTTGGAGTAAATTATATCTGGGTATTGCCAGCCATGTCGTAGCATGATACCCACTGGAGTAAATTGTATCTGGGTATTGCCAGCCATGTTGTAGCATGATAACTGCCTTAGATGAAATATGTATCATGAAAGTAACACATGCATAAATAAATGGAAAAAGTACAGAAGTTCATGTTAGCAAAGAAAACATCTCTTTATCACTGTAGGATTTGTTAAATCTTGAAAACAAAGAAAAAGTAATTGTTTTTCTTTTAAGTTGTGCCTTTCTTTAAATGATCACAACACCTTGATTAGATACATTAAAATAATTTTTTACAAACACATTTATTATCGTATTTTGCATATATATGTGCCTGATGCATGACATTAAATGAAAAAGACCCCTCTATTTAAAACTCCCACAGCACATGAACCAGGTATCTTTTCTCCTTTGGCAAACATACTTTGCAGTTACCAGTTGTTGACACAGTTCATACAAGACAAAAATAGAAATATCAATTTAGGTCTGGAACTAACCACAACATTCTGCCAATCTCATTTTCACACTGAAATATACATGAGAACTGAGCAGAATTTCAAAGGCTAAGTTGGTAAGGCACCTGCAAGGTAATGGGTTTTGTTTGTGTTGAATACTTTTATCTCAAAAATCCTAAAATAACTAACAGTTAAAGAATGTAGATTGTATAATTTCTGGATATATCCAAGTCAACATCCTTCCTAGCCAAGGTTCTGATATGTTAACCTTATCTACACCTTGGTAGATTGATCAGATATTTCAGTGCTTTGTCCTAGCCACATCTATTGGATTTCATAGTTGCCTCAGTAAGTAATGCTAACTAACCAGTAGTGTGTAACAGCTGTGCATTGCACGCTGGCTGAAAATGTATGACTAAATACCAGAGAGAAGCCAGCACAGGTATATCTGAGGTAAAGGATGTATTTGTATGAACATGGACTGGCAGTGGAAAATTGCTTATTTATGAGTCCATTCCAGTTATGTGCTCCACACCTCTCTTTCATGTAGGAAGTATTCAAATTTGAATTAGTTGATTCTGATTGGATGAGGCAGATTCCTGATGCATTCAATGAAATTAATACACCCAAATTAATGAACTATCTAATTAATCCACCAAGGTGTAGATTGGGTAAACATACCAGAACCTTAGGAAGCAAAGATGGCAGATGCCATGTGAAAGGTAGGCACCTGCATGTCTTTAAAAGGGAGGTAAGAGGATAGTTTATTCAATCAGGATACAATATGCACCCTTAGGGGAGGTAGATTATTATTCAATCTCTATTAAGATGTAAGCATATTAATACAAAAAAATTATCAGGTGGAACAAGTATTTAACAAATTAATCAAAATGGACGTACGTATTTTGGGAGGTTAAAAATACTTTCATGTTTATATCTTGCTATTATCTTGCGACAGATTACAATTCTATGAATTTTACAAAATTAATTGGGTAGATACAGTTATTAAAAGGAAACAGCATGTAATCTTGTCCCTAAACATATCAGAGATTTTGATTTTGAATTATTTTGCACGGAGTTTTCTTGGTTACTCTCACTGAAACCAGAAAGTGTTCAGAAAATCTGTGTGCATCTGTCCCAGTTAACATTTCAACAAACTTCAACATTGGTAGGAAAGTCTACATCAGAACACCAAATCCTACTGCTTGGAGTAATTTTCTTGCACAGTTTCAATGTTCAATGTTATTCTTATGTTACTGTCAGCTAAATCCTAAACTGAAACAGCCCTTTTAATGAACAAAATCATCTACACCATCAACATTTAGAACACAGGCAAAGACTAGTTATGTACTGGATATCAGATTGGCACAATTTTGTTAGGATCAACTAGACACCACAAGAAGTCTTCCAGTGTAAACCCCACAGCAGTATTTTCAAGATGGCTGCTACAGTGGCCATATTTGATGTCAGATCAGCACCAATTTCAATAAAGACAAACTAGACATCACAAGAAGTGTTTTTGTGAAAATCCAATCTTGACACAATCAGCCATTCAGTGCTGATCTGGCAGCCATCTGGGATGTCTGAGCTGAACCCTTTTCACTTATGACTAACTAAACCTTGAGATGAATGTGTGTGTACAATGTTTCATGGCAATCCTCCATCTAGTTTAGAAGTTATAGCACCAACAAATTTGTGCTAATGGACAACGGACATCAGGCCATCCAATTAGAACTATTGGTCAATGAAGAGTAAGGCTCAAAATGAATTTTCCACCATATATACTTACCAAATGTTGTGGAGGGCTTAACTTTCTGGTAATGAAGAAATCTACTACTTTGTTGTCAAAAAGTCCTATGTAAGTGTCACTATGATTAAAATGTTCTGCACAACATTAGTCCTACATATCCAAACCAAACCTACAGAAAGCTTGCACTTAAGGAAAGTAAGTCTATGAATACTGGGGTCAAAAGGTCAGTGGTCAACTGTGACTGAAAGAAGAAAATTGAATTGCCGTGATGTACAAGTCAGAAATGGATAAATACTTTAAACCCAATGTTGGCAACACAGAATATAGTAAACCTGATATCTGAAATGCAGGATAATAACAGTTGCATTTACAGTGCTAGGTAAGTAAAACATTTTGACTAGTTTGCATTTTGCAAGTTCCAAGATGCCTGCCTGTTCTACACCCATATTAAAACAGACAAACCATTTCAATCATCAAATTCAATGTAAGGATTATCAATAAAACAGCAATACATTGCCTGACACAACATATCTGACTTGCCAGACCAGTTGGAGGCTGATAACCTCAGACTGGAAGATGGCTTAGTTGGGCTGATACAACTAAATCATACTCTAATGTGGCACTAACTGAAAATGAAATGGTAAGAAACTAGAGAGAGATGGTCAGAAGGCAGCCTTCATGACAACATCCAAAGAGAAATGATTCAAATAGGCGCAAGATAAAGCAATAACCCTGACCTCATGATGGGCTTTGATTTTCATGGAGTTATCTCCCTCTGTGTGTGTGTGTGTGTGTGTGTGTGTGTGTGTGTGTGTGTGATTTGGATTTTTAACATAGGTAACAATTTTTTGGTCATATCCCTATGATGTCTGCAGTGTGGCCATTTATAGTGATGTCTAGCACTAGGGCATCATGCTGCAGACATGTAGCATCATGTCCCACCCAGTCACCTTATCCTGACACCAGGCTGACCAGTCCTAACACTAACCTCTTAATGCTGAGCATCTAGCCTGGCAGCTGTTAGTACCATTTTGTACAAGTCTTTGGTATGACTTGGAAAGGATTCAAACCCGCAACCTCCTACATCTGAGGTGGACACTAACCACTAGACCACTGGAATGGTCTCCCTCAGAGATTCATACGCTATTATCACAATACAAACAATCCACTTCAAGATGATGGCTGCCAAAATATCAGAATACTTTTCAGAAAGAGATCAAGAAGGTTAAAAACCTTTCCTTTCTCTTTTGATTCAGATAGATTTGTAAGGCTCTATCTGTGCCAAGGAGACTATCTTGATAATCCCCAGTACAGATATGACTGAGACATGGGATTTCAGCAGGAAGGGGATCTACCAAGGGTAACTTATTCTCGACTAAAACTCCTGGCTGACTTTTGAGAATTTTATGCTTTGGGGATTAATGCCATTTTGCAGCACAAGATGGTTAATTTGGTGGAAAAACCTGAGAAGACTCTGGGAAGAGCCATAGACTCATGGGTAGCTAATGGAAAGCTTTCTTACACACTCCCACTTGTTCAGCCATGACTCAAACCCAAACAAACAGTGGTGAGATGTAAGTGATCTTTAATGAAGAATGCTGTATACCACTCTGACCAGCCAAGTTCCTGACCCAAGTCGGCAAAGAAGTGAGATCAAATCACAGTTACCAATGAAAAGTAACCCACCCCCATTCCAGCACTCTCATAAAGCATATGAATTTCACTCCTCCTCACCAATGCTATGGTATAGAGGAAGGAAGCCTGTTTAAGTCCAAGGTTCTTGAAAGAAGCTTCACTGAAAGATTCATGAGGTCGTTTATAAAACAACAAAAGAACACTCTAGATGTTCCACCTCAGCATTAGTGAGCAAAAGATTGGTCTCTGGGATTCAAAGTACCTGACAATTTCTTAAAGATATAGGTCTGACCCGAAGGTGGTACACATGAAGAACCAAAGAGTATAAGAGAAGGCTGCTTTACAGTCCTAATGAGCTATTTTCTTTGTCAAAAAGAAAATGATGAAAATCTGCAAATGTGGAACAGATAGGACCAATATATTTACTACTGTACCAATTACAGAAGATTCTTCACTTGGCACAGTAAACCTTTGAAGTTAGTTGTATACAGACTGAGTTATGCATTTGGCTGGAGATGAGCCAGGTGTAAAGGTGGTTATTTTGATGAGTGTTGTGCACAAAGCACATACTCCCTCAGCATTAATTCCTCCAGATCCATGACCAACAGGTTGAGGAGATTACTAAACCACAATCATTGGGGTCACAATGGAGCTATCAGGGTATGCCAGGAGTTATAAATCCCGATTCTGTCAAGAAACTGAAAGGTGGGAAGACGTACATATTCAGGTGATCCCACCTCAAACTGAAGGTGTTCACAGCCCATGCCCACTTCTCTGGCACTAGAGATGAAGTTTGTCATTCAGCATCATTGTGAAAAAGCTTACTACTCCACAGATAAAAAAAAGTGTCTCTGCTACTCGCTGGAGCTGAGACCATCTGTGAGGACTGCTCATCCATCTGGACAAGTTGTCCACCAAAATATTCCTCTTACCTGGAATGTGGCAGTTTCTGATCATGAGATCTTCTGAAACTGTCCAATAGTGGAGGTTCCATGCAAAGAGAAGTGGCATGAGTACCACCTTAATGTCCTGAGGTATGCGTGAGTCAATGTAATCACCATAGTGACCATGACATTCTGATGTCTTATGTGGTGGATGCAACTTTTAGTGCTGCAAAACATTTCCATTATTTGATTGTTGAGGTGAAGGGAAGCTTCTTCATGAGACCACATACCCTAAAGGATTAAGGAATCAGTGTAACTGAAGGAGTCAGATTCTGGAGTGTAAATTGTAACTCCCATCAGAAACCTGTCCTGATTTTCCAGCCAACTCTGATGGTCATGAAACTTGGATTTTAAGGGGATCCAAGTGGGCAGGAGGTAATTGTAAGGTCTCCAGTTTGCTAGAAGGAAGATCTGGAGGGTCTACATATGAAGCTTACCTAGTCCTCTGCCACCTTCAGGAGATAGTTGTAGGAACAAGCAAACAACAAAATCTCATCCATTCTTGCAAAGACAGCAAATATTTTAAGATTATTTTAGGTGAAACATGAACTGTTCCTTGCTGATTGAGAAAATTTATCCCCACATAAATGAAATTCAAATCTGACTTCTCCAGCATTTGGATTAGGCCTAGATTAGTATGTATCCTAGAGATCTATAGAGAACACAACATCATTTGGCTTGAAGGCATTCTTGACTAAAGAGCTATCTCCATCATGAATCACTCTCCTGAAGGAATTTGTCAAAAAGGTAAAAATGAGTCAAAAATTTCTCCCAACTCTCTGAAACTAAGACAATTTGGGAATAATATTCAAGTTTTTAAGTTCAGCACCTTTCTACTGTGCTCTTTACAAGAGTGCACACATCTACCTGTGGAGATGCCAGCTGGGATTGGTTGAACTAAATGGGAGTACTTTTAAGTGGTGAAGGGTCTCAGAAGTAAAGCCAGCAACCTTACCTAATTGTGAAAAAAATCCACACAAGTCATCCATGGTGACATGATCAAGAAAGGAGATGTGGCTGACTCACCAGCAGGTAGTGCAAGTCCTGAAATTTCATAGAATGGGAACATCTAAAAGGTAGGAGGATTCTTCTCAATCCCTTCCCACAGACCAGTTTACAAAGACCATTTCCATGAGGACTGAATGGAAGCATAGAAACAAGGGGTTATCAAGCTTACTCAAGACCAGTGGTCAAAACTCTATACCCAGTCTGAAGTACAGTATCCAACACCCATCACATGTTGATCAGTGCTTGGCACAAGGCACTCCATGTTTGACAACTGGTACATAGTGCATCATGATTGGTAATGAAAGATTGAGAACAGCATCATGTACCATTCTGCTGATCAGTGCCCAATGACGTATAATAACACAAAGTGCTTACTGCCCAGAGACATAAGCTCTTGTGACTCATTTGGAATATCCCCTGGTGACCTGCCCATTACTTGGTGACTAGTAACAGACCTTTAACGACCATTGCTAGACATACTGTGATGCCCAGTGCCCAGTAACTAGTGATAGACATTCTATAACTGTCACAAGATATATATCCTGATGGCTAGTGAGCCAGTACTCACTGACAGATCTTAGCCAGCTGTCACCTAACACATACCTGGACAATGACCAGTCAAATGATGTAGACCTTATTGGAAAGTTTCTTTTGGTAAACACAATAAACAAGATCTTGCTTTAAGTCAAGGTCTATGAGCACAAGATGATAGCTGCTTTTCTCTTGCTTTGGGAAGGCAGGGTTCGTTATTTAGATGCTGGTAACTTTCCTATGCCATGACATGGGAAGGATCCCTCTCTCAGACATCCCCCATGCAGAAGCAGGCAACTTCCTAACCCTGGACAACACTATCAACTGAAGCAGATGACAGCCTAATGCCAGGGAAGCCACAGCTCCCTTATGGGACCAGAAAGGGTCCTCCAAAGAAGAAGAGATGGAACTCCTCTTCCTGGCCCAGTATTAGTGGGATGAAACATATGAAGCACTGTTCTGCTAGCAGTGTATTCAAAACCCTCAAAATCAACAAAAAGATACATGCAAATCAAGCAATAACCTGGGATAAAATAAGTAATATAATACAACATGAAAAGCAATACAGGTACAGGCAAATAAAGCAATGACTCGGGACAAAATAAGTCAGATAATACAACATGATTGACAGTATAAATGCCAAATTACATCTTAATTGATAAAGTATGTGTATAAATGCACAAGTCCCCCAAAAAGGAAGGATGATATTACAACTGTCAGGAGTGGCATGGGGTAACAGATTGGGATCGTGTTGTGTTTAATTTTAGGTCACCTATTACTAATTGTCTAGAATAATGTTATTGGACTGCGGACTAGTGCCAGGAAAAGACACATCAATGCAGTAATAACAGGTAATGTAAAACAGCCAGACCTGTAAATACTTGAGAGTATGGATCTCAGTAGAAATGCCACTTGTAGCCATTTTGAACTGTAACCAATGTTACATGTTCCAAAATTTTCATGAAATTTGTGTTGCAAATCACTAAAATTTTGTCTAACATGTTTTGATGCAGTAGCTGAGCATTTACAATTACTGTAATTATTTCATTTTTTTTGCTCTGCATATTTCTCTTTTCTAATGCCTCAGTTTTCATTTTCTTAACTTCCCTGATTCTGAAACCTATTTTAAAAGTCCTGCCAAAAGCAATAAACAAACATTATTCACTTTTGCAAATCTAGTGGAATTTCTGTGTTTGGGATTTACCAATGCTCCTGAATGTATGCCATGGATGAAAACTATTTTTCTGAAGCAACTAATGTGACAGTATTAAGATTACCTCCCTATGCACAGTTATTTCCCTTGCAGACTGTTACATCCAACAAGAAGTTTACACTTTCATACAAAAAAAATTGTTTTGATTGATCAGTAGTGGTTATTCATCCAGTTAAGATGCTCTTTTAGTTCTTCTTCCCAAGTTTTTAAAATTGCAATAAACATAAACAGAACAAGAGTCCCTTGAAGGGACTGACGCTCTCCTGGCCAAATCTTTCCTATGAATTCAAGATAAGCCCATTGTTTCTTTTTAATAGCTAAGTGTTGAAACCTTCTCTAATATATTTCAGCTATAACAAGATTTTCAAGATGGCTGACAATGTGACTATATTGGATGTAAAATGTAAAATTGGAAGCATTTTCATTCAAGAAGTCTTTTGGTGAAAACAAGAGTCCCTGAAGGGACTAACACTTTTTTATCCCAAAAAATTTCCATTAATTCAAGGCAAGAATATTCCTTCCTTTTAACTGCTGAGTATTAAAACCATCTTTGACATTACTGAAGATTTTCAAATTAGTCACTGTGGCTGCTGAACTGGATGTACAATTGGCACCATGTTCATTTAGGACAACCCGACACCATTAGAAGACTTTTGGTGACAAGTCCATGTTGATATGACCATCCATTCAGGAAAACTGACATGACTTTTAATATATTCACTCCACCCACAATTTTCCTTCTGAACCAACTATATATCATAATTATCTTCTGATGATAACCCCCACATCAATATGACTATTCAGAAGTAGTAGCAATAACTAGATTTTCAAAATGGTGGCCATACTGAATGTCAGACTGAAGTAATTTTAATTTAGACATCATAAGAAGTCTTGTGGAGAAACCTAATGTTGATATGACTGTCCATCCAAGAGGAGTAGTGATAAAATGTTCAAGATGGTGACTGTAGCTGACATATACGATAGCAGATTAGCACCATTTTCCAGTGAAAATCCAATGACAAAATGTTCAAGATGGTGACTGTAGCTGACATATACGATAGCAGATTAGCACCATTTTCCATTGAAAATCCAATGACAAAATGTTCAAGATGGTGACTGTAGCTGACATATATGATAGTAGATTAGCACGATTTTCCAGTGAAAATCAATGTTGATACGACGTTCTGTTCAGACGGCATAATAATAACAATAATTTCAAGATGGCTGCCATGGTTGCTATAATGGATTCAGGTCAGCACCATATTCTTTTTACTTACGACCAACAAGACATCTATTACGACTTGGGTCTTAAACAAAGTTAATAGAAAAGAGTGAAAACCAACTTGGTTTGTAAAATTCAACAGATAATTTTATTTCCCAAGAATAAAAAGTGAAAATTTAAAAAGAACTTATATTATAAATTAAATCCCAAATAGTCCACAAAGTTATATCACGAGTCTTAATGAGTAAAGTACTAAGTAAATTCCAGTGGTGTTCAAATTAAGACCCAATGCTGAAGGCATCAATGTGCATCTAGTCTTGAATGTACTAATGTACCAGTAGCCTGAAGTGTGATGATGTACTGACAGTCTTCCAATTAATCACAATCATACAATACAAGATGTTCACTACAATTCCAAATTAATGTTTCTGTCCAAGAATAATATTAAAGAGCATTTTGTATTTCCAGTGCATAAATAATTTGAATAAATTCCACCCAAATGAAATACTGTACAAGTCAATAAGACTGATTTCTGCTTCAGATGTCACTGCAGGGATGAGTAATTTCTCAGTTAACAAGATTTTAAAAAACTCTACCTGACCTAGGTCATAATTTAGCATTTTCTGGAAATACTATGTATATTTAGTGGAATTTTCCATTCTAAAACACTCTTGGTTCTTTACAAGATAGAATCTGTTACTAAATTTACAATCAAGAACATGGTAAACATAATGTCTTTGACCCATACCAAGGTTATGATCCTAATATTTAACCCACACTCACAGGTAAATATTAACTATGTATTATTTATCAAAATAATAGTTATTGGTTAGTTAGACAATAATCTTGACTTTGGACAAGGTCAAGTCCAAATATAATAATACACAACACATGATCATGGAGAAAAAAGCTAATAAATACAAATTAAATATACATAATACATCACAAGTCTTTTGGTGAAAACCCTATTTTGATACAACCATCTATGTTGAAGCAGTGGTTGCCACCATGGCAGAAAGAAATGAAAAGATTCAGCCCTGGTCATTTTGGAAGTCAGATTATTAGCACTATTTCAATATAGGAAAATCTAGAGATCCTAATATTTCTGTCAGTGGAAACCTTGTGTTGACAAGACCAACTGTTCTGGAGATAAATTCCATGGATCGTACTTTGAATGCATGCTGATAGCTGCCATTCAGAATGCATCCGCTATTTATGAAACAATTAATGATGGAGAAGTTGTGACTGCATCAAACTGTTTTTTGTTTTTTTATCATTCACATCTTCATAGTCACTTCAATTGTAGAAATAGCTGAGGCAGTCTGAATAGATTGTGGATTCTTGTTTGTGAACAAACTTCCAGCAAACAAAATGTATGATTTTTATGTAAATTACTGTGCAAACATACATGTGAAGCATAATTTTGACATGCAGAATGAGTGAGGCTATAACAAGATTTCAAGGCTGTCTCTGTGGTGGCAATACTGGATATGCAAGCAGAAGTAGTTTCAATTAGGACCAACTGGTCTCTGAAATGATAATGCAAGTAAATTTTCATGTCAATCCTCCAAATAATTTGGAAAGAGAAGCAATAACAATATTGTGCAAACATATAGAAGATATATGGACAGTGATGGACAAGACATCCCATAAACATGTCTGGTCCAGCAGCTGATGGACAAGACATACCATAAACTTTGCACTGATGGACAAGACATCCCATACACTTTGCAGCTGATGCACAAGACATCCCATAAACTTTGCAGCTGATGGACAAGACATCCCATAAACTTGGCAGCTGATGCACAAGATATCCCATAAACTTTGCAGCTGATGGACAAGACATCCCATAAACTTTGCAGCTGATGGACAAGACATCCCGTAAACTTGTCTGGTCTAGCAGCTGATGGACAAGACATCCCATAAACTTGTCTGGTCCAGCAGCTGATGGACAAGACATCCCATAAACTTGTCTGGTCCAGCAGAACTGTTCATTTCTTTCTCCCAATCAGCTGTTTCCATAAGCTAGAGCAAACTTCTCAAAAGATATACCTTGGTGACAATTTTTTCAATTAAATGCACCCCCTCCCTCCCTCCATCCATCCATCTCTATTTCTTGCATTACATGTTAATTTGTAATTCAGAATCAATGAGTTCTTCATGCATGTGATTTCAATATTGTGTCTTTAAATTTCTGTCATGAATCTATAATGGCTCATACCTGTTTGGTCAATGGAAGACAGGAAGTCCATACAAAGTTTCTTCCTCTGCTTTACTGGCAAAACTTTGTCTAAATAAATAAAAAATATTTTTTTTACAAATTGTATGTTACATCATCATAAATTTATGCTATTTGACCAAAAAATGAACTATATTTTCAATATTTGAGGAACTAAAATTACTTAACTATAACTTTTCATAAAGTTAAATTTGTCATTATTAATCTGGATGACAATAAAATGGCTACATCATGAAGTTTGTGTATACATGTACTTATTCATGTACATAGTACAAGAAGTCTAATAGCGTAAAAAGTAGCAGAATCGCTTCAATATTGATTGATGTGCTTTTCAAGAGTGAGGAGACCAGAAAACCAAGTAGAAATAATGGATTTGGCATTGATCAAGTATTTGAACCTAGGGCTACAGTAGTGCAAACCGAATGCATCAATACCAGGCCTGACTGATGTATGTCACATGTATTGTTAATTAACTGCAGCTTAAGTAGGATACAGTATAACCCAACTATAGCACACTTCATAATAGCATGGATTTGGATGTGAAATGATTGTGGCATGACTCCTTTAAATTTGTATCTCTGTTTGCATGTGAAGAAACAAATTTCCTTTTTTCACAGTATGATACCTAGTGTGTAAAAATCAGTTATCATTTTGGGGAAGATATTGTATATTTGTTATTTTTTCACCATGATTATAGGTTATGTATAACTATATTCTGGACTTAACCTTGTCCAAAATAATATTCACTGTGTTTGTGACTAGGGTCAATAATGTTGTTTTTATTTTGTAAACAAATAATACATGGTTTATATTTCTCTAGGAGTGTGGATTAAATATTATGATCATTAGCAACTTGGGTCTGGGTCTAGGATATTGGAATCCCCCAAGCTGTACATGTTTCCCATGTTCTTTATTATAATTTCGGTAACAGATTTTGTCTGTTTACACCATATAATTTTCTAGAAATGAACATTTGACCTACATCTTGGCTTTTGTGCTTTAGCTTTCATACAATCTTGTTCATTTGAAAAACTATTCATTCTTGTGATAACATCAGAAGCAGAATCATTTGTATTGCTATGTTCAGTTCTTGATTTCGGTGGAGTTATTGTTTCAAATTATTATTTCTCTGGAATTACAAAGTGCTCAATAATATTCTGTGATAGAAACATTATTCTGGAATTTTAGTGAATTCAGACAAGGAATACTTGGATTTTATTACTGTGATTCATTGGAAGATTTAGCACATCACCAATCTTCAGGCCATTGGTACATTAGTACATTCAAGACAACAGACACATCAACACCTTCAGTGTTGGGTCTTATTTAAAACACCACTGGAATTTAATTAGAACTTTATTCATTATTACTGGTGATATAACCTTTTAGACTATTTGGGATTTAATTCACAATACTAAGTTCTTTTTAAATTTTCACTCTTTATTCTAGGGAAATAAATTAATTTTTTTAATTTACAAAACTTGTTGCTTTTCACTCTTTTCTGTTTCTTAGTTTAAGACCACGGTTGTTTTAAGCACTTGATTAATATGAAACAAGTTGATATTTAATATGCATTGATTTAAGATGGTGACTGTGCTAGAGACACATGTATTTTTGCACCCACTTTTATTACCCTCCCCTCTCTGCCATTTTTTTGGTGCCTACATTATTTTCTTTAGCTAACTGACAACTGACTTTTTTATAGCATGGTTCGGTACATAACATGGTCACATTTTATGGACCTGAACCATTGTGTTATAGTGGGGTCACACTGCAGTAGTTTTAGTACAGCAGTAGGGTTTAATGGACATCAGCATAACAATGGCTATATGGTGCCAAGGAAAGCCATGTTCAAAAATGTAAATATAAAGACTTGCACAAAAGTAACTCTAAGAAGATGAAGTCTTCCCCCAAAAATGCAAACATGAAGTACCAGAAAATAAAATTAAAAGCTAAGCATGTTAAATTTGCCACTGATAAATAAAAAAGACTAAAAAAGTAAACACCTTAAAACAGATGGTCAGGACCTGTTATATAATGTTCATTCCCTTAAAGAGTCCAAGATTTTCTTGGGTTGTACATCATCATAAACCTTCTCACACAAGAAAACTTCTATTTAACTTCTTTCTAAAAGGGTGGAAATCAACGTACCATAAGAAGCCTTTTAGTGAAAACCTGATGCTGATGTGGCCCTCAGTTCAGCGCAGGAAGCATTAAACAAACTGTGCAACATGTCCAACATGACACCCAATATGGATGTCCAAGTGGCACCATTTTCATGGAAGACCAACTAGACCTTGAGATGAATCAATGTAAAATTTCATGGCAATACTCCAAGTGGTTTATGAGGAGTAACAATAATAAACTTGTACTAATGGATGGATTGATGAACAATGGACAATTAGTATGAACCTGTGCCAGAAGGTCCAGATTTTATCATTATAAATTCCAGATGTTTAGAAAAAGTTTGATTCCATCTGAAAGGTGGAATGTATTTATTCTTGAAGTTAAATATGAAAATACATTGCCAATCTTCTAATAAAAAAATAACAACTTTGCCCTTCAAGACAGAGCTGAGGTCTCACCAGGATTTTAAAACTAGGAGTCCAGGACTCCCATTTTGGTAAAAATATGAGTCCCACCATCAAAAGTTGCAGTCCCTTCTTTCATACAGAATCAACACAGACGTGAGTGCATCTATTTTTAGATGGAGAGGTTTTCATAATGTAATCACTCACTTTAATATGGCTTCATTATAACAGTCCATTGACAGGATTGCAAATTTATGGTTTATTTATTTGTCTGCGTCCTTGTAGTAATTTTAGGCAATGGTTAAATAGTATCTGATTTGCTGTTTTTCCCCGTATTTTCGCAAAACATTGTCAGGTCGAAAAACAGCTTAGACCTTAAAGCGCATCTCGCAAATTCCACAACATAGCATTGTCCCATACGTTTCTGACCTACATAATTTGCATTTTAAAGTTAAATCTTTAATAAAATAATACCTTGGCTTTGCTTTCAATGATCTGTATATTTTTCTGAAAATATCTGCCCGATGATTTATGAAAACAGACAATCTAATAAACTGGTACATCCCAGACTTAGCAAAGTCCGCCATTATTTCCTGTTAGGCCTACTGGTTCACTTAGAGTTTCAAACTAATTTTATGAAAAAATAGTGTACAAGGGGCAGTTAATATATATCCAGATCACCGATTCTGATCTTAAAGCACATGTTTGTATGTTTTATCATCAAAGGATATCATGCAGGAAATTGATAGTTGCTACCTTACTCGGAAAAGGGTTAATGGTCAATCAGCTATCAAAACATATGCTTGTGAATGGGCAAGAGTTTGTTTGTCAATGTAATTGATATCAAAACTAGGCCTAGCTACTGATGTATTGATGAATACATTTCGCTACAACACTAAAACTAACCGAGCTAAGGCGAGCTGCATTTTAAAAAAAGTATGGTCAGTCAATGTACCTCTTAAATAGCTCTTGTTCGTCCATCAGAGTGATACTGAATTTAGTCAATCCAAGTAAGGACTTATTCCAAACATTAAGCTAGGCATCACATACTTTCTTACATTTAGCTACTGTCCTATCCGAACTATCAATTCTAGCAGCTTTAACACTCTTCTCAATCTCGTTACAATCTTCGTAAGTTTGCTGTTTAACTTCAAACTACTTATCCAAATTACGAATGGCATTTTGTCTAAGTCTCAACATGTCTTGATTCTCGTGCACTACTTATTCCAATACATTCGGAAATGAACACAATAACGAATGCTAAAGTTGTTATTTGATGTACTTTTATAAATGTCCACATGTACATCTCTGGGTCTTTCTGACTCTGAATTCAATCACTTTAAATATCAGTACATTTTCGCATCCGGCCACCAGAAAAGCCTTTGAACTTGCCACCCAGCTATTGCATCATGTTCTTTTTGATGTACTCTTATAATGGCAATATGTATGTACATCAAGGGGTCTTTACGGTCACTGAATTATGTGACTGTAAATATCAGCACAGCTAACTGATCAACACATTTTCCCACAAAGCAGGTGGCTGAAGCAGGACTGGCAAGTCTTTGAATTTTGCCGCACACCTATTACATGTGTATGGAGGACTCCTGCCTCAGTGATTTTCTGCGTCCCAGATCAAAAATTGGCATCCAAATATGCGTAATTAAGCGTTTCCGAGATCTCTGCAGAGTCTGAAAATGGGAGCACAAATCTGAAAGACAAAACCTTCATTTGCCAGTACAGTGTTTTTGTTGATGGGAAGTGCAACCAGTACAAGCCTGTGCTGGTAATAAAAGATAAAACAACACATACCAGGCTAGTACTGTACTGGTAACAGAAGGCTACACAACACACAGCAGACTTCATAGAATCTGTGACCTTACCTCCAGTCTCTTAAAATGAATTTTGCTACCTGACAAACAAATTTGATGCTTGTTTCCTGTACAGTGTCATTCGACATTAGCACAATTATGTCTTGGGAGATGAAGCCCTTATGATATAGCACCAATGATTTCAAGTCACACTATTTTGACGGATTACTTTTCTGGTCAACATCTGGCTGGAGAAAGTCACACTTTGACGGATTACTTTTCCGGTCAACATCTGGCTGGAGAAAGTCACACTTTGATAGATTACTTTCTTAACAATATATTGCTGGAGAAAGTCAGACTACTTTGAAAGATTACTTTCTTGACAATATTTTGCTGGACAAAGTCAGACTACTTTGAAAGATTACTTTCTTGACAACATCTGGCTGGCCAAAGTCACGTTACTTTGAAAAATTACTTTTCTTGACAAAATCTGCCCAACATAACCATGAGTCAACACAATGAAAAATTACTTTTCTTGACAAAATCTGCCCGACATAATCATGAGTCAACACAATGAAAAATTACTTTTCTTGACAAAATCTGCCCAACATAATCATGAGTCAACACAATGAAAAATTACTTTTCTTGACATTTGGCTGAAGAAAGTCACTCTGCTCTGAAATAACACTTTAGCAGCAGGGAAGTTCTACAGACCAGACCGTTCCAACAAAAAAAAACCTTCTATGAGAACATTTTCTGCAGAAACCTCAGAAAACAGAAATAAACCTTTCCAGAAAAACTAATTTGCATAAATTCGACCCTTAATGCAATTTTTGTGTGCGAATTATGTCATTCTGGACAATAGAAAAAATATGATTTTTCGGGGGGGGGGTGGGAAAACGATCGGGTGTCGATGAAGTTTGCAAGAAAAAAGCTGCAAATGCTAATTTTACTTCACAATAAAACAATATCATTGAAAATAAGATGAGTCGAAAAACTAGCACAGTTGGAGAGCCTCATTCTGCAAGATTAACACGAGAAGAATTAGCGGCAGTAAGGAAACTCATTCCGACAAAAAAATTATTTAAGAAAAAAGTTCGTGAGTATGATGATTCACAATATCATATTGGTGAGGTATCGTCAAAATGGTTGAGTCCAGTCACTGGAGTTATCGAACAAGTCGCATATGGCAAACAACAAAAGGATAAGGAACTTAAAGATCTTGGGCTTATTCCCATGACGAGAGATATTGAGCAACATACCCAAGTGGTTCCGGGTCAACTTGAGCAAATTCGACACGAACAAGAACAAACACGAATACAAGCGCAAGCGCAAGCACAAGCACAAGCGCAAGCACAAGCGCAAGCACAAGCACAAGCGCAAGCACAAGCACAAGCACAACAAGAACAATTGCCGCAAGAACAACCTCAAAGTGAAAAAATAAAAATTTCGGGTTCCGATAAATTTACCGATGAAACTATCGCAAGAATAAAATCAATGAATCCGGATGAGGTTGTAAAATTTACTGTGGAAAATTTTGATAAAAACAGACGAAAAAAACTGATGAAACCGGGTCAATCCGAGAGAGTAACATACACAAATTGGATAAGGTGGGTATATTATGCATACAAGAATGTCAAAGTAGTTAAATTTAATGATCCAGAATATGCTAAATTTATTCTTTTGGTAGGTAGTTATGAAAATATATACAAATCTAAACCATTATTGCTATCTTTGTCTTCATTTCACAAAGTTGAACCCGAACCAGAGAAAGTTGAATCCGAATTTACAAAAATTAGACAAAAAAGAATCATGCCATCAAGATATTTTACCCGTGATGCTCTTGAAAAATTTAGTGACGAAGATAAATTAATTCAAATTGTTAGATTTGGTTTTATGGAATCAGAAAATTATTTGAAAACAAAATATCATGATTTAAAAATGTCAAGGGAACAATGGATACCCACTGTGTATTTTGCTTCTGTGGGAAAACCTATTGATATCGAAGATCCCGATTACAAAAATTTTACAAGAAAAATAAGACAATTAGATCAGGAAGAAATATCAAAATCGCCCGAAGAACTTGAAGATGAACCTGAAGATGAACCTGAAGATGAACCTGAAGATGAACCCAAAACAGGAAGTGGATATACCATCTGTCCTGACAGTGTTGTCAACGACGTATCTCGCCTCGAAGTATTAATCGGAGGAAAACGAGCTGGAAATAACTCTCGTGAAATAATCAACGAAGCCTCAGATATTTGTCAGCGATTATTTCGTGGTGGTATCATTGATTCTCACATTTACAAGGAACTCGTCGATGAGCTTATCGATTAAAATAACACAATTGAAATAACATGATTGTTCACAAACATCAGCGCAGACCAAGACAGGTCCGCGTAGTTAACTCTCGATTGCCCGTGTACAAATATATCCACGGTAATGGATTCGGCGATATTGTTGGAAGTCTCGTTACGCGAGTAATACCTAAAATTGGACCAATGGTAAAACAACTAGGATTGAAAGCGATAGGAAAGATAGGTGAGACTGCTGTTTCTGGTATCGGTAATTTGGCTAGTAAAGGCTTCAACGCTATCAAAGATAAAATATTAAGTTTAGTACGTAAAAAGCAACCCGTCAAATTACCCATTACCAGCGAAATGCCACCTGAAGTCAGTAAGGCCATAAATGATGCGGCAAATAAAAAAATAAATGATCTAGCACAGGAAGCTGCTATAACAAATCTAGCGCAGGAAGTTGCTAATACAAATCCAGCAAATACAAGTTTTGTTTCAGGTGATGGTCTTCGTTTTAGACGATATTATTAATAATAAATGTTCGCACAAGTGTCAAATGAAGTATTTGATATGGACGAGCCAGTAGGTAGGGATACATCAGTGCGAGATTTCCAGTATTTCTCGTACGATACAGTTGAACCCAATTCAAGAAATCGGAAGGAAATACAAGTCCACGATACAACAAGATATTTTCTTCCATCTGAGGCTTATATCGAATTTGTTGGAAGGCTTGTTAGGACAGACGGTACCGACTTTGGAGCGGATTTTAAAGTTGGATTTGTTAATAACGGAATTATGGCACTATTCAATAGCGCCATTTACATGATCGATGGAAAGGAGATTGAATCAATTACGAATAACGTTGATATAGCAACGACGATTATAGGATTAGCAAGATACTCGGATGATTTTACCAGATCAGCCGGTCCTAGTATGATGTTTGTGAAGGATAATACTAATGACCCCGATCATTTTCCGTATGTCGTCAGACAACCGAATAATCGTGCTGATCCTCCTGTTATTGCTCAAGCTGTTGGTCCTACTCCTTTCGAAGATATGATAATTAGCGTTAATGATCGTTACAACCTTGGATTTAATGTGCGAAAGAAAATGTTAGTTGGAAATAGTCGAAGATTTTCCTGTGCAATTCCATTATCTCATATTTTTGGATTTTGCAGACATTTTAGAAAAGTTATTTACGGAGCAAAACATACGATATCTTTCGTTCGAGATGCCAATGATGACAGAGCCATCTGGCGAGCAGGTGGTGCAGCAGCTGATATCGGTAGAGTTGTCCTTGAAAAATTTACTTTGTGGATGCCAGCGATAACACCATCGATGATCATAGAAGAAAAATTATTATCATTTATGAATCAGGGAGGAAAATCCATAATGTCTTGGTTGACAACGATGACTGATTCTATCGAAAATATTAATATGAACGGAATATTTACTTGGCGAATTGCGTCACAACAAGGCTCGTCCGCACCAAGACATATCTTTGTTGCTATACAAAATATGGCTAGATACAATCAAGAACATAGTCACATGATATTCGATAAATTTGGGGCAACAAACGTATCATTGAGAATAAATGGCCAACAGGAGCCATCCGAGGAAATAGCTATCAATTTTGATAATTACTCCACGGCACGCGCATATCATCGATTACTAAGTTTCATGGGACGCGATCAAAATATTGATACGGGATTGCAAATATCACAATTGGATTTTAATACTCTCTATCCCATCTATTACTTTTCCCTGGAACATCTCGATTTGGTAAAACAGTCGGTTGTCGATATTCACTTCAAGGCCAGAATTAACACACTTGGACAAAACGCAAAAGCCATTGCGGTTATTCTCAGCGATAGAACAATGTTTCTGGAAGGCATCAGCGGTAGAATGAGAGTCATCGACGCGCCCGTAGAAAACATGTAACAAATTCCAAATTTAGATTAATCGGTTATTAATATGCCATACGATCACGTCAGCGTAACTCTGACTCCCGGTCAGATAAAAAAGCTTCAATCAGCAACAGCAGCACGACGAGGTTTAAGTTTAACCTTAAAAAGTAATCAACTTCACGGTGGACCTAACAAACTATCGTTAACCAAAAATCAACACGGACATTTCACCAGAGCCAGATCAGCAAATACTGGTATTCGCTTGAATCTCTCGATAGGAGCAATCAGAGATATGATCAAAATAGGTGGTATTTTCCCGCTATTTGCCGCTATTCCGGGATTGATAGCTGCGGCGGCTCCCGCGATTGCAAAGGCAGTAGGATTAGGTGCACTTGGAGGGATAGGTTCCGCATTAGCAAAAAAAGTTACCGGAGGAAGATATCGCAAAAAAAAGGGAGGGATATTCCCTCTTCTCCCTCTTCTTACAAAATTGATGCAGCCGCAACAAGGATCAGGCCTTTACCTAAGACGACCCCCGTACGGATCCGGTCTAAGTCAAGCCTACCAGCCTCAAATTTAGATTTAATCAGTGAAGCAAAAAAAAAGAAAATAAAATTTTTCAGAGGCGTATTTATGCGAGATCAACTACCAGACAAACCGAACCCTACCGAGACAGGAATAATAAATCTCGATGATAATACCGGCCCTGGCACACACTGGGTTGCTTACGCGATTAATCCTCGCGAAGTTATTTATTTTGACTCATACGGATTAACGCCGCCAAATGAATTTATTAGGTATGTGTCAAAACTAAAACTTCCGGTTTGGTATTCAACACTTCCAACACAAACTCTAGCAGATCCACCAATATGCGGATCGGAGTCAATTAACGTCCTTGATGCAATTTCAAAATCATCCAACCCTTATCGCAAAATTTTATTTGAATATACCGTAGATAAATATCATGGTTGACATTTACGGTAGATCTCTCTTTAGGAAAGAAAAAAAAGACGCAGTCGACATCGATACATCAAAGTTTGCAACCAAGAGCGATATTAACAATCTTTTATCGCTGTCAGAGGTGGATCCTGGCGAAGTTGCTGTTTTTCAAAATACCGAAGGGCGATTACAAACTAGCAACGTCAAAATAACTGACATAATCAAGCGAGACGAATACCGCGATCACATTAGTCAATTTACTCGTCAATCGGAGATGGTATTAAAATCTGTTGCTGATATCGCCGATATTATAGCAAAGTTACCCCTGAAGGCCGATAAAGCATTATACGACGATCTTCAGGACAGAATGACAAAAAGACTTAATAGGCTAAATAACGACCTTAAAAAACTTGACGATGTTTTAGATAAATTTAGCAAAAAATTTGACGAGAATATAAAAACATCCAGTGATACTTCCTCCGTATCAGATAAAAAATCACATGACGATCTTAGCGAGAAAATAAAAAAAATCAACGAGGAAATTACTAATATTCTTGCCGAAATTAACGAAGTAAATATCTCGATGAGTCAGAAAATCGATAAAACATCAATCGACGATCTCAACAAAAAAATAAAAAAAATCAACGAGGAAATTACTAATATTCTTGCCGAAATTAACGAAGTAAATATCTCGATGGGTCAGAAACCATCGATCGACGATCTCAACAAAAAAATCAACGAGGAAATTATTAAACTCGGCAATGTTGTTGTTCCTGAATTTACCAAGGGGATTAACGCGATGCAAGGACAAATAAAATCCATCAACGATGAAATTAACGCGGTACGTGAATTGGCGCGTCAAAAAGTCGATACATCAACGTACGACGAAAAAATTCAAGATTTAAACACGAAACTTCTTGCTGCAACAACAAAAATTGATCAATCCGCCGATAAAACTGGTCACGCCACTGACGTAAAGCAATTAGGTAAAGAAATTGACGATATCAACACAAAAATATCGTCAATGAACCTTGAAAGATTATCGCGAATTTCGATACCAAAAAAAGTAGAAATAAAAAATGTTACCTGCAGTGTGCCATTTGTGGTAAATACACATAAAGATATATGGACACCTGGGGTTGACCCATTTTTCCTTCAAGCGCCAATTACGGGTATTTATCGAATATATATTATCTCCAGGATAAAATTTAATGCAAAAACCACTAATGCAATTTTCATTGAATATTATCCTGGTTTTATTATTGTACCCTTAAGTGAAGGGCAAATAATTTATACCGAACTGGTACCACCAGATAGAACCATAACAACCCCAATTCATTTTTTTGTAGTTTTCGAATATTTATCAGAAACATCCCCAGAATTATTCAGAGAATTATATTATATATGAACGCATCGGATTACCGTTACAATCAGGCGAGATCATGGCAGGATTCGTTGCGAAAACAACTTGACGATTATCAAACAAAAATAAATAAATACCAGCGCAAATTAGTTATCATTGATGTTGCAGTGTACGCGGTATCTGCGGTAGTCGCTGGTGCAGGAATAATTCTATCCGCGGTAACAATGATAGCGCCAATTGCAGCAACAATAATAATCTCGTCAACAACAGCAATCGCGGGTGTTCTAAATATCATCGCGAAAAAAATAGCTTCGTGCACAAGTGAGAAATTATCATCGTACAAAAGTAAACTAACTAAAGTTAGTGACGCGTACTCGAAGTTATCATTGTTACTTTCTGAAAGTCTCAACGATGGTATTATATCCGATCTAGAATTTTCTTCAATGATTAGTATTTACTCGGAGATTGAACAAATGAATATTAATAATGTCCGAGCTAGCCCAGATCGTGACAAACACGACACCACCAACAACAACGTTAATATCGCTAAGTTCAACGAAACCCGAGTTTAGTATTAATTTCTCAACACCAATTAACGTTAATGAAATTGCATTAACACAATTGCGCGTCTACAATAGCTGGCCTAATGTTAGATCAAAATCATTCGGTAATTTGATGCCAAATAATTCACTTGTTTTTGCAAATAAAAATAAACCCGATGGAACGCCGGATTGGATCGTTGTTGGTATACCAACGGGCAGTTATGAAATTGATCAGCTGAATAATGAGTTTACCACTAGAATATCAAATTTAACCGGCGATGCTACTCCGGGAATAAAGATATCTTCACATGATCCAACACTATCGTCAATGATAGAAGTGAAATCACCGTATATTGTTGATATTTACCAATCATCGATTAGGAATATATTAGGTTGGCCCGAGGTCGCACCTCTGATAAAACCAAAGAAATCGGATGTTATTATTCCAGGTTGGTATGATGAAACCCTTCCAGAACTACCGGAACCAAAAAAGGAAGATTTTACAACCGACGAAGGATGGTATGGAGATATCAAACACAAACCCTTGATCCACAGCGCCATCAATCTTATGAATAACCACAAATTTAACCTGGTAATGTTCGCTTTCACTTTTATTAACGAAAGAATTCTCTCATGGTTACCTCTTCCTAAAATCCCCCCGGATGTGAAAATCTTCGACGCTACCCACATTAACAGGATAATAGCCCCCATAGACGGTATCTTGGTAAGAAGAACCCTCGACGAGTTTATTCAAGAACACGAATTACAATTAAATTTATTGCGCGGATCATTTCATGAATGCATCCTAAATAAATCTGGTTCATGTAGCGAAATTATAAAACACGTGAAAATTTTAAATCAACTTGCGAATGATATTGAATATTATCATGATATGTTTATTCGGGCGATAGTCGACGATATATCAATTGCTGGCTATGTTCTCCCTATTAGCAAATTCGAGTTGATCAAGAACTCGGGTGAGAAACAAAAATTCATGAGAGTATTTGAATTAACCGAGGAAACACTGCCAAATTTCAAATTCCCCAATTCTGATTTTGATGCGATGAGAAAATCCGTCACTGATACAATTGATGATTTATTTCCGAAATTACATGCCGCATGGACTAAAAAAATACATTCAGAATTGATTCTTAAACACAATAACGATCCTGACAAAGGTGGACGGCATATCTCGCCGGGTATCGTTAATATAACGGAAGTTATCGCGATTTATCTTCACGCGGATGTTGTCGAGGGTAGTTACAATGTTGATGCGTCAGAATCAAATCAAGCTCATCAGGGTTTTATATTGTATTCATTTTCACCTAGCGCATCCCCCGGTTATTTGATAATCAAGGAACCAATGAATCCGTTTTACCTGCGATGTCATAATCGATTATTGACAAGAATAAATTTCAAACTAACGGATCAAAAAGGTAATTTGCTTGATATACGCGAAGAAACTGTGAGTATCAATCTGTTGGTGAAATCGTGAGAATCTTTGATTCTTGAATTTGTATCCGTGGGAAAAATAAGCGAAAAAAATAAATAAAATCCAGGGAAATTTTCAAAATTAATATATTTTTTTAATTTTTGTTTTTTTTTGTTTTGTGGAATTAGGAATCGGAAGATTCCCTAATTTTGTTTTCATCGACAAGTTTTTTCAACTGTCTGACACGCGAACTTGTAATTTTTCGTGATTCATACGCGTCTGATAAAATCAATCTAGCGTTTTCTACCAACATCGATAATTTAACAAAATCCTCGATGCGATCATCGCTGACTGTAGCAAGTGATTGATACATCGCAATTTGGATTTTCTTTATTAATTTGTATTCGGACGGCAGTGTGTATTTGTATTCGAGTTTTCCTTGAACAATCGTCTCGAATTCTGATCTGATTTTACTTGTATCTAGATCCGATGGAAGATTTATTTTTTTTCTCAAGTCATCGATAGCTTCGATGATATTGCTTATGATTTGTTCGTTCATTATATTAATTTTGTAATATTCAATTATTCTTCAAAATCTTCGTTATCTGAGTCTGGTATTATTTGGATGTAGGTGAATCTGATCCATGCGTCGGAATTATATGAAAATGTAGCGTGAATTTTTCCTTCTGCTACTCGCCATACTGTGATGGAATTAATTTCATAATGTTTTGCAGCAGCATTCATTGATTCGAATGCAAGTTCTTCACCTGTTTCCTGATTTATCGATTTGACAGCTTTAGCGAATCGTGAACCACCTGTATTACCAAAGGCGCAATTTTGACTCTGGGTTATCGCTCGAAGGTTATTTAGTTTGTTATTGAGTTTATTTCCATCGATATGATCAATAACAAGTCCAATTTCTATTGGTCCCCGAAAACACTCGTAAATGAATCTGTGATTATAATATCTTGTTTTGGTTTTGCGGGAGGCGGTGAAGCTGAGATAACCCGAATTAACAACACTACCAATACAATTTTTTGTTTTGATGTGTCTGACATTACCATCGGCAGATGCCTCGTATCCAATGATTGTTGGATGTGATCTATATTCGTGTGTAGGAATCGTTGATTTTGAATCCATTATATAATATTTATATGTCTAAATCGAAATTTGCCTTGAATCTATTAATATAATCTTCTTCACATTTTATCACTGAGGAAGATCTTCTTTCATAATATCTCCGTAACTCACGATATTTTTTCCCTCCACAGGAGAAACATAAACGCGTCTTTCCTCGGGTGCCAACTTGACAAACTAAACATCGCTGTGGTCCTTTGCTGCCTCGTCGAATTGCATATATATGAGCGCCGCAATATTCACCTCTGCAGGATTTGTCACATGATTTTGTTGATCCGATTAGTATCCATGAACACTGATTCATTATATTTAAACATTTGTCTAAAATATAATAATGGATATATTTGATCTTGATGAGGCAGAATTTATCATTCCTGAAGTTGATCGCGCTAAAAAAGAATTTTTCGATGATGGAGCGATTCATACCTGGTCCACATGGAAAACTAACTTCGTTAATGCTACGATGAATCTAGAACGAGCAAAGAAGATAATCGATCATATAAAAAACTCACATGAAGAGGAGCGATTTATCTTTGGAATAAAATTTATCGCACAAATGCCTGATGATACTTGGATCATTCGCGATAAACGAGACCCAATACGCGGTGGTAAGAAAAATGTTGTTCTTGATAAAAATTCGAAAACAGGATTATTATTGGGAATTGATGGTCCTTATTATGCTAGAGCTTATCCTTCTAGTGCTGTTGTTTATGGAATTTACCGGCTGAATAATAATCCTGATGTAAAAAATCTACCTGCGATGAAAGAATCGCCGATGATAAATTGTGTTGCCGAGCGAGTTATCGAGCACATGAAAAATGCCCGACGCGGATCTGGCTTGACTCAATTAAGATTGGATAAAATTAACTCATGGGCGAAGACAGTTGTTAATGGTGCATCGATTGATGATGTTGCTGTGTTAAGTAAGAAACTTAAATTTCCTATCACGGTTAAAACACTATCGGGAGAAATATTATATTCGTCGCCGTATAGTTCTCGAGGAACACCAATCGAAATTGTTGATCATAATTCACATGCGTGGTCGCAGTCGGTGATGATGTTCCCGAGGGATCGTTCTGTTAAATTTTATCCCGTGGAATCTGGGAAAGACAATTCTGATGCAATGTTTAGGTATATCAAAATATTAGCCGCATCCGATCCAATATCGGTCTGGTTATTTTCGAGTGAAGAAAAATACGATCAGTTTATCTTACCGCGAGGAGATATTTACCGTGATGAAATATTACATAAATCGATGAAAAATATCGCGGTGAAATATTCGTCAAATCCTGATCAGTTATTAACGAACTGCTTTACTGTTCCATCTGTTACTGCTCATGCTGCTAGAGAGAGAAACTCGTGGAAACCTACAAGGAACGAATTTCTCACTGATATTCAACTTAGCTGTATCGAATACGGCCATGAAGGATTGTGGAATACCAAATATTATTTCGAAGATATGATCTCCGTTGACATGAGCGCATGCTATCCTGGAAGTTTCCTCGGATATGGCGATTGTGCTGATTATTTTGCTAAATTTGGTCATCCAACCAGCGATATGACAAGGGTATCGATTAACGGACCGTTACCTGATTTTGTCATGACAGGATTTGCTCATGTTACTTCATTCGAGTTTGCTGAAAACTTACATAAAATCTGCTATATTTGGTTTGGTCGGCATTTATCTCAACGCAGATGGGTCCCTATAGTGCTGTTGAGGTATATGCTGGATTCGTCGATGTTAATATCGTTGACGGTAAGTGAAGCGATTATATCGTATAGGAAACAAACTGAAGTGTGGTTACCCACGGATTGTGAAAATGCGAAAGATATCGGAAGAAAAATAATTGGTAAATTTACTCAAGGAGGATCAGTTGATCATAAACACCGACACGCTAGGTTATTTATCAATGATGCCGAGATGGATTTTATTATCGCCGATACCGTATCGCGTGGAATATTTTGTAACAGAGAGAATATTATCATTGATGGAGAAAAGTTGGGTACCGTGATTAGTTATCTCGATGGAGAATCAGCGCAATATACTCATTTAAGATCATCGATGCTAGCTTATGTGAGTATTAATTTGCTGTCGATGATAAATAAATTTTCTGATATCGCGGTAAGAGTTGCAACGGATTCATTTTATATCGATAAGAAATTTCAACACAGGCTGGAAAATTTAATCACTGATGGTTCTTGGGGAACTTGGAGAATAAAAAACGAGGATATTCTAGATTATTGCGAAGACGCTGATGTGGAAGATTGCGATAAGTTTCATAAGGATAAATGCGATGAAGTATCAACGGCCGCATCTGCATTTGATCCGATTTCACGAAGTAAATTTGTCTACATGAACGGTCCTGGCGGTAGCGGTAAAACAACAAGAGCGATAAATTTATTTTCAAAATCTGATATGATCGTGTTGACTCCAACTCACAGATTAGCGCGAGAAATAAGACAACGCGGCGTTGATTCTTGTACGTATCATAGTTATTTCAAATGCAGCGGTGGATTATGGGATTCGGCTCGCATGGGAAATAAATATATCAACAAAATCATAATATTTGATGAAATTTGTACAGTAAATTTAGTTGTGTTAAAATCATTCCTGGGTTGGTTGGAGGAGAAAAACACCGCTGTGATAATGTGCGGAGATCATGGTCAGCCAGATCCTATTGATGGCGAATCTCCACATGAATGGCTCAGGAACTTCGTTGATTATTATGAAGAAATCGATACTGATTATAGATCCGATGATATTTTACTGACCGAGTTTAAAAAAATGATTCGGTTGCAACCTAATAAGTTTCAATGTGATGTGATGAGAAAAATAATCAACGAGACTTCGATGGATAATTTTCTAACCTTGTGGCGTCCAGATCATCTGATTGTTGCTAGTAGAAAAATTATTCGCGATGCTATTCAGGAAATGTTATTCAAGCTTCATTGTGAGAAATTTCCAACATTGCAGGTACCGTTGTGTTATAGGCCCGCTGATACCAGGAAACAAAATATTAATGTTACTTTGCCATGCGGAGAAGAAAAAATATTAGTTTTGAATGATATTATTTTCGTTGATATTAATCTTGTCAATGATGCGATAAACGCGGAAAGATCACCATGGAAACTCGGATACGCAACAACGATACATTCATCGCAGGGATTGACTGTACATGGCCAAGTTTGGATCGTCGATGATAGAATTTCTTGGTCAAATTTAGTTTATCTAGCCGTGTCTCGAGTAAGAAAATTATCTCAGTTAGGTAGAATTAAATTTCACATTAACGAAGATGGCGGTAATTGAGTATCCTTCGGTATTATTTGTAATTCCTCCTTGGTAAATCCTCGTTGTGGTGCTAGTGAATCTAAGAAATAAATTGCTGGTCTTCCTGACGATCTTGTTACAGCTGATATTTTATGTGTTGTAACGCTCCAGGTTGGATCAGTTGCTCTTTTTCTTCCTCCCTCGGCTTCTCCTTCCTTATATAAATATCTGACTATGACGCTACCTAGCACAGGCGGAATTGTGGAACTTCGCTTTAGTGGTATATTTGGTTTTGTAATTGCAGTTGCGGGCTTCATTGATATTGTTCGTGTTACTTCGTTATTTAGTGCGTTAATCACGTGAGGTAATCTTGTTACCCAATCGTGAGATCGTTTATCTTGGATAAATTCTCTCGCGTATTGATATCCGAATAATCGTTCTGCAAGAGTTTTATTGAATCTCTCAACGATAGCTTGATTGTGATGAACACCTACAATACCGCGACGGATTTTAACATTATTCTTTTTCATCAGTGAAGTAACCGCACCGAGGAATTCTCGTCCTGGATCAATCTGAAGAAGTTTCGGCCATGTTAACGGAGATCGCGAGTAAATTTTCTCAAATGCCTTTGAAACTTCTGTTGCTGTTTTATTTGATAATGGTTCTGCTTCCTTGTATCTGCTAGCAATATCAACAACCGTCAAAACATATTTGTATGTAACTCCGTCAACGGTATCGTAAGGAAGAAACATTAAATCAGCCTGATGGACTTCATTAGGGACGCTGACAGAGAAACTCGCATATGATATTTTCTTAGGCGGAGGAAGATAAATTTGCCAGACTGCTTGTCTCGATAGCCACGATTCAGCGACAGATTGCTTTACTTTTGCTGCCTTGGCAAGTTTGGCAATTGCTGATTTTCCTCGCCAAAATCCTCGCGGAGAATAATATATTTGCTCCATTATAAATTACCAGCACCTAGTACTAATTTACCTTTCATCGCGCCTTTTATTAACCAAGTTGCCAATTTCTCTTTGAAATTTTTATCAGGAATAGCATCTATTGCGTGAATTAATTTAATATCAGCGAGATGTCTTTGTTGTAAATCTCCGCTACGATATGCAAGATCGTGATAGTAGCATGCGTTATCGATGGCGTTTACTGGATCCTCGCCAGGATTTGGTTGATTATTATTATTGAGTCTTATATCGAGCCTCGTACCAGGTCCACAGTAATTGTATCCTGGCAGATGTTTCTCTCCGGGATATTTCGCCCAAGGAGCTCCAGGTAGATTTGTTAAGGAGGCGGCGATGTCTCCTCCGGTTCTACTTTTTTTTTTACAAATCTAAACTTGATTGTCTTGCAAACTTCACATTCACCTTTGATTGCATTTCTGTTGTTGCGTGTAACGACTTCGATTGGATTTATCGTAGCAGTTCGAGTGCGACACTTAACACAATATGAATCCATAATATTCTAATAACATGAATGTAATTGATTTTTCAGCCACAAAGAAACGCGAGCAAGTAAAACATATCGCGGCATTACCAAATTCGATCAGAATGATAATCATTGGACCATCGGGATCTGGAAAAACGCAGTTGTTGTTGAATTTGATTATGCGATGGTTAAAATGGGATAAATTGTATTTGGTTGCGCCATCCGTTGATGATCAGCGATGTTATCAGGTATTAAAAGAATTTAGCGATAATACTGATGATGGCACAATAGAATTTATAACGGATATCAATGAAACTCCATCGGTGGAAAATTTAGACGGTGATGTTAATAATCTTGTCGTATTCGATGATGTAATGCTGGATAAACAAACTAATCCAGCTAGGATATTCTCGCGTGGCCGACATAAGAACACCGATGTAATTTACGTGACGCAGCGATATGCGCAAATTCCAAAGGTAATTAGGGACAATTGTAATATTTTATCAGTATTCAATGGCGTTGATACTCACACGCTGAGAAATATTCATCAGACTTGGTGTAACGGCGATATGGATATAAATAAATTTAAAAATTTCTTCAGTCACGCTCAAGCAACACCGCACGGATTTATCACGATTAATCTTCATGATCCTCGTAGTAGATATCGAGTAGGTCTTGATCAGATTTACTCATAAAATTGCAGCTTTTTTCTTGCAAACTTCATCGACACCCGATCGTTTTCCCACCCCCACCCCCGAAAAATCATATTTTTTCTATTGTCCAGAATGACATAATTCGCACACAAAAATTGCATTAAGGGTCGAATTTATGCAAATTAGTTTTTCTGGAAAGGTTTATTTCTGTTTTCTGAGGTTTCTGCAGAAAATGTTCTCATAGAAGGTTTTTTTTTGTTGGAACGGTCTGGTCTGTAGAACTTCCCTGCTGCTCACTTTTCTTGACAACAGCTAGCTGGCCAAAGTCACACTACTTTAAAAGATTACTTTCTTGACAACATTTGGCCTGGCAAATTCACACTTTTTTGAAGAAAATTTTTTTAACAACTACTTGGCTGGCCAAAGTCACATTACTTTGAAAGATTACAGTTCTTGACAACACTTTTCTGAAACAATGAAACTTATCTGTACTAGGAGAATAAATGTACTTTTTAGATTAGTGTCAGCTTTTCTGCTTATTCAGATAAAAAAAATAGTTCTTGCTAACACATGGCTGTCAAAAGGCAGACACTTTGGGAACCCAACATTCACTTGAGCCAATTAGTACTGAATGGTGCTCAAAGGATAGGTTGTTTATAGTCTCTTTTTCATGTGTAAACATGACAGACTTAGTTGGACCATTAAGTTTTAAATGGTTTCAGTAAGAAATTTTTTCTGTGTGTATGTGATTTGGACTTTTAACATAACTTCAACAAAATTAACAAAATTTTCTGTAATCATGTATTAGGAAAGCAGGATTCATAAATTTAGAAGCCCTTTCTTATCTGCTTCTTTGCTAGATGATACAAATATTCAATATTATCAAATTATGGAAGGTGCCTTGATGATTCTATGAAGAATAACTGTAGTGAAAAAAGCTTATTGAGTACCAGCAGACAGCTCACTAGCATCTTCTTCATCAACAGAAGTTCCTCGTAGTGCAACTGACTTGGTGTCCTTCAGCTGCAGTAACCTCAATAACCTTTGTAGCTTGATCTAAAATGAAGACGATAAGTCAGTCGCAAGTAGCGTTACATCTATAAAATGTAAATAATGCATGGTAGTTTCTTTTATAAAGGCTTGTTATGAAAAAGATTCTCGTGTATGCATGGTTTCATATCAAATGAGAAGTCTTGCTCATAGGTGCCTTAATATTAGCTTTTGGGGGATGGATAAAATTAATTTTAATTATGTAATACTTACCTGCTATTATTGCATTGCTGTATCTTTTTCTGGTCCTACTGACCAGACCAAGGACATAATTCCCTCCTCCAATGAGTAATTGGTAGTCTTGAATTAAAACAGTATCTATTCAGTGGGATACCAAAGTCCACTTCTGACCATCAAAATATCTTGTTTTGTCTTGTACTGGAGACTAAAAGGATGCCCAATCAAGGAGGGAATGAACTGGGTAAAAAACACAGTTAAGTATTAAATAATTAAAATTAGTTTTACACCCTGAAAAACTATATTTCAAATGCATTAATATAGTATACCTAATATTATTACATTGCTGACTTGCCAGACAGGTGGGAGGCTGATGGCCTGAGATAATTTGTCTAAGTCAGCTTACCATTCTTGTCAGCAAAATGTTCCACAGCGACTGGACAATGGTCTGACAACCTCTTGGGCTGTTACAATCAGTCCAAAGTATAAATATCCTTATTTTGGTGCAGAGCTGAATGAAGGCATAATGACCAGAAAATCGAGTGAGAAAGCCAGAAAGTGGCTTTCAAGACATCATCCAAATCCAAAATGAAATGACTGAAAATGCAGCAATAGGTCTGACCTCATGGACTTTGATTTTCATAAAACAGAGATTTCTCCCAGTGAGAGACTGGTGAGATCTTTTAACAGTCTATACAATCCATCTCGAGATGGTGGTCGCCAAAATACATGAGAACTTTTTAAAGGGAGAAAATGTCTGTTACAATGCTTTTTAAAAAATTTAGACAGAGCTGAAAACTCTGACAAGGCAAAGGAGTCTATCTTTTCATCCACAGCACAGCTTCAGTAGAGACTGGAGATTTTAACAGGAACAAACCTACTAAAGGTAGCTGATTCTCGACAAGAAAGCCAGGTTTGTAAAGAATAGAAACTGAATCACAGACTACTACAAAAATATAAATAATCCTTTTCCATTGACAAAGCATGAATTTCACTCCTCATGCTGATGCTAGGCAAAGGATGAAAAATGTTTTATGGATAAGGTTCTTGAAGTAGGGCTTATGAGGAAGTTTCAACAGTGACCAAAGAACATACATGAGGTTCCACCTTGGCATTAACAAGAGAGAGAGAGAGACTCATCTCTTAAGCTCAAAATATCTGATCTGTGTGTCTAACCTGACATTGCAGTCCATAGAGAACCTGAATGTTGGAAGAGCTCCTCCAAAGCCCATAATGATGGATACTGAGCAATTTTTCTCTCTTCTGAACAAAATAAGAAAATCTGCAAATGCAGCTAACGATAGCTAGATAGAATCAACATGTTTTCTAAAAAAAAAATCACAGACCATTCTCCAATTTAAATTGTAAACCTTGAAGCCTGAGCGTTCCATTCAGTAACCTTCCTTGATACATGATCTTGAGGATAGATCACTGAAGCTAGAGGATTTGAGGAGTGCTGTTCTGCAATAGTATTTTCTTTCTTGATCGTAAACATCATGTGACTATCAATCAACAGGCCAAGATCACTGAACCACAATTGCTGCTGCCACTGGGGAGCTATCAGGATGAGTCATAACTTGGAAGTCCTGACAATGAAGAACCTAGGGGGTTATTCTCAAAGCTGAAGGCATGTAGGCAATCCCAACCTGGCATCTGCTGTCCCTGCCCCATGATCTGGAACTGGAGAGAGACATAATACTGAGGAAGCTTGTTCTTCGGCTTCATTGTTAACAAGTCTTCTATTGTCCTTCCCCATTAGATGAAAAAGTATCCCTGCTACCAATTAGTGTATAGACCATTCCATAAGGGCTGTTCACTATTATTCCTCTTGCCTTAAATACAGCAGACTCTGGGAGTGATCTCTGAAGCCATCCAATGAAAGAGGTTGCAAACTCCCCAGCTGAGAGAAAGAACACCGTGACTTCCTGGCATATGAGGTACACTACAACTGACATGATGTCTGCAGCGAAAATAATGCAGCTATTTCTCGTGTGGTTGACACACACTTTAAGTGTCAGCAAAACAGTCCAAATTTCAAGATTGTTGATGTTAAAGAAAGCCCTTCATAAGACCACAGACCCTGCAGAACTATTCCCTTGGGTTTACATGAGCCCTAAGTCTGAATCTGTCACATCAGTATAAAGGAAGGAATGAGGCTGTGAAGTGTGAATCAGAACTCTGGTCAGAAACCTTGTCTGATTTTCCTAGAGATAAAACTTTGATACTAAGGGGATTCTGGCAGAGAGAAGATCCTTGTGAAGGGACTGTTCCTTGGGAGATGAGAAAATTCATCTCCATGTGAACTAAAGTCTGAAAAGAAAGGAACTTCTACTAATTGGGGAGAAGGCTTAGTTGAGTCACTGTCCACCAACAGGGAGACATATCACTCAGAAGTGCTTGTTTGAGAACCATCATCAAAGTACTTTAGGATGGGAAGCCCAAAGGATCTGAAATAAGATGCTATTACACCCATCACCATGGTGATGACTCTTGGAGGGGAAGCTAGACTAAAAGGAAGAGGACAACATAGAAAGATCTCCTGTCCCAGACAAAACCACAGAAATTTCCTGTGGGCTGGGAAGATGGGAATGTGAAGATAAGCATACTACAGGTCTATGGAGACTGCCCAGATGCCTGACAAAATGGTATTCCTGACTAATTTGGTTGTCTCTATCATGAACCATTATTTCTGAAGGAATTTGTTCAAATATTTACGATGAGTTGCAACTTTCCTCCTATCTCTGAAACACAGAAAATCATGGAAAACATACATGGACTTTTTATGTTCTTCACCCACTCTACTGTGCCCTTCCTTAGAATGGTGTGTACTTTTTTCCAAAGAGATATTAGGTTGGACTTGTGGTTTACAATGGGGGGGGGGTGTCCTTGGAAGAGCAACCAGTAACCCTCCCTTATTGTGGTAAGGATCTATGCAATGTATGAGAGATCCAACAATGTCTCTGCAGAAAGGCTCAATCTGGCAGCTACTGGAACTTGGGAAGAGGGTGATTTTGCAAGAGAGGGTGTGGCTCCTCAGGGGTGACTGACTCCTTAAAAAAGGGGATTTGTCTTTAGATTTCCTGCTATGACCACCTTATAAGAATTATGGATGGAAAGGGTCTTAAATTGGGACAGATTTCAATTATGCTTCCTTGTATTAAATACTTTGATGGGGAAGATAATGATCTTTCAGAATGATGCATTTATTTATCACTTCAGCTGGGTCAAGTACCGTAGCCAGGGACAGATGCTGCTTATCTCTCAGATCCTGTGGGACCACTGTAGGGATCAGCTTTCTAAATAGCATCCCAACATTAAGATTGCTGGGATGCAGCAAAACCTTTCTCTCTGAAGCCATCGGTCTACAGAGGTGAAGGAACTCCTTCAGAGAGCATTATAGACATCAAGTTTTCATTGCTCAGTGTCTTGGCAATGGCCTTTAACAGTCTCTGTATGGCAGCTGGAGAAAGATTCCTCCTTCAACATAATGAAGGAGAAAGCCCACAAATGATTAGCATGAAAGGCTATGGGTAACTAGTGTTCATACCTTTAGTTCATAAGCCTTAGCTGCTTTGACTGTGAATCAGACTCTGCCACAATCACCAAATGGACAGCAACCAAGCCAGCAAAAGGAACTTTCAGCTATTGGCTAAATCCAGAGGCAAAAGCACAGACATGGGGACAAACAACCCCTTCTGCTATCTGGCCCCCTCTTGACCCTTAGATAATTTCTTAGTTTCTTCACCTTTGCTGAGTGAAAACGTAACAGCAGGTCAAAGCTGGGCAAAAAGCCTTTAAAAACTAGAGAAGATCCTAGTCTCTGATGATCCTGAACATTGGTACACAGATCTGGTAGAAATAAAGAGTAAACTCCACCACTGGGTGGAGCAAAGAAAGCAAACCCAACTAACAAGAAGGAAATGGTTTTGTAGGTTCTTCTAAGAACTCATCTCTGTCCAAGAAGCATCTAAAGTTCATCATCTTGTCTTTGCCCTCAAGGTGACACAGAAAAAATTCATCTCACCTCCCTCATGGGAGAAGGGGACTTCCTTTCCAGTGATTTGTCATCCCATATCTTCATACAGAATTGGCCCATTGATCCCCTCTCCCTGGTGGTGAAGTCAACCAATGTGGTATGGTCTGAAATGGAACCATGGTCTATTAACCACCAAACAGTGAGAGCCTCCAAATTCCATTGGGGTTAACATTGAAAAGGGAAGAGTACTGGCCTTATTGCTCACTCCAGACAATGGCTGCATACTAGACTGGGCTGCACTTGTTTGTAAATCTTGAGAGGAAAGCACCTGAGGTGATTCACATTAACATGACTCCTGGCCAATTGTGATGGGCCAGGAGCAGTTACAGTAAGTTGTGAGAGGTCACTGTACTGGAGTTCCACAGGAGGGTCTCGGCTTGAATGGAGCATCCATAAGATGGTTTTCATTGTGATTAGGCAACACTTCTGAGGAGTCTACTGCAACATCATCATGGCTGTGCTGAATTCTACCAATAATGCCATTGAGACAGAAAGTGCATGTCTGGAATATTTGCATGGAGCACCACCAACCTTGTGGAAGGAAGCAACATACTATCATGGATATGAAATGCATCGCCTCCTTAACATGAGGGAGCAACAAGTTGATCAGAGCACGAGATGAGTGGTGCACCACATTTGTGGTCAGAGGGAGCAACACATTGTCATGGATATGAGGTGTGTAGTGCATCACCTCCCTAGCGCAAGGAGCAACATGATAAACAGAGCACAAGGTGAGTGGTGCACCACCTTTCTCTTGAGAGGACTGCCATACATGTGAAACTTGTCCTTTTTTTTGGGGGGGGGGTGTAGATAGAGTCCTTGAATGTTTGATCCCTCCTTCTATAGGGGCTTCACAAGCTGTTAAAGAATTTGGTTGCATAAACTACAGGGACCCTGAATTGCTCTTCTGACCTGAAAGTGCTCATTAACCTTTAGACTAAAATACTACTTTGGGATTATTGAGAACTGATTCAAAGACATTCTGGATTATATCATTCTGATACATCAAGACTATTGGTACATCAACTCATTCAAGACTATTGTTATATCAGCACATTCAAGAATATTGGAATTTATTCAGAATATTCTATACTTCTGGAACTGTTACAGAACAGTTAGGATCATTTGTGATTTACTTCATAATACTGTATCTTCCTCTTAAATTTTCACTTTGTAACTTAGAGAAATAAATTGTTTGTTGAAGTTTACTAAACTTGTTTGTTTGACTTTTTTCTGTTACTTAGCTAAAGACCAAAGACCTGTAACAATAACACTGAGATTTGAATTAAACTTTAGAAGGGAGACAGATGATGCAGTGAACACTTGCTGCAAGCAAAATTTCTCTCATGCAGATCCAGGCATAACATCCACAAAGTTTGGTGTTCTTGAAAATGATGACCAAATATTTTAACCATGTCCCAGACCAGGTGCCAAATGAATTGCATCATACTGACAATTCTATATGTTATTGGAGGATTTAATCACATGGAACAAATGGTGGTTTCTCAGCACAAAAAAGCATAAAGCTACACAACAGCAATGGGTAAATTATTACAGCTACTAAACTTCTAATTACAATGAACAGTCAAAAGGATGGATTGATGGAAACATGAATACCATGTATCACTTATAAAAACAATATAGATGTGTATGTGTGATTTGGATTTTTAACATAGCCTTAACAATTATCCTAACACCAGGCCAACCAGTCCTAACACTAACCTCTTAATGCTCGGCACCTAGTGAGGCAGCTGTCAGTACCTGTTTTACAGTCTTTGGTATGACTCTGCCAGGGTTTGAACCTGTGACCTTCTGCATCTCAGGTGGACTAAGGTCCACTAAGGCCACAGGAGCAATAAAACAATATAGATACAAAAACACAAATCATAAATACAAGGCAAACATCTCACCCTCAATAATTCACAACTGAATGGGTCCATAAATATCAACAGGAGTTAAACACACACAAAATAACAAACCATTCAAATGTGAGCTTATTTTGTTACAAGTGTGTGGTACTAACAGAGAAGCACACAAATACATATTTGATGATTCTGGCATATCGGGCCCCGAGTGGCCGAGTGGTCTAAAGCGCTCACCATTACAGATCACTGCCACCTCACCTCTGTCTGTGTGAGTTCAAGTTTCAGCCTCGGCTAACGTTGGTACGTGAGAAAACCTGCCAGTAGCTTCTCATGGGTCAGTGGTTCTTCCTGGGGTTTTCCAGGGTTCTTCCTTCATCAATTATACTGGCCGCCATGTATAGCCTATCTTGTGCTGAAAAATGGTGTTAAACCCTACAACAACAACAACAACAACAACCGTCATAAACAATGCTCAACAATAAACCTATGTCAGTGAGGCATAAATATGGATCACAGTAACCTACTTTTCTGACTTGTGTGTAGCACTCATCAAGATGTATCCCCTCACCAAGTTTCATAAATCTAAGTAAAACAGTATATATATTGAATGCTGAAAACCTAACATACATTAGCTATTGCAGAAATTTAATCTAAACCAGTAAAATATTAAAAGTAGGTCAATGTGACCTTATTTCATAAGGGTGTGATACTAAAAGAGATGCATACAATCATATAAGTACATGAGTCAAGCATGAACAGAGCTTGGAGAAAAAAACTCAAAACAATTTAACTAGTCAGTGAAGCATGAAACCTGAGCCACAGTGACCTCCTTTTATAATGAGGGCATAGTAATCGTAAAGATGCATGCTATTAGCAAGCTTCATGACTCTAGATATAGTAATATTTATACAGTGTGAAAAAATCAGCTAAATGCAACAACATAATCAAGTATTTCAAAGAAATCCACCCCAAGTTTTTGCCTATGATTTAAGAAGGAAAAATGGCTGAGATTCAATGAGACTTTACACATGTACATGCTTTATCTGTTGTTGTTGTTGTTGCTGTGGGGTTTAACGCCATTTTTCAGCACACGATGGGCTATACATGGCGGCCAGTATTAATGGTGGAGGAAGAACCCGGGAAAACCCCGGAAAAAACCACCGACCCACGAGAAGCTACTGGCAAGCTTTCTCACATACCCACATTGGCTGAATCTTAGACTCGAACCGCCGCAGACAGAGGTGAGATGGCAGTGATCCGTAACGAAGAGCGCTTTAGACCACTCGGCCACTCGGGGCCCCTGCTTTATCTGTGAGGACACTGATGCTGACATAGGGTTTAGTATAATAGCTCTCTTCTGTTATTTTGATGTGAGCTAAAAATGACCATCACTCCATCTAATGCGAAGGTGCCCCTTACAAAGAAAGACTTGCTTCCTTAAATCAAACAAAAAGTTGAGTAGCAACTTCGTCATCAATGGTTATTAAATTAACAGGTGATTTATGAAGAGATGAAGGCTTTTACCTTGTCTTTCCTCATAAGAAAGAGAATATCTTCCAGTCCAATGAAACGGTTGTTCCTAGCCAGAGCAACTTCTGCTACCTTGTACAGCTGTTCAATACAAATAAAACATACAATGTAGAAATGCCAAAACAGTAATCAAAGTACTTCATTTTTACTTGAAATCTTGCATTGACAAAAAATGATCTGTATCTGAACATTGTAATAATATTGTCAGTAATAATGCAAATCATGATGCAATAATGCAAATCATAATGCATCATCAATAACTGTAGCAGCAACCCAACAAAAACAATATTAATGTGGGATAGCAATATCCAATCCGAGGGTTAAAATTCATGGGCAGCTTTCTGCCCATAAACTAGTGGGTGGGATTTCCCATCACACATCAGACATATCACTGATCATCTTCTCTCATTGCTAGTTCCCATGACAGGATTGATTCTCAACTCTCTGAAATTATTTCCAGGAATTTAAGATAAGACTGTTTATATATTTTAACTGCTGAAACCATCTTTGATATTCTTTAGTGATATGATTTTCAAATTATTCACTGTCACAGCTATGTGGGATGTAAGACTGGCACCATTGTCACTAAGGACAACAAGACACCATTAGAATAGTGGTGAAAACACCAATGCTAATATGACCATCTGATGTCAGAAAAATACAATATTCATCTTGGACCAACTTGATATCATAATTTGTCTTCTGGTGAAAACCTCATTTTGATATGACTATTCATTTTGGCATAATAATAACAAAATTTTCAAGATGGCTACCATGGTGGCCATACTGATGTCAGACTGGCACCTGGACTGTTATTAAAGGACCAACCAAATACCATAAGAAGTCTTCTGGTGGAAACCCAATGTTGATATGACTTTCTATCCAGGCAGAGTAGCAATAATAATATTTTCAAGAGAGCTATTGTTGTGGCCATAACGAATATCTGATTTGGAGAATTTTCATTCAAGACTAACTATACATTGTAAGAATTCTTTTGGTCAAAACCCCATGTTGATATCACTTTCTGTTCAGAAGGATAAGCAATAAAAAAAATTCAAGATGGCTGGCATGGCTATGTTAATACTGTATGACCAGCGAATCAGAAGGTTGACTGATACAAGGTTTTCAGCCTGTGCTGTGTGGTGACAATATTGGATGCCAGAAACAAAGTGACACTGTTTCACTAAGCACCAACTGGACATCACAATAAGTCTTCTGGTGAAAAACTCATGCTGATATGACCATCTATTCAGGAAAAGTGATAAAAAGACATTCAAGATGGCTTCTATGACAGCCATACTGGATGTTCAAGTCAATGTAAAATTTTGCCTGCAATTAAAAGTAAAGTAATTGTTTTTAATAATACCCACTATAATTCAAAACTTTATCAAAATTTTTATACTTCCTATATTTCGCAAAAGATTTAATAAGAACCTAATGAGTGGTTTCTTTTACAAAATGCCAGAAAAGACTGCTTGCCTTTAACCATCAAGGAAAGAGATGTGTTTACATAAAAATCTGTTGACATCTGCTTTTCAAAAATTTTCAAATGAGGAAATTAGTTTTCTACTATTCTTGCTAAGATAACACACTTCCAACATTAAGGATGGATGGACAGACATATGGATGGAAGTGTTTAAATAAACATAAAGTTCAAATAACATAAAAACATATATATATATAATACAAGTACTATGCATTGAATACCATTATTATTATTATTATTACAGTCATATTGGTCCTAATGGTGACCTATACTCACCTTTACTCAGAAGTCACCTGTTCGCAATGGCCAGTCTAATCCCCCACCCCCCAATTTCTTTATATAAATGTTTTGTAACAGTCACTTCTTTCTGCGGTCAGTAGCTAGGTGTTCACTTACCAATGATTTCTTTCGACCTTTCTTGTTTCAAGAGGAAGGCATTGTTTAGATCAAGGAATTTCATGTGAATTGATGTGCAAATATTTATTGTATTTTTAACTCCAGTCAAGTTGATAGTGTAACTCAAATGTGTCAATATGTGAAATTCAACAGCAAGGCAGTTTTTATTATCAGGGAAGTAGGCTGAAGAAATTCATTTGCAGGAGAGTGGGAAAAGTAGTTGCTTTACCACATCAGAAACTGATGTCACCTTCTATGCCAGTGTGACAGGAATAGTTTGAAGTCTTTAGCTATTTGCTTGCGCATTAAAGCTATCTCCAAGAAAGAAAAAAATCGTCTTTAAGCAGAGATACAAGTTGAATCCCTTTTCATTAGGATCAAAAAAGTTTCCATTCATGGGTCACAATGAATTTTCAGTTAATCACTGGCTTCTCACATAAGCATAACTGTCTTTCAAGTTGCTGAATTCAGAAACTGACTAATCCATATTTTATAGCGTGAACAATCAAAGATTGGTGTGTGTTTTAAGTTGATGGTAATTTCATTTATAGAATGGATTAAAGAAACCGGGATACAGTAATTTTGCGTGGAAAAATAAATTTGGGAGAGAACAATATATACCCGTAGTTATTATTTTGTTACACATACAAGAACTTTGATAATGTAATGATGATGATGCTGATGATAAAAATGATGATGACATTCAGTTTACGGGATCTGTTAAAACACCAATTTTAAAAGAAGGACCATGATACAGCAGTCACCCATGTGAAATGCTCAATTTTACGTTTTGTACTTATGCAATCACTACTTACCAATGCTGTCATCTGCTGTTGGACAATCTCTTCTATCAAAACTGCAGATTCATACAATGGTTTACGACAGTCTCCAAGACCATGCCTGAAAGATTTTTAGCAACCATTTTATCAAGAAATTATAAACATCTTTAATATTATAATATGAAGATTACAAACAAAATATTTAACCAGCTGATTATCATTCAAATAATGTTTGTCTTAACTAATCACCCTCTAAATACCACAGTCTTAACTAATCACACTACAAACACCACAGTGTCTTAACTAATCATGCACCAAATACCACAATGGAGGAGTATCAAGAACTTTCGTTTTGTTAAATTATTATAATTCATATTTGTACCCATTATTTTTTATACACCAGAGTGTTTATGGAACAAATATCGCAAACTAGAAACTGACACAGCACACACTCATAATGACATCACAGACAATGACTCAATTTATCTTGCAAATTAAAATGAAAATATACACTAACAGCCCTCTCATGAATGGTTCATAGTTCTTTCAGCGTATTTTGGTAGATTTTTAAATCCAGAACAGATCATTAACCCTTCACACAATTCAAGTACAACTGCACTATGATGATCCTTTCTCCAAGTAATGTATTTACTATTGACTTCAAACATGAAGGTGACAGCCTTAAGTTATTTTTCCATACAGTTACTCAGAAGTACATGATGGCAAGCATAAATAAGATCATGCGTCGAAACATGTTTTGATATTTCAGATGTAATTTCACCAACAGCAAAGTTTCTGCATGACACTGATCTGTTCCTCATAATTAAAAATATATAATTCATAAATTCATGAGCTGATCATTTTTTATTGTTACTGCATTTATCATTTTTGGATTTATAAAAAAAAATTCTCACATTTCAGGCAAATGTTAAGTGTATATAGTAAGTAAAACTAATGCATCATATTAACATATAGGCTGGACAGTCAAAAGTGTTTCCCAAATATTTGTAACAGATTCATTCTTATGAATTGCTAACATAGATGGAGACAAATTATGTCAACAAATGTCCTTGATTTGCTGATTGTCAGAAATTTTGCATGCACAAATTTGATGATTTAGTATTTTTCGATCACATATAATTTTAAATTCTAATGATCTGCATAACTTTATATTTTCCAGTTGTTAAAATGGTGCAAATATAAAATGATAAAAAAAATGTACCTTTAAACAGTAAATAGTGTGGCCAGGAAATTGTAAAATATAAGATAGTATTGCCTAAGTTAGATGTGACATGGGTATCATGGTGGCAAAGTCGGAAAAATAGGACATCAAGCATTTCTTTAGGGCTATTAAATAAAAAATCATTGACCGTAGTGTAGCATGCAATGATTTTGAACCTCTCACAAATCCCTGAAACACCTGGGCAGGAGGAAAGAAAAGTTCAACATGGAATATCATGCATCCATGTTGTTATGGAAATTTATTTAAAAAGGTTCTGAGTAAAAGTTTCCTTAATATCCAGCCATTCCTCAAAACACTAAATGAATGCACCTAATTTAAAATTGAACAAGACTCACTCCCCAAATATCTTCAAACTGTTTTCAGTTTCTAATATTATGAAAAAGTTAGTTACGGTGGAATTCTTGCCCTTTAGTGAGCACTTTGCTGACTTATGTTTCGCAATGAATCCAAACAGTCTCTATAACAGTTTCATGCAACTTCACATCACAGGTATTTATGTTCAGTATAAACATTTGATTTTCTTTTATTTGTTCCCTGTTCTGGTCTTTTTGCATGTTATCTCTGTGATGATCAATATTCATGTACACAAAAAAAAACCAACGTAAAATCACATTTTCTGTTAAACATCCAGAAGCATTTATGGGCAAATAATGCTGTTTTACTTTGTGACAACAACTTAAGGCAATTAGCAATAAAATTATATTATTTCATTGTAGGTTTACATATATATGAGAAGCAAGAAGGACAAGAAAAAATGAGAAACCCAACCTTATTTTTACCAATTCCATGGGAAACAACCGTTTTATGTCACAGCCTTCAATTGATCAATATGGGAAGAGCAATGATGATGATTTGTTATTTGTGATATTACATAAATAATTTTAAAAATGGTTTTCATCCATTGTTGGAAAGTTCAGGACACATACATAAATGTATATACAACCTTTCTAGCAGTTAAATGTTACAATAATTTTTGATAACTGTTTTATCTCAACAAAAACTAAGAAACTTAACTCTGCAACATCAACAAGGCTGGCATTTGTTTGAAATCTGTAATAAACACATTGTGTATGCGTCCATTTAAAAAACATTAGGTACCTGAAGACTATACTTTTCGACAACTGTCAATGAATATCAAATGTATTTCCTTCACCAGTTTTCAAATAAAAAACTTCAATGTTTGAAAATGGTACAATTCACAGCTCTTGATTGGCTTAAAATAGTCAAAACATCTTAGCAATGATTAATTTGATGGGTGAAAATGTTTGCAGTTCTACAAGTGACAAAGCCACAAGTGAAAACACTTGATTAGTTTTTCACCAACAAGATGAAATATATACATTATTCACTTGATACCAGCAAACTTTCTATTTTTTTGTCTCAAACATGTTGACTACCTTAGATTTTTAACATATCAGACTTTCTATGCTAATGTCAGATTTTTATCATAAATGTTGTGCTGTGTTATGTATCATCATTGACGGCTCAGTCTCCAGAGACCATGTGAATAGTACCCTTAGAGTGTCATCTGTCTCTGGGACTTTGGCATTGTCCGCTGTCGCTGTGCAGGCCTATGTGCGAGTGACAGTCCCTATGTTCAGACATCATGGGAAGTCTGAGCTGCTGGGGTTGCAACCATGCTCTTCTTTCTCTCACATTTCTCTGCCGCCAGATGGCCTCTCCTCGCACCAGTGACTGCTATGCACTTGCTTACTGTCAATTTCCAGGTGCCTCAGTCCTCAGCCAGCACTTCCCAGCCAGCGGGTGAAATGTCGCATGCCTTCATGTCCCTCTTGCACACATCCTTGAAATGGAGTGAGGGGCAGCTGATTCTTCTGATGCTAGTGGCCAGCTGTCCATATAGGATGTCCTTTTGCAGCCTCCCATTTTCCATGTATTGGACGTGTCCCAGCCATTGAAGGCGGCATTTGCTCAGCAGGGAGTACATGCTAGGGATACTTGCATGCTGCAGGATCTCACTGTGTGGGACGCGGTCTTGCCAGCTAATTGTCAGGGCAGTGTTTTAGGCACCATACATGGAAGGAGTTGAGCCGGCGCTCTTGCCTCATGTAGGTGCTCCAGGTCTCACTTCCATATAGAAGGGTGCTGAAAACACAGGCCTGGTAAACTTGGATCAAGCATGAGTGTTGCTGATGGTTGACCCCAGGTAAGTAAAGTTGTTGACTGCTTCCAGGGTGACACAGTCGATTTTGATGGAAGAGGCAATGGTGGTATCTTGCATGCTGACATTTGTCTTTTCCAGGCTGATGGTGAGCCCAAACTGCTTGCAGGCATCAGCAAAAGTTCTCCAAGCCTATAGAGGGCATCCTCGGTGTGGGTCACGAGCTGCATCACCTACAAAAGGAATCTCCATGATCAGCACCAACCTCACTTTGGTTTTTGAGTGCAGTCATACCAGGTTGAACAGCCTCCCCTCGGACCTGGTGTTCAGATATATGCCATCAGTGGACGAGTCAAAGGTGTAGGACAGGAGCAGGGAGAAGATCCTGAAAAAGGTTGGCACCAGCATTCAGCCCTGCTTCATGCCACTGTTGACTGGGAAGGAGTCTGAGGAAGATCCATCATACAGGACTGTTCCCTTCATATTGGCATGGAAAGAGATTACCATGCTGCAGAGTTTTGGGGGGCCCTTGTTATTGTAAAGGGTCACAATCATGGCATTGCTCATGTCTTGGGGAAATGCTCCTTCCTCTCAAAAGAGGCAGAGTAACTCATGCAGCGGCTGAAGCAATGGTGGTTTCCCACATTTGATAGCTTCGGGGCAGGACACTGTCACTACCTGGTGCTTTGTCTTTTGGGAGGGAGGGGAGTCAATTGCTTTGCTGAGCTCCTCTAAGGTTGGCACTTTGTCAAGCTCCTCCAAGGTGGGCAGTTTCTTTATGCTACTAAGGGCTGCATTGGTGACTGACGTTTCTCGGGAGTATAGCTCTGAGTAGTGCTCCACCCATGTGGCCATCTATTGCTCACAGTCTGTGATCTTCTCTCCCATCAGAGATTTCAGGGGGGCAATCCCTGTCACTGTAAGGCCTAGAGCCTTCTCGATGCCACTGTACATAACTTTGGATGTTTCCAGAATCGGCACTGTGTTGGATGCCTTCACACAGTTGGTGCCAGTACTCATTCGCGCACTGTCTAGTGATGCGTTGGGTGTTGCTTCGGGCACTTCTGAGGGAAACAAGCGTCCATTCATTAGGGCATTTTTTTAAAGCTATGAAGGTTTTTCGTTTGTCCTCAATTATTGACTCCATCCTTGAAAAGTGAGCGTTGAACCATTCCTGACTGGGCCGCTCCTTCTTGCCAAATGTGGACATGGCTGTGCTGTAGATGGCACCCTTCATGGTGTTCCACTTGGCTGTGTCATCGTGTTCTGGCAGGTCCTGGAGAGCCTGGTCCAGGGCGGACACATGCTTCTCCACTTATGAGGGGACTGACATCTCCGCAGTGTTGATGTGAGGGCGTCCTTTTGGTTTTGAGCAGTGTAGTGTGTGTGGCTGTAGGTGCACGCTGGTGCTCACGAGGGTGTGGTCAAAGTCGCAGTCTGCACTGTGGTACGTTTTGGTGAAGAGGATGCTGTTATGTATACCTGTGCACAAAAATAGTAATGGTTCCACATCATACTAATATGAATGAACCAATAATTAGCATAATAATTAACTACAAGTCAGGTTAGTAGGGGTTATTAATAAGAAAAACCCCAGTGATTTATCCACCTGTAATTGTTTTCTTATTAGTACATAAGAAAATATAAAAAGATTAAACCAAGTGAAATTGACAAGACACCATTTCTGAACATAAGAATTGTGGAAAGGTGAGTAAATGAAGCTGATTATATGAACAGGTTAGAAACTTTTAAGATGTATACAAAATCTAGTGTACATTTCAAGTGCATTTTAGTCAATCTGCATCACCTGAAATAACACACCTCCATTTTCTCTTCAGAGAAGACGCTCCCACTGCCCATTGCAATGTGTACCACTGACATATCAAGCAGTCAGTGAAAGCAACTGAGTTTCATTTCTTTGATGAAGATGTGCACTGACATTGCCATGTATTATTGCATTTGTAGCAAGAAAAGAAAGAGAGAAAAAAACAGAATTCATAGCCAGTAACTGATTGCCATTCTCTACCAGAAGAGCTGATGGGCACTTATGTGGCTGTTTCACCTGTGGCTGGCTGAAGGACAGATGATAATACAGGTATGTTGGGCAAAATGTTTCAAATATATCTACTGTGCTCAGGGTTTCAGTTGCTATAGTTACTAAATGAGTTGATGCTTTTATGTCCTGATATTTGAACAATTTCATTTCTGGGAATTCCTTCATCATTTAGCTTGTGGATGAGGTGTTTCCAAACACTATAAACAGAAATTGTAAACATTAAACATACATATATATCAGTGGTATGTACATACAGATGTTTATAGGTTACACTAATTTTACATTTTTCTTTACTTTCTTAGTTTTACCAAAATACCTGCTATGATACAGGTATAACACTTTATTTCAGTATTTTTCTGTCTTCCTGGAAATTTATTGCTTCATATTTTGCTAACGTTCTTAAAAAAAAATTCACTACAGTTTATGAAATATATTAACATTTAGCTTTCCTGTTTTTAAACTTCCTTAGTAAGACAGCTGCAAAATGTATATATGCTAGTATATTTTTACAATTAGTATTTTCATATAATCTGAACTGTTTTCATCATTTAGAAAAATGGACGGTTGGTAAGTTTCAAGCATTTTATCAACAGCTGGTACAGGCTCATTCATTAATTTGTGCTCTTTACTTTTTTCTCTGACAAAAGATTAAATCTACATAAATTAATAAAAACTATTCCCATCCAAATATGTTAACACACTGACCTCTCAATGGAGGATCTGAACCAGTTACAGCTGGGATGGTGTAATTCTCATACAATAGACTCAAAAGCAATATGGATACATGCATAATAGAAAAGGAAAAGAAAGAAATATACTGAGGAGACATGATTGTAAATTTTGTTAGCACGCTACTGCAACAAAGCATTGACTACAAAATGCTTTATTTTATATAAAAAATAATCTGCAACTCATGAATAATCTGTTTTAGGGTCTACTTGTTGATACAACTAAGAATCATGTCATTGATCTTTACTATAGCCATTGGAATTCCCAAACCAAATGTGGAGATTATGAAAATCAAAAGAAAATTTTACCATAATATGATCCATTCCACAATGCTGTACAAAGTATATTGAAGTAAAGCATCTAAATATTTATGGTTTTAATATCTTCAAGTATAAATAGACAATATCACAACACTTTACTCTTGTGGCACTGTTTCTGATGCCATTTTTTTAAAAACTATAGCGAAAAGCATGTCTTTATAATCCATCGGTCTGCAAAAATAAATATTACCAGAGAAGTTTGCTATAATTATGTAATTAAATGACATATTAAGTTTAAAAACTATTTAGGAAACTGATCTCATAGAAAAAGGACTTAGTGTAATTACAAAGAAGAAAAACTGCAGAGTAAACTTGCACAGAACACTTAAATTCTATATCCAGCATTTTGTAATGTGCAAAGAAAATTAAAGCTTGTGATTTTGGAAACAAAATGGTTTAAATGTCTGCAGTGTGGCAGTTTATAGTGATGACTAGCACTGAGGCATTATAGCCACCCAGTCACATTATCCTGACATCAAGCTGTGCAGTCCGAACATTAACCTCTTAATGCCGAGCACCAGGTGAACTAGTACTATTTCTACCAGTCTTTGGTATGACATAGCCGGGATTCAATCCCACAACCTCTCCCATCCAAGGCAGATGCTCTAACCACTTAGACCAACAGAACAGTGGGATGTTAGGTTAAAACAACATTCAAATATTCACTTAGGAATTAAAAGGTGCCACCCCTTAATTCAGTCAATGAAGTTACTTGTAATTCTGATCTTTTTCTGGAGTGCTCCAAGAGTGGTGATGAGCAACGTCAATAAAATTCTGTTAAAGACTTATCTAGTAACAACATTTGCACAAGGTGCACAAAATGATTTGAGAGGGAATGAAGAGAGGCAGGTCAGCCTTTTTTTAAGTGGCTCTAAGAAAAGGCATGCATTCGATAAAAATAAGATTTGGGTGAATGTTGGTGATCAGCTTGGGTACCTGAATATATACTGAAGGTGAAACTTGGATGAAGACAACCCAACATAACATGGTGTTAGCTCTTATGTTTACAATGGTGATATAATCAAATTCTGTGCTTCAGCTTTCAGCAGAAATCAGTTGATCCATGGATGTTGTTAATCAACATTGGATTAATACATATACATGTGAATGGCAGGGTATCTGAGTTCGAGGTAGAAATTACATAGCTCATAATGTGATGAAATGTCAATATTATCTGGTTTTAATGATGCTTAGGGCCAATATCTTTTTCAAGATTCAGTATTAAGATTTGGCATATACAACTTTGTGTGTGTGTGTGTCTGTGTGCTTTGGATGTTTAACATAGCTTTAACAATTTTCCTGTCATCCTGCTACAATGTCTGCAGTGTGGCAGTTTATAGTGATGTCTAGCACAGGGGCATCATGCCACAGATGTGTATCATTATGTCCAATCTAGTCCGATTATCCTTGCACCAGGCCGACCCGTCCTAACACTAACCTCTTAATGTTAAATGCAAAGTCAGGCAGCTGCAAGTACCATTTTGTAAGTCTTTGGTATGACACAGCCAGGAATCAAACCCATGACCACCAGCATCCAAGGCAGATGCTCTAATCACTTAGACCACCAGAGTGATCACAAATTGTTGCAGTGATGGCAGCATTGGGTCTTTAAAATCCAAATTTCCTTGGCTAAGGATATCTTGCAGAAACCAAAGTCCAAAGGACAGATAATCAGAACAATAACCTTCCATAAACGATGTCATGAAACAATGAAAATCAAACTCATTGCAGATCCCATCAATATAAAGCTGCATAGCTAATTTACCTGAAATCCAAGAAACTTCATTAAACTTCTGCTGCATAAACCAAAGACAAGAGAACAGGCAAACAGAGGGCGTAACTCCTATAAATGATGTTATGGTATGTTGAAAATCCAATTCACTTAAGATCTCATCAACGCAAAACCACATACCAAATTTGGCTGAAGTCATGGTAAAGTTATGCTGTGAAACTAAAGTCAGAAGAATATGTAAATAGGGGACATAACTCCTATAAACGATGTCATGAAACACTTGAAATGAACTCATTCCTGGTCTCATTGATATAAGGCTGCATACCAATTTGGTAAAAACAGTACCTATGCACTGTTTAATAGTCCTCTAAGTAGGTACTACTAGTAGGGTATGGTTGATGACCAATGGGTCTCAATGGCCTCGAATACTGGCCACAGCATGCAGACTTCAATTAAACTTAATGTGCAGAAATAATCATCATCTTATTAGACTTACCACAGCCATGACATTTATATCCCAAAATCTTTAGGTTTCTTTATTACCCTCAATGTACGCTATCCACAAAGTTTGCCCAAGGAACGTATTCTAAAAGTTAATCTGTAAAATTCATTTTTCTCTGAGTAACAAATACCCAGACCTTTGACCTTTTTAACCCAAAATTTATAGGCTTATTCCATACCTTAAGTGCAAGCCCTCCACAAATGCAAAGTACTGTATGTGGTATAGAACTAAAGTTATTTTGCAAAACTATTTTCCTCTTACTCATCCAAAAATGTTAATTTTTGGTGCATGTGGTCTGTAACTGAATTTTGTGCATAAAAGATTTTTCTGTTTTCAGTCAATAACCTTGACCTTTTCCCTCTTTAACCCCAAATCAAATAGTATTCTTCCTTACTCAAAATGCAATCCATCCACAAAAATTGACCTAAGTCAGTGATGTAGAACAAATGTTATTGTGTGGAAACTGTTGTTTTTTTCTTTAGCAGTGACCCTGAAATTTCACCTTTTGATCCCAAAATCAAAATACCTAAGTGCCAACATTACATAAAGTTTGGTCTAGATGTGTAAGGAATAACTACCCATAATGTTATTTTATTATGTGGAAACCATTTTTAATTTTTCAGTCACAATAAACTTAATTTTTGACCTCAAAATCAATAGGGTTCCTCTTTAATGAAAGTGCAAGCCATCCACAAAGTCTACCAGCTGGAGATGGTGGAAAATTCAAGTTACTGTGAATAAACTATTTATTTTTCTTTCAGTCACAGTGACCTTGAACTTTAATCTTTTGATCCCAAAATTAATTGGCTTCTTCTTTACCTCAAGTGGAAGCCCTCCACAAAGTTTGATTTAGCACTAATGTTAATGTACAGAAACCATACTTCGTCTTTCAACCAAACAGACCTTGCCATTTGACCTTTTGACCCCATAATGGATAGGGCTTGCCTTTTCACCAAGTGCAAACCATCCACAAAGTCTGGAAACTATATAGTGAATAACTCAAGTTATTGTGCAGAACTCAATTTTTTTAAGTCCCATAAACCCCTGACCTTCAACCTTTCAATCCCAAAATCAATAAGGTTCTATCTTACACCTAGTGCAAGCTATCAACAATGTATGGTAGCTGTAGATAGCAGAAAATTATTATTATTATTATTATTATTATTATTATTATTATTATTATTATCATTGTGTAGAAATGTAACTGGTAATAGACAGCTGGACAGACACAAGATGAATGGATGGACAACATCATATGCTTCACATTATAGCATGATTTGTAAAAATCCAATAAAGTTGTTGACACAGACATTTGCACAAACAGATGGACGTACATGATTACTATTGCAATCCATCAACTTGTTTGAGTGGGGCCCTTAAAGAGAATAAATTTCTGACAATATACATGTAATGTCAAATATTTTATATAATCCACTCTTTCAAAATGTCCATGACCTTCTTTTCTAGAACATCACCAAGAGGACACATTCAATTCTTACCCCCACCCACCTGCCGCAGGGGGGAGGGGGGCACATCTGGTCCCTTCCATTCCTCAGCCCACAGAGAGATACGGTAATGTAGCTATGCTAGTCCATACTGATACTGGCATAAAGCAGGAAAACCACAAATAAGCCAAACCACAACACAGATTATCATGATACATTCCCATGATTTTCATGCACACAGAAAATATTTCTTCCAAATGTGGTACGGTCAACGTCAGTGATGTAAATATGTTGAGATGATAAAGTCTGTGTACTTTTAGTTGAAATCAATTTGATTACAGGTATAGTTTTGTTGGTATTTTTATCACAATAACTGAGCAGCTTATGAAAGGGATGGGCAATTTTATGTTCTACTAACCTGAGGAGAGTATACTACAAGCATATGAAAGGGATGGGCAACTTTATGTTCTACTAAACTGTAGGGAATACAATGCAAGCAAATGGGTGATATGTGTGTGCTGTTCTGTGATACACAGTTATATACTGTCATTATGGATGGATCCAGACAATGCACCACACTGCCTCAAACTCATTTATGTCTGAAAATGTGCACTAATTATTTAAGAATTTAAGAGAGTGTTAAAAATTAGCCTCGTTTTGGCATGACAGTGTTGGTCTCATTCAAATGGCAGATGCTTTAACAGGAGTTACCATTAACGAAGGTAAGATTTTAACCTTTTAACCTAATAATCATAGAGCTTACCTGGCTGATCGACTGAAATCTACATTTCTTGTAAATACTGCACTTTTAAATACTGATACATAATAGTAATTGAGCTGATAACTTTCTGTGACATGTCTGGAACAAAGTTTGTGTTTCTATGACAACTTTATATATTACATTGCTATGACTTTTCATAACAGTCTCCGATCAATAGTGAATTCCCAGTTAGTATAGGTCTAGAACAAATTATGGCTCTGTAGAATGACCCTACTAAATATTTTGTCTGTAATATGTAAACAACTAATAAAAGACATACAGCTTTAAAACATCATGAAATTCCAAAAAGAAAATATGCAATTTGTGGTAAAATAAAAGATTAGTGGATTCAAAACACAAGCCTGCACTAGATTTGTGCCTGTACAACATATACAAGACCCACTGCAGACAAAAAAACTGTACTTAGAAATAGTTTTTAATATGTCAAAAAAATTCTAAATATGCTGAAAATGCTGATAACATGGTGGATTTCAGGTGATACTAATTTATACTGGAAAATCATTAACTCCAGAGATACAATGGTAAACATGATCCATATCAAAATGGTAAACATAGTCTCTGTTATAATGGTAAACATGGTCCTTGTCACAATGGTAAGCATGGTCCTTGTTACAATGGTAAACATGTTCCTTTTTACAATGGTAAACAAGGTCATTTTAAACTGGTAAATATGTATATTGTTACAATGTTAAACAAGGTCATTGTTACAGTGGTATACATAGTCTTTGTTACAATGGCAAACATGGTCCATGTTACAATTGTAAAAATGATCCATGTTACAATGGTATAGACCTTTGTTTCATAGGTAAACATGGTCCATGTTACAATTGTAAACATGATTCATGTTAAAATGGCATATATAGTCCTTGTTACAATGGTAAACATGGTCCATGTTACAACTGTAAACATGATCCATGTTACAATGGTAAATATAGTCCTCGTTACAAAGGTAAACATGATCCATGTTACAATTGTAAACATGATACCTTTGTTACAAAGGTAAACATGGTCCATGTTACAACTGTAACATGATCCATGTTAAAATAGCATATATAGTCCTTGTTACAATGGTAAACATGGTCACTGTTACAATTGTAAACACAATCCATGTTACAATGGTAAATATAGTCCTTGTTACAAAGGTAAATATGGTCCATGTTACAATTGTAAACATGATCCATGTTAAAATGGTATATATAGTCCTTGTTACAATGGTAAACATGGTCCATGTTACAATTGTAAACACGATCCATGTTACAATGGTAAATACATGTATAGTCCTTGTTACAATGGTAAACAAACTGCTTTAAATATTCATTATAATATTTTCTAATTTTCTTGTGTTTATATTACACTAGCAAAAGTATATTAGCATTTGAAACATTATTTGAGACCTTACTGTAGTGGTTTCTTTTTAAATTAGGGGTGGGCAAAATATGACCACATCCAGCCAATGACCTAGGTTTGTCTGTTAATTCATATCATAGGGTGTAGTTTTAAAAATCACTTATCTGACCAGTGCCCTGGAGGAAGCTGCCCATGCCTGTTTTAAATGCATTATCCTTTTCAAGTATTAGGTGAACAACAAGTGAGATAACTATTGGAAGTATTGCCTCCCTTATATAAAACTGAAGCCAAGCCAGTGGATCTATACATTGTTACAAGTTATTAAGATCATGCAGTTTTGTACTATTCATAATACAAACTATATCTAGTGAAAGAGATTGGATACCATGCCAATGGCATACAAACTATAGTTAAAGAGATTGGATACCATGCCAGTAGCATACAAACTATAGTTAAAGAGACTGAATACCATGCCAGTGGCATGCATACTATATCTAGTGAAAGAGACTAGATACCACACCAATGACATACAAACTACATCTAATATCTAATATGAGACTGGATATCGTGCCAGTGGCATACATACTATATCTAGTGAAAGAGACTGGATACCACACTAATGGCATACAAACTACATCTAGTAGAGGAGACTGGATATCGTGCTAGTGGCATACATACTATATCTAGTGAAAGAGACTGAATACCATGCCAATGGCATACAAACTATATCTAATAGAAGAGACTGGATACCATGCCAGTGGCATACATACTATATCTAGTGAAAGAGACTGCCAGTGGCATACATACTATATCTAGTGAAAGAGACTGAATACCATGACAATGGCATACAAGCTATATCTAGTGAAAAAGACTGAATACCATGACAATGGCATACAAACTATAGTGAAAGAGACTGAATAACATGCCAATGGCATACAAACTATATCTGCTAGAAGAGACTGGATACCACGCCAGTAGCATCCATACTATATCTAGTGAAAAAGATTGGATACCACACCAATGGCATACAAATTATATCTAGTGAATGAGACTGAATACCATGCCAGTGGCATTGGGCAAAAATCTTTCTAATCAGGACATCTACAACCATGGCCTATGAAACTTGATTTACCTATATCAAGTTGTTTTTGCTAAACTGTGCTCATGAAGATTCTATAAAATGAGCAAAAATGTCTTAAATATTATTTTAAATTGCTGAAACAGCATGAAAATCTAATCATAACATTTACATGCAGTAACAAATATGCCAGTTATAGAACACTTGTTCATGTTAAATTGTTTTTGTGCAAAGTTGCTGACAAGCTTCTTGGGTTGGATGGATAGATGCAATGATGCATACTGAATTATAAAATTCTGCATTAAATCATGCAATAAAACAACTACAGACCCATGTTTCAATGAATATAAAGTTTTATCAACCAGTATATTCTGTATTTGACATAACCACCTAAACTATGAACTTCAGAAAAAATTATTTGAATAAATTTGATATGGTTATAGGTCATTATAGTAAGAACTTCGGTGGCCAGGGACAGTTTGGTAAATTGGCCCCCTGGAATTTTTTTTAACTTAAGGCTATGATGTGACTCCTTGAACTATTAATGCTTATTAATTAAAGATATCGATATATTTGTGAATTAGGTGTTTCAGGTTTATATTGTTCTTGAAATTGATTTGAGATATGTACACCTTACATTGTTACTTCACGGTATGTAACCAGTGAAATACCAACAGTCAGATACGAAGCAGAGCTAGCCACCCATAGAAGTAGACATGTGGGTTCAGGGCAAGTAGAATATCTCCAAAACTGCATCGATGACAACTATTTTGAATTGTATAAGGGTATAAAGTCCACATTGTTTCATGAAATAATTACCCAGGGAAAGGGCTTGCAGTTGCACTGTGAGCATCACATGCTGTCCAAAATGGCCTTTTGGACATGAAAAAATGCATGTATAAATTTGGAGTTGGGTGCATACAAATTGTATTCTATGAACTTCCATTGACTTGTCAGGTCAAGTGAATGATACATGTATTCTTAAGTTTTGCTTTATTAACATAGCCAAAAATATAGATGTTTTTGACCTAACTCATGTATTTTAATGAATTTTTGTATTAGGCAGGTGTATGTGACATTCAATTTGTACATAAAAACTGTCCCTTGCACCCTTGTCTAAAATGTAAAGAGTATTTCCACAATATATATATATATATATATATATATATATATATATATATATATATATATATATATATATATATATATATATATATATATATATATATATATATATATATATGTACACACACACACAAGGAGTTAGCTCCCTTTATCAATGTTGTGACCATATATATATATATATATATATATATATATATATATATATATATATATATATATATATATATATATATATATATATATATAGATGGGGTGGGGTGGAAAATCTGAATGAATTAAAGGTGTTTATGCATGAGCTTCTAAGTGTATGTTATAACAAGTCTGTTGTTCTTTCATCCTGTATATGCTTTGAGTGCTGTACATGTATTTTCAATGGCAGACAATTGTTCGCTGCTATAGAACATTCTCAAACCAGTGTATAAGGTATTTAACAAGCGCATAGCTTCCTCATTACTTTGACCTGATGCTAAAGTAAACATTAATTATCATGCGACCGCTCCGGTGGCCTAGTGGTTAGAGAATTCGCCTTGGATGCGGGAGGTCATGCGTTCGATCCCCAGTCGGGTCATACCTAAGACTTCTAAAAATGGTACCAACAGCTGCTTTACTTGGCACTCAGCATTAAGAGGTTAGTGTTAGGACTGGTTGGCCTGGTATCAGGATAATGTGGGTGGGACATATTGCTACATGTCTGTGGCATGATGCCTCAGTGCTTAGACATCACTATAAACTGTCACACTGCTGACATCGTAGTGATATGACTGAAATTTTTTTAAAGCTACGTTAAAATCCAGAACATACACACACACACACACATAAACACAAATTTGAATGTAAATAGTATTGTATTTAACTATCACACAGCAGTGTTTTTGTTATATATGTAATTATGTACATATAAACCTAAGAAAAACATTTCAGATCTATCACACTGCTAAATATGAAGTAACTAGCACAATATAGTGTAACCAGTCTTGCCCACCCAACACAAGTCAAATCCTCAGCTATTGCATGATAATGGGTAATGATAAATTTAATGATAATGGGAAATGATAAATTTAATAATAATGGGTAATAAGAAGAATTCACATCAAGTCATGATAATTTTGTAAACAATTATTTTCACATCACGCCATGGGGATGCAGCTTCTATATTCAACCAACTCATTACAATTGTTTCTTACGCCATTGGTGCAAAAAGAAAGGCTAGATTAACCCCAACTGTTTTCTTGAGTAATGATTTTGCTGTTGCAAAAGATAGGACTTTACTTTGAAGGGATTATTGTCCTGATAATGTAACTGTCAATCCATCAAACAGAAATCTGATGAATGAGTCAGAGATATAAACTTATACAAATCTATACTTGTTAATATATAATAGACCTAATATAACTTCCCGCATGTAACGGAGGCAGGAAAGTCAGTAGTTAGAACAGTATCTCAAGGAAATGAATGTGTATTACCAGGAAATTTCTGAACCAGTCAGAATGAAAAATTAAATTGTCAAGATATATTTTACATTTTAGCAAATTTATTATAAATTTTTGTCAGAACTCAAATATTCCATTGTAATTAATGTAATATTCCATTGTAATTAATGTAATAATAATGATAGTCATCTACTAATAAGACAGTAGCATCAACTGCCCTCAATCATTACTTATAACTTCACAGATCAAAGTAGTCTTAGTAATAAATTTCTATACACTCCTTTCATGAGTACTTGAATGTGGTCTTTTAATTTTTTGGTCCTAAAGTCATGGCTGAAAGTTTCCCTCCAATCTTGTATTGTTTGGTCCTAAAGGCATGGCTGAAAGTTTCTCTCCAATCTTTTATTGTCTGGTCCTAAAGTCATGGCTGAAAGTTTCTCTCCAACCTTTTATTGTTTGGTCCTAAAGTCATGGCTGAAAGTTTCTTTCCAATCTTTTATTGTCTGGTCCTAAAGTCATGGCTGAAAGTTTTTCTCCAATCTTTTATTGTTTGGTCCTAAAGGCATGGCTGAAAGTTTCTCTCCAATCTTTTATTGTCTGGTCCTAAAGTCATGGCTGAAAGTTTCTCTCCAATCTTTTATTGTTTGGTCCTAAAGGCATGGCTGAAAGTTTCTCTTCAATCTTTTATTGTCTGGTCCTAAAGTCATGGCTGAAAGTTTCTCTCCAATCTTTTATTGTTTGGTCCTAAAGGCATGGCTGAAAGTTTCTCTCCAATCTTTTATTGTCTGGTCCTAAAGTCATGGCTGAAAGTTTCTCTCCAATCTTTTATTGTTTGGTCCTAAAGTCATGGCTGAAAGTTTCTCTCCAATCTTTTATTGCTTGGTCCTAAAGGCATGGCTGAAAGTTTCTCTCCAATCTTTTATTGTCTGGTCCTAAAGGCATGGCTAAAAGTTTCTCTCCAATCTTTTATTGTTTGGTCCTAAAGGCATGGCTGAAAGTTTCTCTCCAATCTTTTATTGTTTGGTCCTAAAGGCATGGCTGAAAGTTTCTCTCCAATCTTTTATTGTTTGGTCCTAAAGGCATGGCTGAAAGTTTCTCTCCAATCTTGTATTGTTTGGTCCTAAAGGCATGGCTGAAAGTTTCTCTCCAATCTTGTATTGTTTGGTCCTAAAGGCATGGCTGAAAGTTTCTCTCCAATCTTGTATTGTTTGGTCCTAAAGTCATGGCTGAAAGTTTCTCTCCAATCTTTTATTGTTTGGTCCTAAAGTCATGGCTGAAAGTTTCTCTCCAATCTTGTATTGTTTGGTCCTAAAGTCATGGCTGAAAGTTTCTCTCCAATCTTGTATTGTCTGGTCCTAAAGTCATGGCTGAAAGTTTCTCTCCAATCTTTTATTGTT